>WNGS01072564.1:0-11282 GCA_020271785.1 Procambarus virginalis | reverse complement strand
TGAACAATTATGGTGCTTCTCTATTCCCACTGGGTCCTCCACAGCTCTCCTGGCTGCTGCACCAATAAGTTTCCTCGAACAACTGTGGTGCTTCACTACTTCTCGAAGCACGTGACACTTCTCCTCACAGCTCGAGGTCCTCTCCTCCACTGCCTTGGAGTCTCATCAACTACTCCTTATGTGCTGGCTTCGACGTTCTCAGCAACTTCTTCCCCAAAGACAAACCTGTAACCCATTTACCCTCCAATAAAATGTTTCCCCTTTAACACATAAACAAATTAATCACACAATATCTTTGCTACCAACCTCTATCTGTCCTCTACATATAGTGAGAGTGGACTCCCCCGTTGGGGCGGGTCCATGCTCCCCTCGCCGGGCGATCCTCCACACTCTGTGAGGTCTCCCCGCGCAGGCCCTCAGTCGCCCGTCAGCGCCCAGAGGAGACGGATGTCGCTCTGCGCTCCTCCACTCTACTCTCTTATTTCAGGCTTTCTGCCTTACCAAAACAGGTTTAGCTTAACAATAAACATTGCTACTGTCGCTGGGCACACGACCAATTACAACTAATCACATATGAACTGGTTTAAACCGTGCTTACCACAGATTATCTGTCGAGGGCGGCGCTCCCTCTGACAGTGAGTGACCAGGCGTTTCCACAGCCCACGAAACTGCCTCTGGGGCCTTAATACTCTCCTCGTCGTTCATGACTTGAGACCACATCGTCTCCAGCTCGATTCCACAGCTGGAACGTCCGCACACTTCTCTTCTCTTGGAGATATATCACTAGAGGTTCCCTTCTACGGGATCACAACGAAGCACGGCTTCCCCCCTGCGATGTCTGGCCTCAAGTGAGGTCAAGGCCCTCCAGAAGCGAGCCTCACGCCTCCAGCAAATTGTCCACATCTCCAACCAGTCATTATTCTTGTTTTCGTGATCATTGCCCATAATCTCAAACTGTTATTAAATCCAACAAACTATCTTTCATATGTGTTATCGCCTCTATAATTCTTGGACCTTCCAGTTAGGTCAGGCTTGCTGAATAACTCTCAAAGGGGAGACCGTTTTCTCTGCAGGCTGAGATCATGACAGTTGTAACCTTTTTTTACAGTAATGAAATTACTGTAAAGAAATTACTTTAAAAAAATACTATTTTTTTTAGTAATGAATTTAGAAAATATATATACATATATTATATATAGAACTGAATACTTACACCCCACATAAGTGACTTGAACCCATACTGCCAGGAGCACTATGCAACTGGTGTACAGGAGATATTCCCACTCGACCGTCAGTGACTGTACAAAAGATGATGGTAATCTTGGGCATAGTTATTTTATCAATCACCTCATTTTGTGGGGTTATGTGAGCAACAATGCGAACAAGCCTGAATCCAAGATTTGGCAAGTGTTATATATATATATATATATATATATATATATATATATATATATTGTGACGGTAAAGTAGTGGAGTATGGTGTTCGGCAGTCTTCCACTGGCAGATGTCAAAGCTTTATACAGAAACAAAAAGTAAAAAAAAGGAAAAAAAAAGAATGACTGCTTGTTTGATAATCTGTGGTAAGGTAAGGGAAGAGACACAAAACACAATAATAAACAATGACATTTAATAAATCTAAAAAACAAATTGAAATAAAGGCAATTCCTTGGCTGAGTAAATGTGCAAGACAACAAGTGAAAAAATAACTGAACACAGAAATGAATTACGTTAACGGGAGGATAAATGACATACAATATAAAAATAGTGCTGGGAATATATGCGCTAGCTATAAACCACTATTTGATCACACGAGGTGAGTCAACTAGGTGTTCGTAGCTTAAGAGCACAAGATATTCTGATGATGGTGCTGCCAGTCGACCCCGACGTTGCCTTGGCTTGGAACGTGGTTGGAGAAGGACTGAAGTGGTGTGTTCTCGAACGGCCAATGAGAATGCAGGACGGCCGGCAACAGGTAGTTTGGCTGGGACTGCAGCAGTTGCGGGTCGGTGCGGCGGCCAGGTGTGCAGGAATGGGGGGAGGGGGAGTTGCAGGTGCGTGTGGCTGTCTTGATATATACGTTTAAGCCACTGTAAAACGTATCTTGAATATTGTGTAGAACGTGATGATAATAAGAAAGAGCAGGCTAAATCTCTGGGAAGAGATTATCGTCATAACTCTCCCCCGAAGCCTGCGGTTCTGGTGTAGTCACGTTCTCGGGAGGTAGAGTGGTATGTGGAGCTGCCTCTACCTCATGAACTCTGGACAGGGCGTCGGCGATGATGTTATCAGGCCCCTTGATGTAACAGATCTTTAAATTGAAGCCTTGAAGATATAAAGCCCATCGCAGCAGACGTTGGTTATTGAATTGGGCTTGATGTAGGAAGCGTAGAGGATTGTGGTCCGAATAGATGGTAGTGGACCTAGCACCTTGCAGATATGGTGCAAAGTGTTGCAAGCTCAGGACGATGGAGAGGAGTTCCTTCTCTATAGTGCTGTAGTTTTTCTGATGAGGCTTCAACTTGTAGCTGTAGTAGCTGACAGGTAGAACCTCCTCGCCTCGTTGCTGCATTAAGACACTCCCGATGCCGGTACCACTGGCGTCGACGTGGAGGATGAAAGGCTTCTTGGTATCTGGTGAGGCGAGAATAGGATTAGAACAGAGGAGGAATTTGAGTTGTTCGAAAGCAACGGTTTGCTCCCTGGTCCAATTATACCGTTGCTTGGGACTGGTTAAGGTGATTAAAGGTGTTGCAACAGTGCTAAAGTTCCTCACAAACCTACGGTAATAGGAAGCAAGACCAAGGAAGCGCAGAAGCTGCTTCCTGGTAGTAGGCTGTGGATACTCTCTGATGGCTTGAGTGTGGATATTTAACGGAGCCAGGCTGCCACTCCCTATAACATGACCCAGATACCGCACTTTACCTTTGGCAAAAGTGGACTTGCCCAGATTGATGGTGAGGCCGGCTTTCAGGAGCTTGGTGAACAATCGTTGCAGCTGGAGCAGGTGTTCGCTCCAGGTGTTGGATGCTACAACGATATCATCCAAATAGGCGTAGGTGTTGTCCAAGCCCTGGATGACGCGGTTGACAGCTCTCTGAAAGGTGGCCGGGGCATTGCAGAGTCCAAAGGGAAGCCGGTTATATCTGAAAAGTCCGAAAGGGGTGATAAAGGCAGACAGTTCCTTAGCTCGCTCCGTTAAACACACCTGGTAATAGCCCTTGAGTAAGTCTACTTGAGACAGGTAGCGGGCATTACCAATGGCATCAAGGATATCATCAATCCTAGGTAATGGGTATGCGTCCTTTATAGTGACGTTGTTTAGTTTCCTATAATCCGTACAAAGACGAATCTTACCGTGAGGTTTGGGAACCAAGATACATGGTGAGGCCCAGGGGGACTCACAGGGGGTAGCCAGTCCATGGTCCAAGAGGTACTGTACCTCAGCACGCATGACTTCCGTCTTGCTAGGGCTGATTCGGTAGAATGGTTGGCGAATCGGCTGGGTGTCAGGTAGCAGTTGGATGTCGTGCCGAGTCACAGTACACTCTTGGGGATCATCTCGAAACAACTCCTGATGTTCTCTGATGAGTTTGATGAGTGAAGCACTATTATCGTCCTGAAAATGATTGTGAAGGTCAGTAAGGATTTCCGAATTAGAAAGCGCTGTCTCAGTGTCAGTGCTTTCGGAAGGAGAAGCAGGGAAGGTCTCACTGTGGCTGTATGGACCTGTAAATGAGGTGAAGTTGGTTAGCACAGTGGGAGGAACACCATGGTAAAGTTTGAGCAGATTGATGTGGCACAGCTGGGTCTTCCGCCGCCTATCGGGGGTCTCGAGAACGTAGTTGAAGTTGTTCCGGCACTCCTTAACACGGTAGGGTCCTGAAAACCTGTTTTGTAAAGGAGAACCTGGGATAGGGAAATAGGCAAGAACTAAGTCTCCCGGTTTAAACTTCCTTACTTGGCAGTGCTGGTCGTAACGAGTCTTCATCCTCTCTTGGGCTTTCTGTAGGTTGTTGCTGGCAAAGGAATGGACCCTCTCTAGAATGTGTCGGAGGTTTTGAAGAAACTGGGGCACATTCTGATGCTCACTGAAGGTGGCATCACGTAGAGAATCCTTGAAAGCCTTGAGAGGTGTACGGCACTTACGTCCGTAGAGCATCTCATAAGGAGATACTCCTAGTGACTCGTTGGGAAGACTTCTGAAAATACACATGATGAGATCAAGTTGCCTATCCCAATCCTTTGAGGTCTCATTACAAAACTTTTTTAAGAGTGCCTTGATAGTCTGATGACTACGTTCAAGAGAACCCTGTGAAGCAGGATGATAGGGGCTGGACAGTACCTGTTTGATGTTGAACTCCTCCAGAGTCCGTTTGAAGAGATCACTGGTGAAGTTGGTACCACAGTCGCTCTGAATCTCCCTCGGAAATCCATACTGGGTGAAGATTTTCAGTAGATTCTTCACCACTGTAGCAGCCGTAATATTTTTCACTGGAACTGCTATCGGGAATCTGGTGGTAGGACACAGGATGGTTAAGATATAGGCGTTGCCGGCAGTGGTCCGAGGCAAAGGACCAACACAGTCAATAATAAGTCTGTGGAATGGTTCCTCAGGCACCTGGATGGGTGTCAGTGGTGCTCTGGGAATTGAAACGTTTGGTTTCCCTGCTTCTGACACACGTGGCACATTTGAACAAATTTCTTTACGTCATTAACCATACCTGGCCAGTAGTAGTCTTGGCGAATCCCATGGTATGTCTTGTTAAACCCGTAGTGTGATAGAGCTCCGTGGGCCAGGTGTAGAATCGTGGGCCGCAGGCTGGTAGGAATCACTAGTTGTTCAATGTTTGCCCAATCGTCCTCGTCCTTCAGTTTACTGGGTCTATACCTGCGATAGAGTAATTCGTTCTCCAAGAAGAACCCAGGAACACTGTCGGATTGGGTCTCAGCCTGAAAGAATAATGGTGTCAAGGTAAGATCTTCTCTCTGTAACTTACGGAACTCCAAAGCGGTCAGATTAGGGGGTAGTTTCGAAGGGTCTTGAGGGACAGCGGTAGCAGTAGAGTCAGCTGGCTGTGGTCGTGCAGCTTGAGCACGGGTGGTCACCATAACAGGAGGAGAAACTTCATCACTCTCTTGAACCTTTGCTGGAACATGCTTAAAAATCGGGTTATCCAACACAGAGTTGCTCACCTGGGATATGTCCTTGACGATCAAGTTGGTCGGTTGTTGGTCTTCTGCCAAGTCGTTGCCTAGGAGAAGTTGCACTCCAGGCATGGGAAAAGGCTTTTCCCTGACGGCGACTTGGACTTCACCGGTCACGAAGGGACAATCCAGGTGGACTCTGGCAAGAGGATAAGGAGTAGTAGCAGTAAGGTCAGTGATGAAGACAGTCTCTCCTGTGTAGGCGACGTTGGGCACAGCTGATTTCAAGACGATCGATTGTAGAGCCGCTGTGTCCCTTAAGATCTTAAGTCCGAAACGTCCCTCTGAATCTGAACCGTGGGTAGAGATAGTTCCTGGATATAGATGTTTGCTAAAGAGAGACAGATCATTAACATGAACACCAATATTCATTACAGGCTTACCGGACTTAGGGGGAGTAGGTTTGGGCTTAGTGGGTTCTGTGTTACCTTTAGATTGGGACTTACCACATTTTTCTATGGTATGTCCATAGAGTCGACAATACCTACAGTACAGTTGAGAGGTACCTTGATCTGGGCTCACTTTCTCGTAACTGTACCAAGACTTCTTACTGGTAGGTTGTTCTGGTGTCAGCCGGTGGATGAGGCTGTAAGTGTCAGCTGACTTCGCGCATTTCACCAAATCGGTCTCTTCCTTGTCTGCTAAGTATAGGCGGACAGGAGGAGGTACACGCCTCAAGAATTCTTCAACCAACATGAGGTTGACAAGCTCTGGAAAAGTAGAGACATGTGCTGCCTCCAGCCATTTCATGAAATATCTCCGTTTGGTGTTAGCAAATTCTAAGAAGGTGGTGGTACTTGCCTTTACGTAGTCACGGAACTTTCGTCGGTAGCTTTCGGTGGAGAGAAGGTAGGCGTCCAACACAGCTTGCTTCAGGGTGGTGTAGTCGTTTTCCGATGCCAAAGTGCTGAGTGTGACTGCTGCTCTACCTGTTAAATGTACTCGGAGAAGGGTAGCCCATTGGTCGTCAGGCCAACTAAGTTGATTAGCAAGGGTCTCAAAAGTAGTGAAGAAAACATCAACCTCCGTTTCTATGAACGGGGGCATTAACTTACTTGCATGGGAGATATTGAAACTTGGAGGAAGACTAGCTGCAGCTTGTTGGAGTTGAGCTTGGTGTGTAGCGTCCATCGTGAGTTCTCGGCCACGACAGTCTAGAGCTGTTTCTGCCTGCCGTTTGTCGTGTTCACGTTGTATCTCTAGTCGCTCTTTGT
Organism: Procambarus virginalis; assembly: GCA_020271785.1. NCBI lineage: Eukaryota > Metazoa > Arthropoda > Malacostraca > Decapoda > Cambaridae > Procambarus > Procambarus virginalis. Next base: position 4,863 of record WNGS01072564.1, on the reverse strand, counting down.
ATAAGGCCAACTCACGTTCACTTTCTTCTTTCTTCAGTGCGGCCTCTCGCTCTTTGAGGCGGATTTCTTCTTTCTTGAGTGCGAGCTTCTCGCTCTTTGAGCGGATTTCTCTTTCTTGTTCTTCCTTTCTGATGGCAGCTTCACGCTCTTGTTCTTCCTTTCTGATGGCAGCTGCTTCCTGTTGTTGCATGCGGCTTGCTGTTGTGTAGGGCGGCTTGCTGTTGCTCCTCTCGAGCTTCGAGCTCGATTTGAGTTTCATTGCCGTCAAATCATGCTTATCTGAAATGGTATATTGTTCGTGAGTATCAGAATCTATCTTCCCTTCATCCAAAAGATGATCCAGAATTATATTATGTATGGCATACTTGTTGGCTCCAGGGGGAACTTCCAAGTGATACTCATGTGCAAGAGTTATCAATTCGACCCTCTTAGCATGACGTAAGTTCCCTATTTCACTTTCTGGATCTGCCTTGAAAGTTTGGATACGAAACATGGTGAAAATGGCAAATAAATGAGACACGAATATACTGTGAGAATATGGTGAATGTCAGAAACAGGAAACGTGGCAACTGATACCTATCCTGTGGAATTGTTATTAATTAGAGTTAATTCAAGATGGTAAATGATTAAGGCCGCCCATACTTCCTCGGACTGGTAAATGAATAAGTACCAGGTACAAGGTCCAGTGGACCTTGTACCTGGTACTCACTGTGGGAGGATAAAGGCAAGAAAATCCTACTAATTAGTTGAAACTGAGTTTCGAAAAACAAGTGAAACACTAAATGGTTCCAAAGTAAATGAGGTAGTACAAAAATGTAGTCATACCTTGCCGAGTCACTATAGAACATAAGCAAGGTACCCACTGAAATTGAATATGGTACTTACAGAATTAGCGACTTTCGTGCTCAAAAGAAAGAAAGCTAATTCCCTACCTTGAGTAAGTACCATCAATTCTGACCGACGAGTAGGGGTGCGAGTGTCAACTGGTGACGAGAACTATCGGCGAGGTCCCAACTCGCCAATTAAAGTCCGTGCGAGAGGAACTTTGGCCCTCTTTATCCTCCTAGAGTTGGATTGCAGAAATTAGGTGCTATTGACCCGGAGACAGACCACAGTACCAGGGTACCTATGTGATAATCTGTCAAAAATGTGAGAAATATCTGAGGGACAAAAGATGTTAAACACGGAAGGGGGAGACGACCAATTAAGAGTATGACTGCGGCCTACAGTCACCACGTAATCCAAAGTTGTCTCACTCTCACCATATGTTACTCCCGTAATGCACAATATACACAGCACCATATAAATACTAAACGTGATTAATGTAAATATTGAAAGCAAGGGAATGAAAGCCAAGTACGCTTACCACAATTACCAATACCTGAGTGCAGCTCCCGGACAGGCCCCCAATTATATGTGATGGTAATGTGTGGAAATGGTGGTCGGCAGTCTTCCAAATGGCAGATGTTAATGCTAGGTCACACATAAATCAAAAAGAAAAAAAGGAAAAAAAAGAATGACTGCTTGTATGACAATCTGTGGTAAGGTAAGGGAAGAGACACAAAACACAATAGATAAAAAATGACATTTAATAAATCTAGAAAAAAGAAAGTAAAATAAAGACAATTTCTTGGCTGAATAACGTGACTGTATAACAAATGAGCAAGAACTAACATAAAAGTAAATTACGTTAACCGGAGGGTAATATGGAACACAAGGGAAATATATAATAAACAATATATAATAATGGTGCTGGGAATATATGCGCTAGCTATAAGCCTCTACTTGATCACACGAGGTGAGTCAAATAGGTGTTCATAGCATGAGAGCACGAGATATTCTAACTAGTAGGGCTGCCAGTGATCCTGACGTTGCCTTGACGAGGAATGTGATTGGCGTAGAACTGAAGTGGTGAGTTCTCGAACGGCCAATGAGAATGCAGGGAGGCCGGTCACTGGTAGTTTGGCAGTTGAAGGGTTCGGTGCGTCGACCAGGTGTGCAGGAATGGGGGGACGGGGAGTTGCAGGTGCGTGTGGCTGTCTTGATATATACGTTTAAGCCACTGTAAAACGTATCTTGGATATTGTGAAGAACGTGATGAAGGAAGAGAAGAGCAGACTAAATCTCTGGGAAGAGATTATCGTCACATAAGCAACAACTAAATTCTATGCATGCTAGAACCAGCTTCCCATGACACATTTTAGGGGGTCTTCTATGATGTTAGTCTATGTCAGGGGTCTCCAAACTATGGCCCGCGGGCCACATCCGGCCCGCCACATAATTTCATCCGGCCCGCCAAACAAATCCCTGTGTGGTGGCCTTGAAAAAATAATTATCGTACGAATGGCATCGCAGAATTATCCAAAGCTGGGGCTGCTGACTGGTGGCGCTCAGCCCGAGTCAGTTTTCCTCTCTCTCGATAGTGTGACGCACAGATACAAGTACTGGTAGGTATGTGTTGTGCATTACAACCAATCAGTTGTGTATAACTGAATATTGTGGGGATGGAGGGCGAGTGGGGTTTCGCTGCTTCTGTTTCAGGGAGCACAAACACTGTACAATATTCTTTTCTCTGTACTTTGACAATACCTTTATCTTAGTTATACAAAATAGCAATAATACTATTGTAGCCAAAAATATTGCATGTTTAAAATAGTTAAAATGGTAACCATTAAGTTTATCAACGAAAGCTGTTTTTTTTCATTTTTTATTCCTTCGGCCCGCATAAATATGGGAAATATATAATGTGGCCCTTACATTGAAAAGTTTGGAGACCCCTGGTCTATGTGTAACATATATTATGCAATAATAATAATGAAAATATGCACACACATATAGATAATGATAAATAAAAATGTAATGCAAAAATACTACTGCATATTAAAATTCAAATCATGCATATGATTAGAAATGCTTGATTCTCAATAATTAAATTCTATCTACAAGGAAAACTGATTAAATCTCAGCTTTGACAGAGGGACGTAGGTGTAGTCCAATCTTTACAACAGTCTGCAAACAGCTTGAGATAGTGATACTTGGAACACGTTAGTATGTGGCGGTCACACGCTTCCTCTGTGGTGTTGCACAATGCTGCAATAATTAAATTCCATAATTTCCACTCCAAACTAGTATTCACACACACAAATGTAATATCTAAATATTTGGAGGGGAAGAAACTGCACTTACATAGGGTTTATTTTATCGCCGGCAGCGTTACGACATGGCACCTACAAGAACATATTTAAGAGCTCGATAAACAAAACAAATGAGGTAAAAATGCCTGCCGAACGGGTGTCCGTGATTCTATGCAACTTTTGCTTGGCCGTCTCTATGAGGTTTTCTAATACTTTGGCTGTGGCACCTGATTGTACCAGCTGATCATACTTATTCAACTGTCGAGTCACACTGCCTTAAAAAGATAGAGGCTCATGGTATTGGTGGTGCTATATTAAGCTGGATTAGGGCATGGCTATACCAAAGGAAACAGAGAGTTAGTATAAATGGAGTCAAGTCAGAGTGGGAAAATGTTGTAAGTGGAGTGCCTCAAGGCTCTGTCTTGGGACCTCTGTTGTTTATAATATATATAAATGATTTAGATTCAGGTTTGAGTAGCAACATTTGCAAATTTGCCGATGATACGAAAATCGGTAGGGAAATTAATTCGGAGGAGGACTCACTATCACTTCAAGTTGATCTAGATAGGGTTTTGAAATGGTCAAAGGACTGGCAGATGCAGTTTAATGCTGATAAATGTAAAGTTCTGAGGCTAGGTAATGATGATAGAGTTACAAGATACGAGCTAGATGGTGTTGAGATTGCGAAGTCGGATTGCGAAAGGGATCTGGGAGTTATAATTAGTAAGAATTTAAAACAAAAGGATCAATGCATAAATGTTCGTAATAAGGCAAATAGGACACTCGGATTTATTAATCGCAGCGTAAGTAACAAGACACCTGGTGTGGTTCTCAAGCTATATCTTGCTCTGGTTAGGCCCCATTTAGATTATGCAGTTCAGTTTTGGTCGCCATATTATAGAATGGATATAAATTCACTTGAACGTGTCCAGCGTAGGATGACTAAGTTAATTCCCCAAATTAGAAATCTTTCATATGAAGAAAGATTAACAAAGCTTAATCTGCATTCACTGGAAAGGCGAAGAGTTAGGGGTGACATGATAGAGGTATACAAGTGGGTGAATGGACATAACAAAGGGGATATTAATAGGGTATTGAAAGTATCAACACAGGACAGAACGCGAAACAATGGGTATAAATTGGATAAGTTTAGATTTAGGAAAGACTTGGGTAAATACTGGTTCAGTAACAGGGTTGTTGATTTGTGGAACCAATTGCCGCGTAACATTGTGGAGGTGGGGTCCCTCGATTGTTTCAAGCATGGGTTGGACATGTATATGAGTGGGATTGGGTGGTTATAAATAGGAGCTGCCTCGTATGGGCCAATAGGCCTTCTGCAGTTGCCTTTGTTCTTATGTTCTTATGTTCTTTGTGACTCGTGTATGATCTAAACTATATTAGCAATTGCTGGACATTCCTTCTGGTGCATTGCCTGTGGATTTTGGCTTAGTTGATGGCATGATTTAGTAATGAAAATAATTGGGCACTGATTCTACAGTTGAGGCAGTTGATAGCGGTAAGGATTGTGATGTTGTGTACCTTGATTTTAGCAAAGCTTTTGATACAGTGCCACATGAAAGACTAATTAAAAAATAGAGGCTCATGGTATTGGGGGTGCTATATTAGGTTGGATTAGGGCATGGCTATTCCATAGGAAACAGAGAGTTAGTATAAATGGGGTTAAGTTAAGACAAGGTCTTCTTAAGACAGGGGTCTTAAGAAGACTTGG
>WNGS01072563.1:7500-23259 GCA_020271785.1 Procambarus virginalis | reverse complement strand
CGCTTCCAGTGAAAAAACCCTTAGTGGGAGGTTGATGTCAGGAGACATATTTTTCCTGCTCTCTCGTGCACTGAATGAAGTACGAAATTGCATAGTGCACCAGTGATGTGCACCATGATTCAACTTTCCGATTATAAACTTTTCCACAGTCGTGTTGGGTGTCAATGGACAGCCCAGGACATATGCTAGCTAGTGATGTCATTCTGATCGCTGTATCAGGTCTGTGAAGGAAATTACAGGAGGGAGTTGATTTCAGGGAGATTTGGTACAATTCAAGTGTAGAGAGGGAGGTATGGGGGGTTAACGGCTGTAGACCAACCCCCCCTATCACGTGTCACCTCGTGAGCGAGGGGGTAGCGTCATGAGGCAGGTGCGCCATTGGCCGAGGCTCCTGGGCCTCAGGAATGCTGAACCGTGATTGGTCAAGACGCTGAGGGGTACCACATGGTACGCTTGAGGCCGACTTGGCGGGAAAAGTCATTCTTACCTCATACGTTTGCTAGGGAGACGTATCTTCCCGTGCTAGGCCAAGCCACGGGAAATACCGCCTGCAACGTTACTAAAGTCACGCCTATATTCGTGCTATCTTGCCGTGTGCCGTCCGTAAGAATCCGGTAATCGGGAAGGTGCATGAACCGTACCAGTGTGAACTTTGTCGTCTAAGCGCGGGATAGTGAGACGCCATCTTAGAGCAACTGGACTAGGTGAGGCCGTTAATTATCGCGCTAGGATAGTGACATCAGCCGTCTAACGCATCTGTGCGTGAAGGTACTGCAGTGAGACGTGCTAGAGAAGGTTTCAGTGTTATGAGAGAAGCCTGAAATACGAAACTCTGAGAAAACGAACGAACAGTGTAGAACTCTGTCGCGTGTACCGTGTAGCACCGTGTACCGTCGTATCCTGGGGTACCTTGTCAAGTGGAAGGGCGTGGTACCGCATCCCCGCTGTGTATATCTGTTGTGCGCACACCCTGGTCGGCCAAGGCCTGAGTGCCCGCGACACCTGGTCGCTGTGTGTGGAGCTAAAACCCGTGGTCGACGACCCTGTGCTCCACCTGACCACGTGTAGGAAGTGAGGACGTCTACGTCATCATCCAGCAGCAGCAGTGGGAGTGCATGAGGGTGACGAATGTATGAGTGTGTGTAGCGGGCCCGCATGTGATGTAAGTACAGTACACTGTTTCAGTTTGGGTAATAAAACTCTGAAGCTGGGTTCGTCCCCAGTGTTCCGTCTATCCTCTGTCCCTGTGACCACCTAGTGAGGTGAATGGGAATTGGAGACGTGTGAGTTACCCTGTTTGACGTCACCAAGTTGAGGTTGGGCCCAACTGTGATTTTGACGTGTGTGAGGACACAGAGAGACACATCCAGTGGTGGAGTACAGTGAGTTAATTGCTTCTATGTTCTCTATGTACCGTGTATGTAATTTGCTGTAATTTGATTCCCTTTTTCAGCAGTGAAAGTGGTAACAGGGAGGTTTCCCTTGGTTATAAATAATTTTCATTATTATATTGGCCAGCGCTTATTTTACTGTTGTGTGGTGGTAAAGTGTGAATTATTGGGGAATAATTTACTGGGTAATCATTTACAAGTTTTGCCGTGAGTGGCAAGGATGTACTGTGTTGTACTGTGATGTACTGTGTTGTACCGTGTGTAAACCGTAGACAAGTTTGTCCTTGGTGGAAGGCGTTGTGTACTGTGGAGGATTCCGTGAGAATTAAAGTCAGTTAACGTCACCGGGGGTCACGATTTACTTAACGAGGTCACTTGTTCGTTGAACATTGTTGTGATTAACGTAGAGACGTGTAAAGGCAACAGTCACAGTGAAGTTCACGCCGTGGAGGAATTGTCAAGTGAAGACTAACGTAGTGTTAACGATTTAACGAGCTGTCGTTAATTGATTGATTAACGTAAGGGGTTGATCGGTCTGTTATGATCGGAGTCAATTGCGCTGTAATTAAGCTGCTGTAATTCGTTGGACTGATCAGATCTGTCTGTGGACAGAGTGATTAAGCACTCGTAGCTAATTAAGGAGAATTAGTAACCGCCACTTAGTGAATTCACCAGGTGTTGATGTTGTTGTTTACACGTAGTGTGTTGTAACCTTGTGTGTGTACAGTAGTCTACCCTCGTTAAGGTAATCTTGTCGTAAGACCGGAAGTGAACTGTCAGTTGAGAGACAGTAGGCTTTATCAATACTCGTCTGAATTAATAGGCTGTTGTATTCAGTAATTAATTGGGAATTACTCACCGAATGCTTGACTTTCAAGTTGATGTAATTAATTGATTTACGAGTTATTGTTGCCATTTAAGTGTCGTTGTGACACGTGTGTGTTAACGTAATTGTTTAAATTCATTAGAGTAACTTTTGTTGTTGATTGTCCTGAGAGACAAGTGTTAACGTAAGATTTTTATAAGGGGTTATCATTCTTGGATTAACCGCCTTGTTACTTGGTACCTCGTTGAGAGCAGCGAGCGCCAGTCAAGTTTAGTGATTAGAGTATTGTTCACCGTGAAGCCGTGACAATATTGATTGCAAGCTTGCGTCACCAGTGGGCACCACTTTGTTCAGTTAGTGTCATTGTTCAGTCAGCGACGACGGGAAGGATCCCGTGGGTCCATCAGGCTGTTGATTAGCTGTTCTTGAATGTGCCACTGGAGTGACAGTAAAGTAACGTCAATTCACTGTGTAGTAGTTCTAGTTTATTTTGTGAATAAATTGTTTGTTATAGAAAACGGTCGTTTACGTCAAACCTTCCAATATTACTGCCCCACATTTCATGTTCTGCAACGCTTTGCCTGCTTATGTTCATATCAAGTCTGTATCTAAAGCTCGAGTCCATTGCACAGCACCACACTTCTATAAATACGAAGTGAGAATCCGTCGGCTACCCTTTATTAGTTGTCAACTAGGAGGAGCCAGCGACCTAAGTGACAGGTGTTACCCGGGTGGTTTCGCCTGGCGGTTTGCTCCCGCGGTCCTATGATCTTAGGCTTTAAGATTAAATATCTGCCACTGGCAGCTCTTGCTGTTTAAGGTCTGCCTCTCTTGCGAGGTAGTTACGATTAACGTAACATCAATAGGACTTACTTTCTTTTGATAATTGTCAAAGAAAAAAAAATCTCACAGGTTGCACTCCAACACCATCAGAACTCTATCCTCAGCTTGCTAAGTGGTATCCTATCTCTTGGCATTACCACCTAATATTATCAACCTCCTCAAGTAGATTAGGTCTTACAATATAATGTTACACTACCAGCAAGAGAATATATACATATAAATATATATCTAAACACGTACAAGAAAATTCAGCAGGAAGATGAAATAACACAGATATATATATATATATATCAGTATAAATGTTCAGTGGCACACAACGAATCAATCGATCACTCTATCCGTCCTAGAATATCTGTAGGTAATCCTGCCTACGACCGTGACTCTAAACTTCAATATACACTTCTTGGCACATAAATGGCAAACGATCACTCACCTCTCATTGCGTCGTTCACGCTAATGACAAACACTCTCACCTCCATACAAGTGATCATTTAGAACTATTTCACTACCCTGATAACTTCAGGTTCCTCAGGGCTTAACCACCAAGATCTTCTGCAGCTCCTTCAGGCTGCTACCATGAAGTTTCCTTGAACAATTATGGTGCTTCCCTACTCCTCCTAGGGTCCTCCACAGCTCTCCTGGCTGCTGCACCATAAAGTTTCCTCAAATAACTGTGGTACTTCACCACCTCTGCAGAAGCACGTGACAATCCTCCTCACTGCTTCTCCTCACAGCTCGAGGTCCTCTCCTTCCCTGTCTTGGAGTCTCATCAACTACTCCCTCAGTGCTGGCTTCGAAGTCCTCAGCAACTTCTTCCCCAAAGGACAAACCTGCAACCCATTTGCACTCCAATAAAATGTTTTCCCTTTAACACAAACAAAATTAATCACACAATATCTTTGCCTCCAACCTCTATCTGTCTTCTACAGATAGTGAGAGTGGACTCCCCCGTTTTGGGGCGGGTCCATGCGCCACCTCGCCGGGAGGGCCTCACTCACTCTGGGAGGGCCTCCGTCGTCACCTGCCAGCGCCCAGAGGAGACGGACGTCGCTCCGCGCTCCTCCCACTTCACTCTCTTATTTTAGGCTCTCTGCCTTACCAAAACATTTCTAACTTGTAAATAAACATTGCTACTGTCGCTGGGCACACGACCAACTACAAGCAAACACTATGAACTGGCTTAAATCGGGCTTACCACAGATTATCTGGTCGAGGGCGCTTCTCCCTCTGACAACGTCTGACCAGGGCACAGCCCACGAAACTGTCTCTGGGCGGCTTAATACTCTCCCCGCCGTCCAGGACTTGAGACCGCAACGTCTTCAGCTCGACTCCACAGCTGGCACGTCTGCACACTTCTCTTCTCTTTGGAGATATATCACTAGGGGTTCCCTTCTGGCGGGAGCTCGACGAAGCGCGGCTTTCCCCCTGCGATGTCGGGCCTCAAGTGAGGTCAAGGCTCTCCCAAAGCGAGCCTCACACCTCCAGCCAATTGTCCACATCTCCTAAACAGTCATTTATCTGTTTCCTCGTTCTCAATAATCTCATAATCTCAAATTTTTATTTAAATTCAACAAACTATCTTACATCTGTGTTATCGCCTCTATAAATCCTGGACCTTCCAGTTAGGTCAGGCTTGCTGAATAACTCTCAAGGGGGAGACTCGTTTCTCCTGCAGACTGAGATCATAACATTACTCTGTATTAAAGGAAGAGTGTCAGAGGTAGAACATTCCTGGATGACAGAGCCAATGTGAACTGGGGATTGTGTGAAAGTTCTGGTCCGGCTTCAGTAGAAGCCTCAGGAAATCCTTGTATGTTCAGTAGAACTCCAGGTTGCAATCTTTATACCATGTCGTGGCCTAGTTGACTAGGGCGTGTGTGTGGGAACACCCACCCAATAGGTTCAAACTCTCTTCACGGCTCCTACGGATTTTCTCATGTTTCCCCTTTGCTTCTAGCTGAAGATCTTTGGGTACACTACTCTGTAATCTGAGAGTATCTCAGGTGTATACACCCTGTTTAGCATCTGTTCCCAAGTTGGAGTGAGTTATAGCAGTTATCCATATATAAATGGTAACCTTTGCTCTTTAGTGTGCCATCAAACTCATAACTCTTTAAATTGTTGTCTTCCCAATTCCTGAATATACTTCAAAATCAAAGATGTAACCAGTCTTTGATTCAGCAAGCATGTGCAGCTTTATTTCATATTTATCAGGTTTATTTGTATTAAAATGTTTATTAGGTAGACGACCCCACCATGTCATTGTGCCTTCATCCAGACAGATGTTTATGAGGAATATAGGAAGTTTTGAATTTGTTAGATATTAAAGTTAGAACAGTAATAGTATGAGTGTGTATTGTCTTCGGGAATGGCATTGTTTTGAGTATGAAAATACTTTGCAATCGTTACATAGCACTTTGAAGTCGTACAAAAACTGAAAGAAGCAACATGCCACATTTTACCAGGTTGCCAGAACATTGACATCATTGGCACCGTCACAATTCCCATCAACTCTAGCAGTCGCAAATATCTGGCAAGCTCTTTTACATTCACTTCTACCCACTCATTCTTGCTTGGTTAGAAGCATTGAACAAGCTTTGTCATGCATACAATTTAGTTTCATATGCCAGATATTTCAGCAAATTTCTCATAATTAAATAAATCCCAGAGGAAAGGTTGGTGCTAGGACAGTCAAACTTGGTGGTCCAGTAAAAACTGAACAAATGGTGCAGTGTTGTCAGTACACCGGGCTTCACTTTAACTGGTATGTGGGGTTTAGTGGTAAATGAAGCACTTGCACGTGGGGCTGTATCGATAGCCACATCAACATCACTATTCATTTTGCATCTCATCCTCGCCTGCTGTTTTATTTTGTCACTTAACTATCAACATCTTACAATAATTTACACGACGAAAATATTAGAGGGCTTATCCTAAACCTGCACAAAGAAATAACTCCACACAAGACCAGAAGGCATGGCAAAATATGCCGAATACTCCCGTTGAGAAGCAGTGGTGCAATAGGTACTCGGAACTAAATCAACATCAGAGGCCCGAGACTTCAACATGCTTCCACTTCCCATAAGGGGCATAACTAGCCGACCCCTCGCAGTGTTCACAAGAACTTAATAAGCACCTCCAAAGGATACCTGATCAACCAGTTGTGATCCGAAGTTAAGAGCATCCCCCGGCCCGCGTCTCTGCACTGCTTCAACTGCTGTCTCCGATGAGGTCACTCCCTCACCAGTTGTCCTTCGGTGTTGTGTGCACCCTTCAAACCACTCCAATTTCTGGTAACCCCAGTGAGTATTCATTGACTTCATACTCGAGATTCCTCACAGCTGAGCCCTCTACTACTGGGCTTCCTCGTAGGTGTCACAGGTCGCGTTCCCGGGGGACCTTCCCGAACCCTCTTTTAGACGTAGGCTGTTGCAAAGGCTCGTTTCGCCAACTAGCCAACTTGCCCCCAATCCTCCGTGTAGCTGTTGGGAAGTGGCTACACACTAATAAGCTACTCTAGCACCAAGAGTCACACAACCATTCACTACTTATGGGCCAATATTAAACACTGTCTGCTGAGCAATAGTTTCTCGGCTTGACAGAACTCCTACATTAATCACTGCCCTCTCGCATAAGTGAGTAATGTTTCCTGTCACTACACTTTTCAGAGTTTCAGTAAACACTTTTACTGGTCATTTCCACACTGCCACTTCCAGCACAAATGTCACTGGTCACCGACCTACCAACGCCCTCACTTTGTCGGGACTGCCTTGAAGACCTGGAGTAAGACACTGCTCTGTCCACTTTTACTCTGACTTGTGGCTGATGTCCTTGGTCACATCATTAGGCTGTGAGGTGACCATCACTATGCCCTCCATCAGTCTTACCTGTACAGCCTCTCATCATATGTATCTTCAAAAGGTCATCGGCTACTCCAAATAATGCAGAGTTCTATTGTTTCCTCTTTGAAGCCTAACTAAAACACAAAAGGGAATTCTGCAAAAATCTTTAAGCACTCAATCATACATACTTCATCATCCAGAGGTAACAGTGATATAGTTACGGCATATGAGCTATCTCGTAGCTCGGCTCGCCCGACAAACTCAGGTCACCTTTAAATTAGAGGAAGGTGCAGGGCTGTGGCCATTCACGCATCTCGTTGCATCCTGGGTATGCCGGTGTGCCTCTAGGCGGAAACCTACTCCCCTATAACTGCCACAGGCTCCAAATTTGGGGAATACTAAGTTAATACTTTCCCTTGCAAATTCTTTAAAGCTGAGTTTTTAACAAAAACGTGAAACTCGCACTGTACTTACAAACTAAAGCATTCCTTTGGTCACCTAGCACGTTTGTAGGATGGATTTATGTATCGTTCCACCTCTGGCCTGCTTGTGCTGCTCAAGACCTCGTTGTCTCAACTATGTCATTACATTTAAGTAATCGAAGCGTGGTGTAATACACGTTTTCCTATTGATTCCTTTCATCAAAATAGGTGGTTCGTAATTGGTCAAATTCTTGTACCATCCCACAGATCCTGATGTTGGAGCTGCAGTGTTGTGGTCACTACATCTGCATTCCTGTATCTCTTAATTATATGCCTAATCCATGATAGATTCTGCTATGTAAATGTTTACATTTTTTCTCTTGGTTGAAAGTTTTGCAGCTTTGTCTGCAAAGACATTCCCTGGTATTCCTACTCGACTTGGCACCCTGTTGACAAATATTATGTTAAGGATGTAAGTATTATTTTAAGCCTAAGACTTGATATTTATCAAGTCTAACGCTTAATATTTTCGTCTATCTGGGAACCCTTGTTGTGTGTCTCAATGCTTCGTTTAGAATAACAAACATATGTCCACTGGCCAGGAGAAAGAGTAAAGCAGGTAAACCATTTTGACTGTCCTGCTCCTAGACGGGGCCCTGTGATTGCTTCTATTATATTCAGTTGGAATTTTGCCTCTCAGATATTGAATTTTCTTTTTGGATGCCATTTTAGAATCTATCCATACTCCATGATATTGGCATCGAGTAACCCACTGAAGGTTAATGTCTTGAATTAACAAGGTGCGTGATTTTCCAGAGGACCACTAACCCTAGTGGCCTCTACGAGGACAGAAAGCCGGCGGCTTGAAGCTCCCCACCATTTGCCTTTATGATCATTTCCACGTAAATTTTAACAGTTTTGGCTGTTACGGCTTCGGCGGGTAAGCGTTTCCGTGGGTTAGAAAATATCCGGAATCTACGTCCTCTAGCTTGTTCTGTATTTTTGAAGGTTCAGCGAGATCCGTCCTGTAATGCCTGGTTTGCAGTGTTAGCCTTGTGGCCTTCAAACATTCCAGATATGAGAGATGATTGGCGCAACCTGTCCTCTTACAAATTACATCTGAATTTGGCCTTTTGCCCGTATTGCCGAAAATGGACGTAATTTGAAAATGAAAAATAATTGAAAAGTTTTGAATTTTTGTTAACCAAAGCAGTAAGTTAAGGGTCCTCTGGTAGGTTAGGAGGGCAGGAAGATCTAAGGCTTCAAAACATCATGAAAACCTTTAATTAAGTTTCCTCTCCTAACCTAACCGTGTAAGCAGGACGACTCAAAACAGAAAACAGGACAGTATATCACTTTCGTGAACCAATTTTGTTTCAAATTCCGTCCATTTTTGGCCATACGGGCAAACGTGCGAAAAGCAACATAATTTTCAGAGGACGGGTTGGGAATGTCTTCTGTTGCCCAAAGTTGCACCCTCTTCAGAGCAGCTATGTCCCTCTGAAAATGAGGTCTCCGTGCATGCAAACAGAAATCCAAATGGGGGTGTACCAGAGATTTACACAGTTGAACCATTACCTTGTTTTTCTTATCGTTCTTATCGTCATATCGGGATTATGCTATATAATCCCGAAAGTTTCGTTAGCTTTTCTGACTGCTGCACCCACCTGTCGTTCAACTTTTAATGAGTGGGAGATTTTGACTACAAGGCTTTTTTCCATCATCAATCTGCTGTAATGTAATCCTATTAATATGGTAATCGTGGCATGGGTTGTCCCACGTGCATGGTCTTACTTTTGTCGATATTAAAGAGCATTTGCCAGTATTCTGACTATTTGTGGAGTTCATGTTGCTCTCTTTTTAAGGTTTTAATTAATATCAGTGTCATTATTCCACTTTACCATAACTCTGCGTCATCTGCAAATTTCATGATGTGGTTTGTAATATTCTCATCTGTCAATCATTATGACAAAAAGGGTAGGTCCCAAAATGGACCCTTGTGGTACCCCACCGACCACATTTCTCCATTCAGTTTCGTTTCCATTACAGCACATTTAGAAAACCCCTTTCTTTCCTTCAGCGATTGTTTTACCCATTCTAATATTTTAGTATTTATTCTATGGTTACCGTTTGCAAAAATGTGAGCAAGTTTGTAAGGCAAAATGTGTTTTTAACAATCGTGTGGTTCCGATTGAACAAGATTGTACACAAAGATGTGAATGATTCCGTCCCTGAGGATTCTCTCCATGAGTTTGCAGATGTATGATGTCTAGCCGATTGTTTGGTAGTTTTATACTGAGCTCTTTCTGCCTTTTTTTTTAAATAGGGGTGACATTTGCGTATTTCCAATCTAGGGGGACTACTACTTGGTCCCGAGATTTTATGTAAAGTAGTTTCAGCGGCAGGCATAGTTCTTCTGCCAGTTCCTTCAAGACTTTGGATTTGATGCCATCCACACCTTGGGCTTTTGAGTCTTTTAGCCTGTGAGTGCAGTCACCTAGTCTCTTTGCTCTAGATTTCTGTGCCGATATTTTTTTGTCAAAAAATACTGAATACAGATGTTACTTTATCTAGCCCCACTTGTGCTTTATTCATAAGTGAAGGACCTTTGACGACTACTACTATATCATCGGCATAGCTTAGCAATTTAACTCCTGCAAATGTCATGGTAACGAGGTTTTCCTTAAGGATGTTAAAAAGAATAGGACTGAGCACGACTCCTTGTGGAGTTCCATTCTCATACCAGTGTAGTCTGGCACTTGGCCTTTCAGCTTTACTCTGACATACCTGTGACTAAGAATCTTTAATCCATGCTGGTATTTTTCTGACTTTTTATAATTAACTTGTGTAAAAATGCTTGTTGGCTTCCAAGTTCGAATGCTTTTTCTAGATCAGGGAAGATCACTATATATAACCGAACCCGAGTTGACTCTTCCTAGTAATGTTGCTAACAGTTTCCAGTACCAACTCCTCTAGTAAAACCAAATATATTCTTAGGCAGGTCTCCAGTCTTTCACAGTAGCCTCTAAGACCAGCAATTTTACTAATTCATTATGTTAATGAAATTAGTCTGATTGCCAGGGTCGTTCGGTTTAGTAATCGGAATGTGTGCTTTCTTCCAAGAGGTCGGTAGTTTGTCGAGCTCACAAGATGCATTGATAACGTACAATTTCCCTTGTTCTCCATTACGACCTGCGTGTGCAATCACTGAGTATGTAATGTTATCAGCACCTGGTGCAGTGTCAGTGCCACTTTTTTTTGGCTCTGATTAGTTCTTGTTTAGTAGTCACATTCATCATTTGTAGCTATGCTCTTTCGAATGGCCGTCAACTTCTTCTGTTTTTCCTTTCTGCCTTCTGACCATTGCAAGAAGCTGATATGAAGCTTTTTCTGTAAACTGGACACCAAGTCACTCAGCCTCCTGCAATGGTTAAATACATGCATGTTGTCGAGGTGGTCGACCTAACTGTTTTTAATCTGCCCCCCATATCTTTCAAAGACCTACTATGTTCATTTAGAGTAACGCCACTCAATCCATCTTGCCTCCTCTTTAGAAACTAGTCTAGCTTCATACATCACTGCTCTTAGCAGTTCTTGTTGGAAATTTCCAACACTTATCATCCATTATTATATTATGATAAATTACCATTTACTTACTAATTGCAGTAGCTCTTAACACCACTAACCGTAGTGTTAATATAAATTAATCTGAGCATATTGCTGATAATATTACTCCTGATAATGTAAATCGAGAGTTATTAATTGAAATTATTTAGTAACAGCTTTTATTCTGTTACGATCGAATGCTCTGGAGAAGTATAAATAACATCTCCATTTCTCGCTAGAAGTCATTTATCGAGAATATTATAATTATTAATTCCCCATAATTCCAACCCAGTTCATATTATCGCATTTCATCCATAATTGCGCGGAAAAGAATAATTTGTGTTTAATAATTTCCGTGGTGAATGCGAGAGCGGGGAGAGGGAGGCGGCGACGCCATTACAACAACAAGGCACGCGCACGAGACAGCGTGGGAGAAACACAAGGCTTCGCTGAGAATTCTTATCGACAAGAATTACGTTGATACTCAGTTAATAAGTGAAATTTACTCGCCTAAGTGTTCTCTAGTGCCTCAGCAGTGAATAAAGCTTCTACAATTACCACCAGGACCCGTAATTAAGTGTGCACAGCAGTGAACACCGAGTCCGGCAGACGCTCATTTCGGCAGACCTTAGTACTCAGTTACGCTCCTAAGTATTATATTTGATGCATCAAGTAGATAGTACCTTAGTGAGTAGTTTGTCGTTATGAAGAATGAACACCAATAATCAAACGTTAGTAATATTTATCACCCAGCTCAGTTTCATGAATATCTGAACATAATTTGTAGCCTAGTCAATTGCTACTTTATATTTCTTGTATTACAGCGTGTATTTGAGACGCCAGCAAGATTCTCATCAATCGTGTTATTTACCTCGAGTTATTTCTCTATGGGGATTCCGTGACCACGAGGACGAATGATGAACTGGCGTTAGAAATCGTCTTACAGCTAAGACACATTTTTCTTATAAATTTATTCAATTTGATTATTGATTCTATAATTATTGCCAGATTTGGTAATTAATGTTTATTTTTAACTGTGCTCAATATTTATGCTCAGTGATTAATGATGATTAATGATCTTAAATGAATATAATTTGATTACCATATATTTGCATATATTGTAGTTAGATTTACCATATTATTAACCCATAATGAACTAGTGACGAACCACACTGGTTCCTAGATATATATGAACTTCTAGAAATAACCCCCCAATGTTGATATTTGAGGCTTTGGCTTTAATTAATAATTACAGTCTTCATTATTTTCTAGTGATTATTTTCTAAATGAATTTCCATAGACACTGGTTCTCTAGTGTCATTCTAATGATAACTTTTATTTGTTTTCCCTCTTTTCTCAAAAGCGGGTGGTCCTTCGATTTATTTCAATACAATAATTAAATAATTTTATTTCTGAGTTCAAGCCCCAGATAACCAACAGTTCTTTTCTGGTGTGCGGTTTCTCTAAGAGATGTTTTCTGTTGACTCTGGGGTTTTGTTCTCTAACTTCACTAACAAAATACCACTACTTGTGGAATATTATTTCATCCTATATTCGTTTTGTTTCCTGGAATGATGACTGGAATAACTGTTTCAGCAGCTGTAATGGAGATTGGTCTCACATGTCCAAATCCTTAGGTGGAGAGTATGTAGCATGCCATTTTTTAAGCTCGTCCTGGTATATATTCCAGTTGGGTTTTATTACATTCCACGTAAGTTGTGTGTGGGTGGTGTAGGAGATCTTTCTATGTTTAGTGTTGTGATAGTAGCATAGTGGTCACTAGAGATCACCGGGTCTGCTTCACACTTCGCCTGATGCTTGAATGCAGTTGCGATAAACTTGAGAACCTCCTTGAATGTATGAGGGAGGGGGGGGGTGTTTCTTCAGGGTTGAGAAGTGTAATCTTGGGTACTTCTCACAGAACTTTAGCTAAATGGCTCATCTGCATTGGCTGGCCCAGTCACATCTACCTAGTGATTATAAGTATTAAAATTCCATGTAATAATTATATCGTGCATCTCCATGGCAAGCACTTCCTCTGCTAGTTTACATATAGGGGCTTTTAGACGTTATATACGAGAAACTCAATATTAACCATATTCACTGTTACTGTTAATACCTCTACTCATCACCACACGAATCTGGGTCTATTTTCTTGCTTGGTATGATGTTACTTGACGAGGATCATTAACCCTTCGTCTCCCTTCTTCATGCGGTATAATACATTGGTGTTGTCCAGCTAATTTGATGGATTTCATGGCTGGGTAGACAGATTCTTGCAAACTATTAGTTCTGCTTTTGTACCGATTGCAGCTTACAGAAGTGTTTTTTTCCAAGACATTGTTTCAATGCAGAATTCGTAATGAACAGAACGGTTTCTGTTGGTGATGCCTTTCCTAGTAGAACGCCTCTTCGGAATAAACAACCAGTGTCCACTTCGCTAGCAGTGCCGTTGCAAATCGAACTGAATTGATTGTTCATAGGTGTCTATTGTATTACAAGATTCCATTGATCTTGATTCGCCACTGCTTCCTGCAGTTGCTTTTGGGGATCTTGATGGTCTGATCTGTTAGTGGTAGTCTCTATGTCCATGTGTTTGTCCTCTTGTGCTCCGTCTTGTTTTGTACTGTTTCTTATATAACTGTGGTCTGCTGCACGATCTTCTCCATTATTACACAAGTGATTGCTCGAGTCTTGTTACGAGGCATTCTGCGTCATCTGTAAGCAATTGGTAATGGTCTTTGGATTTTCAATGTTTTACAGATGGTCCTCCATAAAACTGTCAGTCTGTTTTGTTGACTCCGAAAGTGATTGTATTTTGTTTCCATGCTGTATTTCTGCAGTGGATTTGTGCGTTTTCTGATTTGGAGTTGCTTGAGTTATGTTATGAATTGTGTTCTATGAGCGTTGGCATCTGTTGTGGCTGTGCACGAGTGTGCCAGACGATGTTGGTGCATGTACTGCTGGTCTGTGATTATCCAGACCAAAGCTGTCTATACCCTTACTTTCCGTTTGGTTGGTCTCCAGGAATAATATTTCATCCTTAGCTTGGACATTTGGCTGTTGTGGTCTGGTTTCTCCTGTGCTTGGCTGTACAGTTTTTGGTTGGATGCCTCAGGCTGTACACTCCGCATCTCTCCTGTCCAGTGCAGCGTGTTTGATGGTGGCCGTAATTTCTGACGAAGTAGTGCAGGGATTTCGGAACGTATGGTCTGTCAATATATTCCCTAATTTCCAAGACAACGTTTCTGGCGCATGTCCCATAACAGTCAGTAGAATCTGACGTGTCACTGCTTTGTCTATTTTTGTGCAGCACCGTTTTCAAGATTTGCATGTGTTCTAGTTTTGGAACCAGTGGAGAGTCGATTGGATATCACAACAGCACAACTCTTGTGCGTCTTTCTGAAGGGTCCAACTTTTCTAAGCATTCAGGTTTTCTTTGCAGGAATGTTACCGTTTCTAGGTAATTTACAGTCTTTTGGTTTGGTTTTGTCATAATTTATCCTTGCTCGTTGACAGTGATGGAAAGTTTGAACTATGGTTGCCTCTTTTCCATTTCAGTTACTACACCATATGCTGTAGGAAAGTTGTCTGTGTATTATAGACGGGAGACATCTGTCCACGAGGCTAACCATAGCCCGTGCATCTTGCCCCACTCCTGTGCCAGGTAAGTTACGGGCTCACCATAGCCCGTGCTACTTAGAACTTGTTCGGAATAGCTGAATCTATAACAACTATATTATAAGTTTTGGAATTTTTCAATTTTAAGTCTGCAATTTGGGAAGATGTGCAGAGTCCGACACAGGCTAGTGTGTGACTGATGCTGTCCCCTCTAGGTACATTATGTCGGGATTCTTGCTGTTAGAAGTACTTTGTGAAACCTCGATAGCAATTCTCATTTCAACTCTTCCTCTGAAGTGTCTCTCCTTATTGTCTAAAAACTGCCTCCATTTCCTCTTTCTCCTCGACTTCGTTTTGACGTATCCCAGTAGCGAGAGCCTATTCACATTCCAACCTAATGCCTCAGACACTCCTAGGTCTGGATAAATTTATTTAACTTCAAAGGAGGTCGTAAAATTATTTTCCCAAGTTAACTCTGGTATACCTAACACCTGGTTGAGCAGTTTAGTATACCTTTCCCTGTCAAGCTCAGTGCCCCTTTTAAGGTGTTCTGTGGTACATTGTGGCACTGTCCACAGGGAATCTAACTGTTCAGTGATAAGGCTCCCCCACACACACGTGAATAAAAGATCACCGAGAGCCGGGCGACCATATCCCTGTGGTAACAGTGTGGGTCGCCTGCATACTGGGGTGTGCGCAAATATAGACAGGTGGACAACAGATAGTCAACAACGGTATTTATTCAAGCACTACAGAAGAAATCTGCAACGTTTCTTCCAAACAATAGTGGGACATGCACTCCTGGCGGGCTGACACACACAAATACAGTCAACATGTTACATCAACAGCTCTTGAGTCTGGGTATTGATGGGTAATTCCTCACAAAGCTGCGAGGATTTGAGTTAATGATTGCTCATAATCTGAAGTTTTCCCAGAGAACAAACCCACCTGCTGCCTGTTGTACCAGTGGCGCCGGCGGCGAGTCTCATGGCTGGTGATCGGCTCATCCTAGTAATGTAGGTCATTATGAGCTTTCTCCACAGCCTATAGTTCTTGGTTACGACTACCTCTCGCCTGACACTTCGTTGACGATATAATTATTATATCTTCGTTCAATTCTTAATGGTTAGACCAAGCCATTATGTAATATTTTATTAGCGTCTTGGCCTTCACAGACGAAACATGCTACATCCCTCCCAATTATTAAA
>WNGS01072563.1:0-2500 GCA_020271785.1 Procambarus virginalis | reverse complement strand
AAGACAGTAGCGGTCACGGCGGTCCTGGAGAGAGAGAAAGCCAGTGTCAACATACAAACTGAGGGCGGGAGTCGAACGAAAGGCACCAGAGCTGAGACGCAACCCAGTATGGTGCAAAGCATCAAGACGGCGAAGAGTAGAAGGAGAAGCAGAAGAGTAAGCAGGGCAACCATAATCGAGTTTAGACAGGACGAGAGAGGAGTGCAAATATAGGAGCGTGCGTCTATCCGCTCCCCAAGAAGTATGGGACAAAACCTTAAGGAGGTTAAGGGCCTTAGAGCACTCAACTCGGAGGCAAGAGACATGGGCTGACCAAGACAAACGAGTGTCAAAGACTAACTCCAAGAGCTTTGCGGAATCCCTGTACACAATGGGATGACCATAAAGCGACAAAGAGGGACGAAGAACAACATGCTTCCGAGTAAAGGTCATAGCACAAGTCTTAGATGCAGAGAACTTGAAGCCATGATCGGTGGCCCACGACGACACGGCATCAATCGCAAGTTGAAGCCGCCGTTGAAGGAGAGGTGAATCATCACCCTGACAGCAAAGGGTAAGATCATCAACATACAGAGCAGAGAAGACACCAGAAGGAAGAGAAGAAAGAAGACCGTTGAGGGCAACTAGAAAAAGAGTAGTGCTCAGAACACTACCCTGGGGTACACCCTCATACTGCCGAATAGGGGCAGAGAGAGCAGTACCAAGCCGCACACAAAAGGAACGACGAGAGAGGAAGCTCTGGAGGAAGAGAGGGAGGTTCCCACGAAGGCCAAAAGAATGAAGTTGAGACAGAATGTGATACCGCCAGGTAGTGTCGTAAGCCTTTTCTAGGTCAAAAAGGACGGCAACAACGGAAGTCTTCGCAGCAAAAGCAGTACGAATATAGACCTCCAAGTTTACCAGGACATCCGTTGTGCTGCGGCACTTGCGAAAACTAAATTGAGAAGGAGAGAGGTGGTTATAGTGTTCTAAGAACCACATCAAACGAACGTTAACCATACGTTCAAAGAGCTTGCAGACACAACTCGTGAGGGCAATAGGGCGGAAGTCCTTGGGGGATGACCCGAGAGACCCTGGTTTCCGAACAGGGAGGACAACAGCATCGAGCCAGTCTTCAGGGACTGACGACGACTCCCAGACCCGATTGTACAGACTCAGTAAATACTGAGACGTGCACGGAGGGAGATGGCGGAGCATTTCATAATGAATGCCATCAGAGCCCGCTGCCGTAGAACCACAAAGGGTTAGGGCAGATTGAAGTTCAGAGAGAGAGAAGGGATCATTATAGGGAAGGTGGAGAAAAGTACAGAAATTTAAAGGACGAGACTCAAGGAGAGGCTTACGAAGAAGGAAGGATTGGGGGAGATGAGAACCAGAACTAACAGGAGAAATGGGAACCCAGTTCGGTCGCAACCTGCAACGGGTCCGCCACAAGAGCACCATGGAGGCGAAGGACTGGGGAGACATCGGGAACGAACTTACCCGCAATCTTGCGGATACGCTTCCAGACCAGCGGAAGAGGAGTTTCGGAAGTAACGGTAGAGACATAAGTCGCCCAGCAAGCACGTTTAGCCGCACGGATGGTCCTACGGGCCACCGCACTCGCCTTCCGAAACAAAAGAAAAGACTCAACCGTCTGCCGGCGGCGATGTCTCTTCCAGGCTGCACGCATACAGCGGACAGCCCGAGCACAGTCCAAATTCCACCAGGGAACGCACTTTCGCGTTCCCCGAGAGGAAGAGCGAGGAATAGAGTGCAGGGCAGCGTCAAAGATAGTGTCATGAAAAAGAAGGAGGGCGCGAGGGAGAGGTAAAACGGAGAGCTCGGAAATAGTAGCACGGAGAGTAAAAAGGCGCCAGTCAGCCTCGGCAAACCGCCACCGAGGGAAGGAGAGAGGAGGGCGAAAGGAGAAAAAAGTGACAAGGATAGGAAAATGGTCACTGCCATGGAGGTCATCAAGGACTCGCCACCGAAATCTAAGGAAAGGGATGACGAGCACAGAGAAAGATCGAGACAAGAAAGGGAGCGAGTCCGAGAGTCCAAATGAGTGGGCTCACCAGAATTAAGAAGGATAGGGAAGAAGAGAGGATGAAAGGTTCAAGTAGGCGACCCCGGGTGTTTGTCAGCACATCACCCCAAAGGGCATGACGACAATTGAAATCACCCAGCAGGAGCACAGGCTCCGGCAAGGAGTCTAGGAGGTGTTTAAGATCGGGAAGAGAAAGTGGGACAGTGGGGGGAAGATAAATGGAACAAACCGTGTACCATCTACGCACAAAGACACGGGCGGCAGAACAGTGGAGAGGCGAGGAAAAAAGTAAGGGACAAAGGGAACATCGGAACGAATCAAGAGAGCAGAAGAATTATGGCGACAGCGGGAGAGAAAAAGAATAGCCACGGAAGCGACCAGAACGAGAACCAAGCATCGGCCTGGAGACAGACAAAGGGGCGAAAAACGTGAGATGAGAAGTTGAAGGTCAAGAAATTGGCGTAAAATCCA
>WNGS01072554.1:0-13129 GCA_020271785.1 Procambarus virginalis | reverse complement strand
GAGATCAAATTATTTTGCCCACGAAGCGGGACCAAACAAGGCTTGGTACGCACCAGTACGGGAAGGAATCGAGCGAGTGCGGCTTGGCGCGGATGGCGTTGAGAACCCCCAGAGAGAGGTTAAAAAGCACAGTAGTCACAACGAGAGACTGAGCCATACTAGGGGACGAGGTGGTCACCACTGGGGGCTTGTGGCTCAACCCAACCACAGAGGAGGGACGGGAGCCGATGGCAGTAGTCAGGAGGGTCAAAGGAGGAGCAAGGTCAGGGCCCAATACAGCGGGGGCTACAGAGCCTGGTCTTCCAATACAGTCCGACTCAGGGGCTTGGTTGCCCACCCCACGAGCCTGAGAGGGTACAAAAGGAACATTCACAGACATTAAGATGCGAAATAACACTTTCATTCACGAATGTGCCCCCCCCCACATCCACCATGGAGCCACAATTTGAGGCAGGACACCGAACAAGAAGCTATCGGCGATCATGCTGGGCCCCCTAGAGGTGCGTCATGAATATACGCCCCACAAACGCCACCTTAAGAACCGTCAGTCCGTCGAGATCGGGTTCAGTGACGAAAGGGGGATTGACAATAAAAGGTTCCCCTCGCTCGAGAAGTTGGGTACTACAGTTCTACGAGTGCAAAAATATGCCTCCTCAAACACCAGGGCGTCAAAAAAAAAGAAGGAGGCTGAAAGAATGATCAAAACAGGCACAAGGTCAGTGGGAAATGACAACGAGAAAGGAGAAGAGAGGGGAGAAAAAACGAAACAAAAGGAAAAGGAAAAAGGTGTCCAGCAGAATTAGAGAGGACAGCAGCAGGAGCACAAGGCTACAAAAGGACAGAGGAGTGTCTCCGGTAGCCGCCCACCAAGCCCCTCACGGCGACAACGAGCTGGACAGGGAGGAGGTAATTACAGAGAAGCTGAAATATTCCCTCTCTGTAAGAGGTTTAAGCTTTCTTCTTACTCTGCACTAAATGCCTTTAGAGACTATGTGAAGGATCATGGTCGCCGCATCTCCCAAGATTTACACCCATTACTGAGCTGTTTACAAGTTAATCCTATTAGTTCTGCTGAGTATGAGAGGGGACTTAGTCACATGAACCTGAACTTATAATATTATAGTAAGTAAGCTATTCATTTTATAGATTTCATAATTGCTTTTTGACTTTTATTGGTCATCTATTATTAATAATTATTCTAGTTAATTTTTACTTTCCTAAGTTCCCATTAAGTTTTTTATTACTTAAATTACCATTAAGTTTATATTACTTTAGAACTGTTATTCCACTTTTTCTTTGTAACCCAGGTTGCCTAGCCTCACCACCATTGCTCCATTGTGCTCTTGGCTTTGCCTGGGCAATTTTGATCATTAGTGCAAATTTTTACCTTCAGTGTATCTGAAAGTACCTTTAAGCAACGTATCACATTTTTGTGTATAGTTTTATATATTCTATTTTTTTCATAGCTAGTTCTTTTATAATTGTCTTTTTTGGATTTTCTGTTAAACAGCCCTCTTATGCAAACTATTATAGATCCAGACCTTAACCTCTAATCTAGTATCTATGATAATCATCACTTTAATTATCAAAATTGCAGGTATTATACAGTACATGATGTAAACAATGTTTTAGCGTGTAATCACAATGTTTCTGTAATTAACTTGAATGTGAGATCTCTAAGCAAACACTTTGATGATGTTAATGCCCTGATTCAAACAGTTGACAACAAATTCTCTTTTCTTGTGTTTACTGAAACGTGGTTAAAAGAGGACACTACTCAACTCTACAACATACCTAACTACTCAGCTATACTCAACTGTCGTCCTATACAAAGAGGTGGTGGTACTTCTCTTTACTACCACCAAAAACTGACCTGTTTAAAAGTAATAAAATCTAGAGACCCTTGTGGAGAGTATATATTTGCCTGTTTCAGAGTCAAAAGTAGCGATGCTGTCCTGACATTGGGAGCAGTCTACAGGATTCCTGACACTGATGTGGCTGAATTTAACTCATACCTTAGAAATCTAATACTAGAGAACAGACTGAACAAAAACCACTTAATTATTTCTGGAGACTTTAACGTTGACCTCTGCGAGGCTGATAACCCTCCTGCTCCTAGCTTCCTCAACTGAATGAACTGTATGGCATCAGACCCAAAAAAGCACTAACGATGCATTTATTAATATGATTAACTTGATACATGCAGCTCTTGATAAAAATGAGTTCCCTGTTGGGTTATTTGTGGACCTGCGTAAGGCTTTTGACACTGTCAACCACCAAAACCTTTTTCTTAAATTACAGCATTATGGAGTCAGAGGTCACTCCCTGCAATACCTTACGTCTTACCTTACTGACAGACTCTAGTATGTTTCTGTGAATAATTCAATTTCTCCCACCCTACCCATCAACATCGGTGTTCCCCAGGGCAGCATACTTGGCCCTCTCCTCTTTCTCATCTACATTAACGACCTTCCAAATGCCTCCCAACATCTCAGACCAATTCTATTTGCTGACGACACAACCTTCATTTAATCCAGTCCTGACCCCCTTGCTCTAAATGCCACAGTGAATACTGAGCTAAATAAAGTCCATCACTGGCTTACTGCTAACAAACTCACCCTCAATATTGACAAAACTTTCTATATTTTGTTTGGCAATAAATCCTCAAACCAAATAAATCTCAGGATAATCAATACCCAAATTTGTAACAAAGTAGATGGCAAATTCCTTTACGATCTCATTGACCACAAGCTGAATTTCCGGGAACACATTTTAAATATATAAAAAAAAGTTTAAAAAACTGTTGGCATTCTTTCTAAGATCAGATATTATGTACCTCGCCCTGCCCTGGTGATACTCTATTACTCTCTCATCTATCCTTATCTCAACTATGGTATTTGTGCTTGGGGTTCTACTACCCAAAATCATTTACTTCCTCTAATTACTCAACACAAAGCTGCTATTAGGACAATATCTAACTCTGTCCCCAGATATCACTCAGTACCCTTACTCAAATCTCTGAATATATTAGATATTAAGTCACTGCACATCCTCTCATGTGTATTTTATATATATAAACGCTGAACTGTAAGGTCAATCCTGACCTTAAAAGCTTCCTAGAAGGTTGTAACAGATCCCATGAGCACCACACCAGAAACAAATACCTATTTGATATTCCAAGAGTACGACTTAATTAAACTAGAAATGCATTACAAATCAAGGGACCCAGAATGTGGAATGACCATCCCAATCATGTTAAAGACTGTACCTCTCTCAACCAGTTTAAGATAAAAACGAAGTACTACCTAATTAACTCCATGTAACCTACCTCACCCCCCAAAATGTCAACCCATGTCTACTATTTTAAACAATGCTGTTTGTTGACCAAATTGTATTTTTGCTATACTTTAATCTCAATTAGTAATAAGTTTTAGTCTTAGTGTTTTTTCCTGCCCGAAACGCTTAGCGGAATAGTGACTTTAGGCATTGTATGTACTAGCTCTATCTTTCAATCCATCAACGTTTTGTATCTCACCTTGTATGTATGTACTTTACCTGAATAAATATTTGTATTTGAATAATAATAACAACACGCTCAAGAATTCTCATAAATCATGTATCAGCACTTATGTTTGTTAAACTCCATGGACCTCCTCTAGTTCAGTGGCATCCTGAGCCATGTGCCACATCATGGGTGCGGTACCATAGCTCAGATGACACCATGACAAGAGTTGCTTCACACCCCTGAACACATCTCACACCTGACCCTTTGTGGAAACTATTGTAAAACATCTCACTAGTTGTATTTTGTGAGCACTAAGTGTCTTAACTTCTTTAATTGATAAATACATGATTGATGTTTTTTCTGTATTTGTTTGATAATTATATTTTGATAAATAATGAGTACAAATACGAAATAATTGATCATGTGACATATTTACAAACAGGATAGTAAATGACAAGCTTTTGTCAGGTCTTCCAGAAGTCTGGTACCTATAAAATTGGCACTGCAGTCCTGCATTTATCATGCTGGACAACACCTATGTGAGATGGTATCCATACAAATGAAACTCTGAAACTCTAACCCTTTAATAATAATAATTATTATTTTTTATTTGCAAGAAGGTACAATAAGTTGATGAGATTACATAAGATTGGTATTTTTACATTCATGCAAAGTCACTAACACGCATAGCATTTTAGGAAAGTCCTTAATCTAACATATCAGGTAAGATGAAAGGGTACATTATAGCAACGTTTTTATATCACGGCAAGACAATTTATAGTAGCAAGGTTTGTGCCTTTTAATCTTTGTTTAAGTTACCAATCAAGCTATTAATGCAATCAATCAGAGCTACCAATGTGCTTTAATATACCTACTAATCTCTCTCATGTCATTTTTTCTTGCAATGTATCTGTCATCATTTTATTAATTCTGCTAGAATTTACCTACTTAAAATTGTCTGTTAGATTAAGGACCTGCCCAAAACGCTGCACGTACTAGTGGCTTTACCAGAATATAAATACCATGCTATGTATCCTCACAAACCCAATGTACCTTCTTCCATATAAATAAATAAATAAATAAATAAATAAATAAATAAATAAATAAATAAATAAATAAATAAATAAATATTAACAAATAACTACAGCATAAGTTGACAGCGGTGATTACGTTGGTAAGGATATATTTCTTAAGTACTAATATTGGGGAAGTGGGTAGTACAAGATACAGTGTGAATTTGAAGCACAAGTTAGGGCACTATGAGGATGAAATTAGGTACTTTTTGGTTTTACTTTTGAATAGGTTGGGTAAGGTTGGGTTGAATAGGTTGTTAAAGGTTGGGTAAGTTGGACAGTTTTTTAATTCAACAGGGAGTGAGTTCCAAAGACTGGGCACTTTTATTTGCATGGAGTGTTTGCACAGATTTAGTCTGGCTCTAGGGAATATCAAAGAGATATTTATTTCTGGTGTTGTGCTCATTGGTTCTATTACATCTATCAAGGAAAAGTTTCAGATCAAGAGGGGATTTACTAACGAGGTTTTGTGCATGTAAATAGCACGTGAGAATGTGTGGAATGAGTGTATGTTTAGGATGTTAAGGGACTTAAATAGAGAGGCTGTGTGTTATCTGAAGACAGTTTGTTATAGTTCTGATAGCAGATTTTTGCTGAGTGATGATAGGGTTGAGGGAATTTGCAGTGGTTGAATCGCATAGGAAAAAACATAGGATTGGTCTAGTTACAAACGAAGAATAGATACTCATCAATGCTTTCAATAATACGAAGAGCTAAACTTTCCTTTTATGAGAATAGCTTTAAAGAAGCAAAAGGAAATATGAAAAGTACATGGACAGCCATCTCTAACATCCTAGGGTCTAAACAACAATCATATAACAAGAGGATAAACCTCTTCAAAGATTGTTAAACACTTGCAACATACTTAGAAACGGCAACTGAATTGAATAACTTCTTTTCATCAATTGGTGTAAACCTTGCCACAAAAATCCCAGAGACCCAAACACATTTTTTTCTTGCAGGGATATTCCTGCGCGGGCCCTAAGCCTCTGGCTGGCCCACTGAGTGTTGCTTGTTTCTGTTTTACTTGGGCGGAGTATGAGTAATTATGACTCGTATGGTCGCTTCAGTAAGATTTTGTCCCATGTGTTTAGCTGCTTCTGCTCTGTTGAATCCGAGTTGAAATCTTAATGGGTTTGTAACTGTGCACTGTGTTAAATAATGTTCCAGTGGTCTGTCGGGCATTTCTCCACAGTGCTGACATTTCCTCTCATCTTCCGGAACCTGTAAGCCTATTTCCCATGCACATGGGTATCCAAGCCTGATGCGATGTAAGTGTACTTCTGTTGTTCTACTGCTCCGTTTCATCAAACTAAGTGGTTCGTAGTTTGTTGAATTCTTGCACCAACCCGCAGATCCTGATGTTGCAACTGCTGTGTTGTGGTTACTGTACATCTTTTGCATTGCTCTATTTCCTATTACTTTCTTAATCTGCGAAAGACTCTGTGGTTTGTAAAGGTCTACATTTCTTCTTTTAGTTGCAACTTTTGTAGCTTCGTCTGCAATGTTATTTCCTATTATTCCCACATGACTTGGCACCCAGTTGATAAGTACCGTCGCTTGTCGTTTGAGTGTTTGCATTAATGATATGACATTTGTGATCAGATGGATGTTATCACGTATGTGTTCTTGTTGAAAGGTTTCAATGGCAGTTCTCGAATCTGTCTGCATGATAACATGTTGTCGGTGTTCAGCAAGAGCATGTTCCAAAGCCTTTTGAATGGCTAGCATCTCTGTTTGTAAAGTCGAACACCCATTTGAGAGCCTCCAACTATTTACAGAGTTTCCTGCTTTAACTACAGCTCCGGTTTCTTGTCCATGCTGGTCTACTGATCCATCTGTGAAGTATATGTCACCACCACTCCCGTTGTCAACAACAGGACACGTAGCGTCACTACCATTCCCGTTGTCAACAACAGGACACGTAGCGTCATTACAAGTCCCGTTGTCAACAACAGGACACGCAGCGTCACTACCACTCCTGTTGTCAACAACAGGACATGTAGCGTCACTACCACTCCCGTTGTCAACAACAGGACACGTAGCGTCATTACCAGTCCCGTTGTCAGCAACAGGACACGCACCATCACTACCACTCCTGTTGTCAACAACAGGACACGTAGCGTCACTACCACTCCCGTTGTCAACAACAGGACACGTAGCGTCACTACCACTCCTGTTGTCAACAACAGGACACGTAGCGTCACTACCACTCCCGTTGTCAACAACAGGACACGTAGCATCACTACCACTCCCGTTGTCAACAACAGGACACGTAGCGTCACTACCACTCCCGTTGTCAACAACAGGACACGTAGCGCCACTACCACTCCCATTGTCATCAACAGGACACGTAGCGTCACTACCATTCCCATTGTCAACAACAGGACACTTAGCGTCACTACCGGTCCCGTTGTCAACAACAGGAGACGCAGCGTTACTACCACTCCCGTTGTCAACAACAGGACAAGTAGCGTCACTACCACTCCCGTTGTCAACAACAGGACACGCAGCGTCACTACCCCTCCCGTTGTCAACAACAGGACACGTAGCGTCACTACCACTCCCGTTGTCAACAACAGGACACGTAGCGTCACTACCACTCCCGTTGTCAACAACAGGACACGTAGTGTCACTACCGCTCCCGTTGTCAACAACAGGACACGTAGTGTCACTACCACTCCCGTTGTCAACAACACGACACGCAGCGTCACTACCGCTCCCGTTATCAACAACAGGACATGTAGCGTCACTACCACTCCCGTTGTCAACAACAGGACACGTAGCGTCACTACCACTCCCGTTGTCAACAACAGGACACGTAGCGTCACTACCGCTCCCGTTGTCAACAACAGGATACGTAGTGTCACTACCACTCCCGTTGTCAACAACAGGACACGTAGCGTCACTACCGCTCCCGTTGTCAACAACAGGACACGTAGCGTTACTACCACTCCCGTTGTCAACAACAGGTCACGTAGCGTCACTACCACTCCCGTTGTCAACAACAGGACACGTAGTGTCACTATCACTCCCGTTGTCAACAACAGGACACGCAGCGTCACTACCACTCCCGTTGTCAACAACAGGACACGATGCGTCAGTCATGCTCCCGTTGTTAACAACAGGGCACGTAGTGTCTCTACCGCTCCCGTTGTCAACAACAGGTCACGTAGCGTCACTATCACTCCCGTTGTCAACAACAGGACACGTAGCGTCACTACCCCTCCCGTTGTCAACAACAGGACACGTAGCGTTACTACCACTCCCGTTGTCAACAACAGGTCACGTAGCGTCACTACCACTCCCGTTGTTAACAACAGGACACGTAGCGTCACTACCACTCCCGTTGTCAACAACAGATCACGTAGCGTCACTATCACTCCCGTTGTCAACAACAGGACACGTAGCGTCACTACCACTCCCGTTGTCAACAACAGGACACGTAGCGTCACTACCACTCCCGTTGTCAACAACAGGACACGTAGCGTCACTACCACTCCCGTTGTCAACAACAGGACACGTAGCGTCACTACCACTCCCGTTGTCAACAACAGGACACGTAGCGTCACTACCACTCCCGTTGTCAACAACAGGACACGTAGCGTCACTACCACTCCCGTTGTCAACAACAGGACACGTAGCGTCACTACCACTCCCGTTGTCAACAACAGGACACGTAGCGTCACTACCACTCCCGTTGTCAACAACAGGACACGTAGCGTCACTACCACTCCCGTTGTCAACAACAGGACACGTAGCGTCACTACCACTCCCGTTGTCAACAACAGGACACGTAGCGTCACTACCACTCCCGTTGTCAACAACAGGACACGTAGCGTCACTACCACTCCCGTTGTCAACAACAGGACACGTAGCGTCACTACCACTCCCGTTGTCAACAACAGGACACGTAGCGTCACTACCACTCCCGTTGTCAACAACAGGACACGTAGCGTCACTACCACTCCCGTTGTCAACAACAGGACACGTAGCGTCACTACCACTCCCGTTGTCAACAACAGGACACGTAGCGTCACTACCACTCCCGTTGTCAACAACAGGACACGTAGCGTCACTACCACTCCCGTTGTCAACAACAGGACACGTAGCGTCACTACCACTCCCGTTGTCAACAACAGGACACGTAGCGTCACTACCACTCCCGTTGTCAACAACAGGACACGTAGCGTCACTACCACTCCCGTTGTCAACAACAGGACACGTAGCGTCACTACCACTCCCGTTGTCAACAACAGGACACGTAGCGTCACTACCACTCCCGTTGTCAACAACAGGACACGTAGCGTCACTACCACTCCCGTTGTCAACAACAGGACACGTAGCGTCACTACCACTCCCGTTGTCAACAACAGGACACGTAGCGTCACTACCACTCCCGTTGTCAACAACAGGACACGTAGCGTCACTACCACTCCCGTTGTCAACAACAGGACACGTAGCGTCACTACCACTCCCGTTGTCAACAACAGGACACGTAGCGTCACTACCACTCCCGTTGTCAACAACAGGACACGTAGCGTCACTACCACTCCCGTTGTCAACAACAGGACACGTAGCGTCACTACCACTCCCGTTGTCAACAACAGGACACGTAGCGTCACTACCACTCCCGTTGTCAACAACAGGACACGTAGCGTCACTACCACTCCCGTTGTCAACAACAGGACACGTAGCGTCACTACCACTCCCGTTGTCAACAACAGGACACGTAGCGTCACTACCACTCCCGTTGTCAACAACAGGACACGTAGCGTCACTACCACTCCCGTTGTCAACAACAGGACACGTAGCGTCACTACCACTCCCGTTGTCAACAACAGGACACGTAGCGTCACTACCACTCCCGTTGTCAACAACAGGACACGTAGCGTCACTACCACTCCCGTTGTCAACAACAGGACACGTAGCGTCACTACCACTCCCGTTGTCAACAACAGGACACGTAGCGTCACTACCACTCCCGTTGTCAACAACAGGACACGTAGCGTCACTACCACTCCCGTTGTCAACAACAGGACACGTAGCGTCACTACCACTCCCGTTGTCAACAACAGGACACGTAGCGTCACTACCACTCCCGTTGTCAACAACAGGACACGTAGCGTCACTACCACTCCCGTTGTCAACAACAGGACACGTAGCGTCACTACCACTCCCGTTGTCAACAACAGGACACGTAGCGTCACTACCACTCCCGTTGTCAACAACAGGACACGTAGCGTCACTACCACTCCCGTTGTCAACAACAGGACACGTAGCGTCACTACCACTCCCGTTGTCAACAACAGGACACGTAGCGTCACTACCACTCCCGTTGTCAACAACAGGACACGTAGCGTCACTACCACTCCCGTTGTCAACAACAGGACACGTAGCGTCACTACCACTCCCGTTGTCAACAACAGGACACGTAGCGTCACTACCACTCCCGTTGTCAACAACAGGACACGTAGCGTCACTACCACTCCCGTTGTCAACAACAGGACACGTAGCGTCACTACCACTCCCGTTGTCAACAACAGGACACGTAGCGTCACTACCACTCCCGTTGTCAACAACAGGACACGTAGCGTCACTACCACTCCCGTTGTCAACAACAGGACACGTAGCGTCACTACCACTCCCGTTGTCAACAACAGGACACGTAGCGTCACTACCACTCCCGTTGTCAACAACAGGACACGTAGCGTCACTACCACTCCCGTTGTCAACAACAGGACACGTAGCGTCACTACCACTCCCGTTGTCAACAACAGGACACGTAGCGTCACTACCACTCCCGTTGTCAACAACAGGACACGTAGCGTCACTACCACTCCCGTTGTCAACAACAGGACACGTAGCGTCACTACCACTCCCGTTGTCAACAACAGGACACGTAGCGTCACTACCACTCCCGTTGTCAACAACAGGACACGTAGCGTCACTACCACTCCCGTTGTCAACAACAGGACACGTAGCGTCACTACCACTCCCGTTGTCAACAACAGGACACGTAGCGTCACTACCACTCCCGTTGTCAACAACAGGACACGTAGCGTCACTACCACTCCCGTTGTCAACAACAGGACACGTAGCGTCACTACCACTCCCGTTGTCAACAACAGGACACGTAGCGTCACTACCACTCCCGTTGTCAACAACAGGACACGTAGCGTCACTACCACTCCCGTTGTCAACAACAGGACACGTAGCGTCACTACCACTCCCGTTGTCAACAACAGGACACGTAGCGTCACTACCACTCCCGTTGTCAACAACAGGACACGTAGCGTCACTACCACTCCCGTTGTCAACAACAGGACACGTAGCGTCACTACCACTCCCGTTGTCAACAACAGGACACGTAGCGTCACTACCACTCCCGTTGTCAACAACAGGACACGTAGCGTCACTACCACTCCCGTTGTCAACAACAGGACACGTAGCGTCACTACCACTCCCGTTGTCAACAACAGGACACGTAGCGTCACTACCACTCCCGTTGTCAACAACAGGACACGTAGCGTCACTACCACTCCCGTTGTCAACAACAGGACACGTAGCGTCACTACCACTCCCGTTGTCAACAACAGGACACGTAGCGTCACTACCACTCCCGTTGTCAACAACAGGACACGTAGCGTCACTACCACTCCCGTTGTCAACAACAGGACACGTAGCGTCACTACCACTCCCGTTGTCAACAACAGGACACGTAGCGTCACTACCACTCCCGTTGTCAACAACAGGACACGTAGCGTCACTACCACTCCCGTTGTCAACAACAGGACACGTAGCGTCACTACCACTCCCGTTGTCAACAACAGGACACGTAGCGTCACTACCACTCCCGTTGTCAACAACAGGACACGTAGCGTCACTACCACTCCCGTTGTCAACAACAGGACACGTAGCGTCACTACCACTCCCGTTGTCAACAACAGGACACGTAGCGTCACTACCACTCCCGTTGTCAACAACAGGACACGTAGCGTCACTACCACTCCCGTTGTCAACAACAGGACACGTAGCGTCACTACCACTCCCGTTGTCAACAACAGGACACGTAGCGTCACTACCACTCCCGTTGTCAACAACAGGACACGTAGCGTCACTACCACTCCCGTTGTCAACAACAGGACACGTAGCGTCACTACCACTCCCGTTGTCAACAACAGGACACGTAGCGTCACTACCACTCCCGTTGTCAACAACAGGACACGTAGCGTCACTACCACTCCCGTTGTCAACAACAGGACACGTAGCGTCACTACCACTCCCGTTGTCAACAACAGGACACGTAGCGTCACTACCACTCCCGTTGTCAACAACAGGACACGTAGCGTCACTACCACTCCCGTTGTCAACAACAGGACACGTAGCGTCACTACCACTCCCGTTGTCAACAACAGGACACGTAGCGTCACTACCACTCCCGTTGTCAACAACAGGACACGTAGCGTCACTACGCTCCCGTTGTCAACAACAGGACACGTAGCGTCACTACCACTCCCGTTGTCAACAACAGGACACGTAGCGTCACTACCACTCCCGTTGTCAACAACAGGACACGTAGCGTCACTACCACTCCCGTTGTCAACAACAGGACACGTAGCGTCACTACCACTCCCGTTGTCAACAACAGGACACGTAGCGTCACTACCACTCCCGTTGTCAACAACAGGGCACGTAGCGTCTCTACCACTCCCGTTGTCAACAACAGGTCACGTAGCGTCACTACCACTCCCGTTGTCAACAACAGGACACGTAGCGTCACTACCACTCCCGTTGTCAACAACAGGACACGTAGCGTCACTACCACTCCCGTTGTCAACAACAGGACACGTAGCGTCACTACCACTCCCGTTGTCAACAACAGGACACGTAGCGTCACTACCACTCCCGTTGTCAACAACAGGACACGTAGCGTCACTACCACTCCCGTTGTCAACAACAGGACACGTAGCGTCACTACCTCCCGTTGTCAACAACAGGACACGTAGCGTCACTACCACTCCCGTTGTCAACAACAGGACACGTAGCGTCACTACCACTCCCGTTGTCAACAACAGGACACGTAGCGTCACTACCGCTCCCGTTGTCAACAACAGGACACGTAGCGTCACTACCACTCCGTTGTCAACAACAGGACACGTAGCGTCACTACCACTCCGTTGTCAACAACAGGACACGTAGCGTCACTACCACTCCCGTTGTCAACAACAGGACACGTAGCGTCACTACCACTCCCGTTGTCAACAACAGGACACGTAGCGTCACTACCACTCCCGTTGTCAACAACAGGACACGTAGCGTCACTACCACTCCCGTTGTCAACAACAGGACACGTAGCGTCACTACCACTCCGTTGTCAACAACAGGACACGTAGCGTCACTACCACTCCCGTTGTCAACAACAGGACACGTAGCGTCACTACCACTCCCGTTGTCAAAAAACAGGACACGTAGCGTCACTACCACTCCCGTTGTCAACAACAGGACACGTAGCGTCACTACCACTCCCGTTGTCAACAACAGGACACGC
>WNGS01072546.1:0-10194 GCA_020271785.1 Procambarus virginalis | reverse complement strand
TTACTATAATAATATATTAATAGATATATATATAATATATATAATATATATACATATATATATATATATATATATAATATATATATATATATATAATATATATATATAATATAATATATATATTAAATAAATATGACCGAAAAGTAAGATTAATATTCTAACACGAATTTTCTCGATCTTCCTTATATTTCTTTTTTACTGTTGATGGTAAATGAAAAATCAATTCTCAAATTAATTTTTATTTCTAGTCTGACGCGACACTTGAGCGCGTTTCGTAAAACTGATTACATTTTCAAAGACTTTAGTTTACAACACACACAACTGTAACTGCATAGAGCTAAAACATCTTTGATTTTATATACCTGCATTTGGGTGAGGTGACATGTTGCAATAGTATTTGGATGGGTGAAAACAGATTTTCAACACAAGGCAGAACGGGTATAGAACGGGGTATAAGCTAAAGGGAAGGATGGAAATAACTGCAGAGGGCCTATTGGCCCATATTTCTTGATGTTTCTATATTGGAGCGGAGTCTTGAAGTGGGTAGAATATAGTTGTGCGTTAATTGGCTGCTGATTGCTGGTGTTGACTTCTTGATGTGTAGTGCCTCGCAGATGTCAAGCCGCCTGCTATCGCTGTATCTATCAATGATTTCTGTGTTGTTGCTAAGATTTCTCTGGTGATGGTTTGGTTGTGGGAAGAGATTATATGTTCCTTAATGGAGCCCTGTTGCTTATGCATCGTTAAACGCCTTGAAAGAGATGTTGTTGTCTTGCCTATATACTGATTTTTTGAGGCTTACAGTCCCCAAGTGGGCATTTGAAGGCATAGACGACGTTGGTCTCTTTTAAAGCGTTCTGCTTTGTGTCTGGAGAGTTTTCTCATGAGTAGGCTGGCAGTTTTCTTGGTTTTATAGTAAATCGTCAGTTGTATCTTCTGATTTTTGTCTGTAGGGATAACGTTTCTATTAACAATATCTTTCAAGACCCTTTCCTCCGTTTTATGAGCTGTGGAAAGAAGTTCCTGTAAAATAGTCTAATAGGGGGTATAGGTGTTGTGTTAGTTGTATCTTCAGAGGTTGCATGGCGTTTCACCTTCCTTCTTACGATGTCTTCAATGAAACCATTAGAGAAGCCGTTGTTGACTAGGACCTGCCTTACCCTACAGAATTCATCGACTTGCTTTCATCCTGAGCTGTGGCTGAGAGCACGGTCGACATAAGCGTTAAACAACACTCCTCTTGTACCTGTCTGGGCAGTCACTGTTGGCATTTAGGCACATTCCTATGTTTGTTTCCTTAGTGTAGACTGCAGTGTGGAAACTTCCGCTCCTTTCCATGACTGTTACATCTAGAAAGGGCAGCTTCCCATCCTTCTCCATCTCGTAAGTGAAACGCAACACAGAACTCTGCTCAAATGCCTCCTTCAGCTCCTGCAGATGTCTGACATCAGGTACCTGTGTAAAAATGTCGTCAACATACCTGCAGTATATGGCCGGTTTCAAATTCATGTCGAATATAGAAGCATCAAGAATATGAGTCAATAGGCCCTCTGCAGTTACTTCCATTCTTACCATCAATTTACCCAATTAATACCCAATGTTTCGTGTTCTATCCTGTGTTGAAAGTCTTTTGTTCACCTCATCCAAAACTGTTGTAACATATCACCTCACCCAAATGCGGGTATAAAATAAAATGAAAGCTGTTTAAATCAAAGCATAAGTAAGAACTCTGTTTAGTGTTTGCAGGTTATAGTTGTGTGTGTGTAAACTAAAAGTCTTTGAAAATGTAATAAGTTATTACGAAACGCGTTCAAGTGTCGCGTCAGAATAGATATAAAAAAATTTTGAGAATTGATTTTTCAATTACCATCAACACTGAAAAAACCACAGATATATATATATATATATATATATATATATATATATATATATATATATATATATATATATATATATATATATATATATATATGCGGAAAATCCACAGAGAAAAATGAAAGGAGGTGAACGTTTCGACTCGTTTAGAGCCTTTGTCAACACCAGTCTGGTGTTGACAAAGGCTCTAAACGAGTCGAAACGTTCACCTCCTTTCATTTTTCTCTGTGGATTTTCCGCATAAAATGATCAGTGTTTTGTGATCGTCATTGCATATATATATATATATTATATATATATATATATATATATATTATATATATATATATATATATATATATATATATATATATATATATATATATATATATTATATACACATTTAATCTTCAGCAATTACATAAATTACTGTGTACTTTATGATAAACATTCCCGGGTAATTTACTATTGAATTCAAGATTAACATAATTTCCTAATATAACTTCTTTTTAGATTTTAAAAGTAAATAATTTATTACTATTTCTTTGAGCCTAATTAGCTGTTTGAAGCAAGAGGTAAACTGTTGTATGTAAACTTCAAAATTGTATAACAAGAGAGTGTACAAGGTACCCTTCCCCATGCTGATTGGAATATATTCTGAACACTTTATACACGGGTATACTCTGTATATACAACATGGTTAGTAAGGCTTATTAACCTTTGGAGGGTTGCCAAGGTCTATCAACCTCTGGACTGTTGCCAAGGTCTATCAACCTCTGGAGGGTGGCCAAGGTCTATCAACCTCTGGAGAGTTGCCAAGGTCTATCATCCTCTGAAGGGTTGCCAAGGTCTATCAACCTCTGCAGGGTTGCCAATGACTATCAACCTCTGGAGGGTTGCCAAGGTCTATCAACCTCTGGAGGGTTGCCAAGGTCAATCAACCTCTGCAAGGTTGCCAAGGTCTATCAACCTCTGGAGGGTTGCCAAGGTCTATCATCCTCTGAAGGGTTGCCAAGGTCTATCAACCTCTGCAGGGTTGCCAAGGTCTATTATCCTCTGAAGGGTTGCCAAGGTCTATCAACCTCTGGAGGGTTGCCAAGGTCTATCAACCTCTGCAGAGTTGCCAAGGTCTAACAACCTCTGGAGGGTTGCCAAGGTCTATCAACCTCTGGAGGGTGGCCAAGGTCTATCAACCTCTGGAGGGTGGCCAAGGTCTATCAACCTCTGGAGGGTTGCCAAGGTCTATCAACCTCTGGAGGGTTGCCAAGGTCTATCAACCTCTGCAGGGTTGCCAAGGTCTATCAACCTCTGGAGGGTTGCCAAGGTCTATCAACCTCTGGAGGGTGGCCAAGGTCTATCAACCTCTGGAGGGTTGCCAAGGTCTATCAACCTCTGGAGGGTTGCCAAGATCTATCAACCTCTGGAGGGTTACCAAGGTCTATCAACCTCTGGAGGGTTGCCATGATCTATCAACCTCTGGAGGGTTGCTAAGGTCTATCAACCTCTAGAGGGTTGCCAAGATCTATCAACCTCTGGAGAGAGGCCAAGGTGTATCAACCTCTGGAGGGTTGCATAGGCCTATCAACCCCAGGAGGGTTGAATAGGACTATCAACCTCTGAGAGAGTGCCAGGGGCCTATTAGTGTCGGAAGGGTTAGTTAAGCCTTGCAGGGTCTGGAAGGTTGCCACAATTACCTAATTTCCTGTGGAGCGCTCTTTTGTGCTGCGATAGTTTAGTGACTAATTAGCAACTACTGATCATGTTTTTCCGTTTTTACTCAAAATTTTACCTTGGTGGTCGCAAACGTGTATACCTCAGTTAGTTTACAGCTATTATATAATTACTGCGTACCTCAAAATTATGCCATTTTTGCCTAATATAATATTTAATTTTTGATTAATATAATTATTAGGTTGAATTTTTATTAGTGTCTGACATAACAGTTTAGTACAATTCTTTCATTCTAATCAATTGTCAGAAGGAATAGGAAACTATTTAATGTAGAATTTTAAATAGCATAACAAGTTGAGTATACCTGTTCTTGACGATTGGAATATACTGTACGCTTCATACACGGGTATACTCTGTATATACAGCATGGTTAGTAAGACTAATCAATCTAGAGGATTGTTTATGCCTGTCAACCTCTGTAGGGCTGTTTATGTCTGTCAACCTCTGTAGGGCTGTTTATGCCTGTCAACCTCTGTAGGGTTGTTTATGCCTGTCAACCTCTGTAGGGCTGTTTATGCCTCTCAACCTCTGCAGTGCTGTTTATGCCTGTCAACTTCTGTAGGGCTGTTTATGCCTGTCAACCTCTGTAGGGTTGTTTATGCCTGTCAACAACCTCTGTAGGGCTGTTTAGGCCTACCAACCTCTGTAGGGCTGTTTATAGTTGTCAACCTCTGTAGGATTGTTTATGCCTGTCAACCTCTGTAGGATTGTTTATGCCTGTCAACCTCTGTAGGGTTGTTTATGCCTGTCAACCTCTGTAGGGTTGTTTATGCCTGTCAACCTCTGTAGGGTTGTTTATGCCTGTCAACCTCTGTAGGATTGTTTATGCCTGTCAACCTCTGTAGGGTTGTTTTTGCCTGTC
Source organism: Procambarus virginalis (assembly GCA_020271785.1). NCBI lineage: Eukaryota > Metazoa > Arthropoda > Malacostraca > Decapoda > Cambaridae > Procambarus > Procambarus virginalis. Next base: position 5,747 of record WNGS01072546.1, on the reverse strand, counting down.
AACCTCTGTAGGGTTGTTTATGCCTGTCAACCTCTGTAGGGCTGTTTATGCCTGTCAACCTCTGTAGTGCTGTTTATGCCTGTCAACTTCTGTCGGGCTGTTTATGCCTCTCAACCTCTGTAGTGCTGTTTATGCCTCTCAACCTCTGTAGTGCTGTTTATGCCTGTCAACCTCTGTAATGCTGTTTATGCCTGTCAACCTCTGTAGGGCTGTTTATGCCTGTCAACCTCTGTAGGGTTGTTTATGTCTGCCAACCTCTGTAGGGCTGTTTATGCCTGTCAACCTCTGTAAGGTTGTTTATGCCTGTCAACCTCTGTAGGGTTGTTTATGCCTGTCAACCTCTGTAGGGTTGTTTATGCCTGTCAACCTCTGTAGGGTTGTTTATGCCTGTCAACCTCTGTAGGGCTGTTTATGCCTGTCAACCTCTGTAAGGTTGTTTATGCCTGTCAACCTCTGTAGGGTTGTTTATGACTGTCAACCTCTGTAGGGTTGTTTATGCCTGTCAACCTCTGTAGGGTTGTTTATGCCTGTCAACCTCTGTAGGGTTGTTTTTGTCTGTCAACCTCTGTAAGGTTGTTTATGCCTGTCAACCTCTGTAGGGTTGTTAAGATAGACATTAGTGGTATTGTTATTTCTAATGTTTAAGAGACTAACTACAGTGGTGTTGTGCTTGAGGGAAGGTGAAAGACACAATTTATGTTTCAATGTATTAAAAAGTTTATTAAAGTGGGTTTTATTACACTAAAACATAAATTGGGTCTTTCATTCACCTTTTAATGTTATTGTTCTCACTGACATTGACTTAGGGAGCTGTTGTGGGTTGCATTATTGACAAGGTAGGGGGGGGTCAATACAAGGCCACGTATACAGGCTTCCTGTCCCCGATCTCGGTAATTATTGTATATATTGATGTTACTGTTAGTATGAACAACTCCACAGGAGCCTTGAGGAGGGTTCGAACCTGTGGGCTGGGTGTTCCCAGACGCCCTTTAGTCCACTGTACCACCACACAGGAGCCTTGAGGAGGGTTCGAAGCTGTGGGCTGGGTGTTGCCAGACGCCCTCTAGTCCACTGTACCACCACACAGGAGCCTGGAGGAGGGTTCGAACCTGTGGGCTGGGTGTTCCCAGACGCCCTCTAGTCCACTGTACCACCACACAGGAGCCTTGAGGAGGGTTCGAACCTGTGGGCTGGGTGTTCCCAGACGCCCTCTAGTCCACTGTACCACCACACAGGAGCCTTGAGGAGGCTTCGAACCTGTGGGCTGGGTGTTCCCAGACGCCCTCTAGTCCACTGTACCACCACACAGGAGCCTTGAGGAGGGTTCGAACCTGTGGGCTGGGTGTTGCCAGACGCCCTCTAGTCCACTGTACCACCACACAGGAGCCTTGAGGAGGGTTCGAACCTGTGGGCTGGGTGTTGCCAGACGCCCTCTAGTCCACTGTACCACCACACAGGAGCCTTGAGGAGGGTTCGAACCTGTGGGCTGGGTGTTGCCAGACGCCCTCTAGTCCACTGTACCACCATCTGGCTCTTGTGGAGTTGTTCATCTGATACATCACGTTATTGTGTTTAATGTTACTCTTTAAAATGTTTAATGTTAAACACTCTCTGTGTTTAATGTTAGTATTGTTACAATGTTTTCATTATATTTGTTGTACTAAGATGGCCGTTGTCTGGTTCAGTAGTTAATGGACAAATACTTAAACAACTTTGTTTATAAAAGTTGATATGATTTATGGATCTCTTAAGGTTCAGACTCTGATATTTACACTGTTATAATATTATAATATACTGTGTCGGGGGACAGGCAGCCAGAGTGTATGTGAGGGGATGGTTCACCAGCTCACTTACAATAGTGCTCTTATGCCTGTGGAAGGCCAGTACACTTGTTAAGTGCACTTGTTAAGTGTGCGGACTTAAGTTTGGTAACCAGCAACCGAAACATCTAGTGTTTGAGCTCAGGGGAGAGCCCCAGTCACCAGCAGTCCAGAAATGTTACCGTGGCCGTGGTAGCATGTCTGTGGACAGAGATAGAGCCGATAGCATCTCTCATTGTATAGCTAGGGCGAGACTCTAGTTTGCGCGGGAAAACAGTTAGGCCGCTGGCGTGGGTAGCTGTGGGCCACCCGCTCACTAGCCACTTGAGGCGTCGCCATGGAAACAGACGCCATCTTAGTAAACATCTTGAGCCGCCATGTTGGTCGGCCATCTTGGAGTTGCCCTAGGGGCTATGCTACACCGTCGCTGATTGGAGGAGAGGGGTAGGCCCCAGTATGCCTGCCTCTCATTGGTTATTCCGAGGAATACGCGGGAATCGACGGTGTGAGCGTTATTCTGGAGGAGCCATCACCCTGTCAAGACGCTCCTATGCTCAAGTTGGCCGAATTGAGTATAGTGCGTCGGGGTGGCTTAATTAACTACTCAGCTGCTGCACCTCCTGCTTCATCTACGACAGCGGTCGTCACAGAATCCGGCCGAAGTCGTCGCTTGGAGGGGAAAAGACAGTGTACAGTGGGTAGAGAAGATCTTGTGATCGGTCTGGGATCGTGGGGTAATGTGCATACGAGCAGTAACAGACTCGTAGATCCCATACCAGTGATGATTAGACTTGCTAGTGCTCTGTAGCAGTCGATGGGAACGGGGAAATAAGTGTTAGTGCTTTAAGGCAGATTTCCCATGTTTGTTTAAGACGAAATCATTGTGCGCGTCACCTGTGTACGAACGCTTCACTTACCGGTGGGTCGAGGGTACGAAACAAGCCGTGTTGTGGGAGGGTTCGGTGCGCGCCATTGTACGAACGATACCGCGGAGGTACCAACCAGCCAGCCTACCACCACTGAGCCAGCCACCCATAGCGGGGTGCCTGATGTATGGGAATGGTGTGTGTAAGCCGGCAGTATGAATGTAAGTACCTATGTGTGTATTTCTGGTGATTAGTAGTCTCTAAAGCTTGAATTCGAGGTCAAGTGTTCCGTCGCATTGTCACGCAGCACCTGTAGGTGAAGTGAAGTGTGGACGAGGAGATAATCATCCTTGTCATCGTGTCAGTCCTGAGGGACGTACGTCTTGTGAGCACAGACGTACAGTGTGTGTGTGTGGGTACACACGGGAACAGAGTATATACATAGATTAGCCAAGGACTGAGAGGATGTCCATGTAATATTATATTATTCCATTGTGGTAATTATTCATTCTTGATCGTCCGTGGGACGGAGTGATATCATTTCATGTGTAGTCTTGCAGGTGTGGAATTTCAACACTGAGCGCTCAGGTATGTGGTAACGTCAGTGATTCCTGGCAATGATTATTGTGGAGTGTGCCACAGTGTGGTTTTAATTTCTTGTATTGTTCCCCAGGACCGTGACAAATGTGATTATATATACATATTGTGGTTGCAGTATTAACGTAATTTTGGTAGAATTTGGTGAGTGACGAGGCTGTCGGGAGTGACAGCCCTCGCTCTGTCGAGTAACGTAAAACTCGGGAGTGTTTATTCGGCATGCGTGATCGATAAATCACTCACCCATGTGATTTAGGAGTGCGAGATCTCCTTAGTGTTCCCAATAACGTTTGATAGCTGTAGGCTACATGTGTCAGCAGTAATTATATATATATATAATCGTAGTGTCACGGTGCCCAGTGTTATTGTGTTATTTACTGTGTGGTGATTGCAAATTTGGGACCTATGTTCTAGGGGTTATTGAGAGCACTGGGGTCATTTGCAACAGTAAGTAAGTAAGTGTTGAGCAGCATTCTAATACTTGGAAATTAGAGTACTTGCAGTGTGTGTTGTTGCAAAGGGGTTGTCATTGTTAGTGATTGTTGCTAGAGTTGAGCAATCACCGTGGGTAACTGCAGTTCAGTAAAGTCATTGTGGGGCAGTGTTCTAGAGGGTTCATGTCCTGTATGTTATTTTACTAGGTTCTGCAGTATTGTCATTGCAACCGGATTGTAACGTAAATCACTGTGATTTGTTAGTGTGATTGTCATTGTCGTGGGTGAACTCGGCTGTAGACGAGTACTTGGATATACATATATTCTCCTGTTTATCTGGTAGGACATCGAAGTCCAGTATTCAGTGAGGTGATTGCGAGGCAATTAATATAACGTAACCGAGGGAACGCCCATTGCTTAAGAGAATTTGTTCTTTGACAATATGAGTAACGTAGAATACGTTTGGGTTAATTTACTTTCCTGCAAGCAGCTACGGTAGTCTCAAGGAGCCTAGCCACCAGCCAGATAAGAATTAGAGTATTGTCTGTCGTAATTAACGGTCAGTGGGCCGGGTAATTGACGTGTTTCAGGAAGTCAAAGTAATTAATCTCGATCCTTGTTGATCGACTCACACGAAGGCTACATTGTTCCATTAACGTAACGTCGTTATTTATGTCCGGAAGTACCGGCACTTGATTGACTCGTGGGAAGAGTAACGTCATTTAGAATAACGTAAACGTGGTGCCTAATTACTGTTATTAGCCACCTGAATTGGTCTGAGTATGGAAGGCTCAGACGGAATTCATACCTTAATGTAAATTGCTGAGCCAGTGTGAAAGGTTGCGTATTTAACTGTTTAATTATTGATCTTGAGGATAGTAATTAATTACTCTAAAGGTAATCACGAGTGATTACCGTTCTCTTAGCACTTTGGACATTGTAAATCAGAGTTTACCATCGCTGAGTGATTAGTAACCGATTAACGTAAATTAACGTAACTAGTAAAGAGATTAATCAGCTGTCTTGTAGTACAGGGATTAATGGGATTTTCTCACTGAATGCTCGACGGGTAGAGTGTTGTGTAATTTCCGCGTTACTAGTGACAGTTGTAAGAGAAGGTTATTATATTAACGTAAATGTTTTTGGTTGTTGATTGTTGATCGTCCGTGGGACGAAGTGTTAACGTAAAGATTAAATTGAGGAAGGGTGCTGGAGTTGCCAGTGAACCCATTAGTTATTGATGTCATTGAAAGACTACTGATTTGATTGCATTGCAACCGCTATTGCAGGTGTAGACTGCACTGAGGCGTAGAACAGTTAGGAGGTTACTGGAGACGTGTTTCAGAACTCACTGTGTCATTTGTTGTAATTGTGATTATAGATCTGTTAGTTCTTGCTTGCTTGTTGATTCCTCTGTGGTCAGGCTTATGTTCGAGTTAGTTCATTATGCAGTCCGAGGGGCTGGTGTCTCTGTCATTGATAGTGTCACAGGAAGGATTTCGAGTAACGTCATTGACATTCTTTTTTGTTTGTTGTAGTAGTTAGTACTTTATTGAATAAACTAAGTTGTTATGTTAACACTGTCTTTTCGTTACACCCCCACACATTATTATTGTTATGCAAATGTTCTTCACACTCGACTATTGGAGACTTATTTCTGAGCTTTGGATCAAATATACGGCACTACACAACAATAAATTATTGTTGTGAGAGCCCAGGACCTACTCGTTAGATTCGCTTCGGCGATTACGAAGGTCGACGACCCAAGTGGAGGGGATTTCAATTTCATTGGGGTCTCGGCGTTTGCTCGCGCCTAGTCAATTGTTCGTACAGGGTCCCAAAGTGAGGAATGAGCTGCTTACTACACTGGTGTGTTAGCTAAGCAAGTCCTTCCTCAGGACCTAGTTGAATATCACGACAGGAATAAAGGTTAAAGAATAAAGAAAATTCTTAGAAATTTTCCGAGCTCAATTCCTTATACCAATTTCATTTATTCCAACTACTTATGTAAGTCACCAAAACTCTCACAA
>WNGS01072540.1:16229-27279 GCA_020271785.1 Procambarus virginalis | reverse complement strand
AAATGTTTCCCCTTTAACACATAAACAAAACTAATCATACAATATCTCTGCCTCCAACCTCTATCTGTCCTCTACATATAGTGAGAGTGGACTCCCCCGTTGGCCGGGTCCATGCTCCACCTCGCCCGGCGATCCTCCACACTCTGTGAGAGTCTCCCGCCGCCAGGCCCTCAGTCGCCCGTCAGCGCCCAGAGGAGACGGATGTCGCTCCTCGTTCCTCCCACTCTACTCTTTTATTTCAGGCTCTCTGCCTTACCAAAACATGTTTAGCTTAACAATAAACATTGCTTCTGTCACTGGGCACACGACCAATTACAACTAATCACTATGAACTGGATTAAATCGTGCTTACCACAGATTATCTGGTTGAGGGCGCTCCTCTCTCTGACAGCGAGTGACCAGGGCGTTTCCACAGCCCATGAAAATGTCTCTGGGCGGCTTAATACTCTCTCCCCGCAGTCCAGGACTTGAGACCACAACGTCTCCAGCTCGATTCCACAGCTGGAACGTCTGCACACTTCTCTTCTCTTGGAGATAATATCGCTAGGGGTCCCCTTCTGACGGGAGCACAACGAAGCGCGGCTTTCCCCCTGCGATGTCTGGCCTCAAGTGAGGTCAAAGCCCTCCAGAAGCGAGCCTCACGCCTCCAGCAAATTGTCCACATCTCCTAACCAGTCATTTATCTGCTTTTTTGTTCATCGCCCATAATCTCAAACTGTTATTTAAATCCAACAAACTATTTTAGATCTGCGTTATCGCCTCTACATTTCCTGGACCTTCCAATTAGGTCAGGCTTGTTGAATAACTCTCAAGGGGGAGACTCGTTTCTCCTGCAGGCTGAGATCATAACACTGGTCACTATGTCACTCAGCACCTCGTCAGTGTGTCACTCAGCACCTGGTCCCTATGTCACTCAGCTCTTGGTCAGTGTGTCACTCACCACCTGGTCACTGTGTCACTCAGCACCTCGTCACTGTATTACTCAGCAACTGGTCAGTGTGTCACTCAGCAACTGGTCAGTGTGTCACTCAGCATCTGGTCACTGTGTCACTCAGCACCTGGTCACTGTCACTCAGCACCTGGTGAGTGTGTCACTCAGCACCTGGTCACTGTGTCACTCAGCATCTGGTCAGTGTCACTCAGCACCTGGTCAGTGTCACTCATCACCTGGTCAGTATGCCACTCAGCACCTGGTCAGTGTCACTCAGCACCTGTTCAGTGTCACTCAGCACCTGGTCAGTGTGTCACTCAGCACCTGGTCAGTGTGTCACTCAGCACCTGGTCAGTGTGTCACTCAGCACCTGGTCAGTGTGTCACTCAGCACCTGGTCAGTGTGTCACTCAGCACCTGGTCAGTGTGTCACTCAGCACCTGGTCAGTGTCACTCAGCACCTGGTCAGTGTCACTCAGCACCTGGACAGTGAGTCACTCAGCACCTGGTCAGTGTGTCACTCAGCACCTGGTCAGTGTGTCACTCAGCACCTGGTCACTGTGTCACTCAGCACCTGGTCAGTGTGTCACTCAGCACCTGGTTAGTGTGTCACTCAGCACCTGGTCAGTGTGTCACTCAGCACCTGGTCAGTGAGTCACTCAGCACCTGGTCAGTGTCACTCAGCACCTGGTCAGTGAGTCACTCAGCACCTGGTCAGTGTGTCACTCAGCACCTGGTCAGTGTGTCACTCAGCACCTGGTCAGTGTGTCACTCAGCACCTGGTCAGTGTGTCACTCAGCACCTGGTCAGTGTGTCACTCAGCACCTGGTCAGTGTGTCACTCAGCACCTGGTCAGTGTGTCACTCAGCACCTGGTCAGTGTGTCACTCAGCACCTGGTCAGTGTGTCACTCAGCACCTGGTCAGTGTGTCACTCAGCACCTGGTCAGTGTCACTCAGCACCTGGTCAGTGTGTCACTCAGCACCTGGTCAGTGTGTCACTCAGCACCTGGTCAGTGTGTCACTCAGCACCTGGTCAGTGTGTCACTCAGCACCTGGTCAGTGTGTCACTCAGCACCTGGTCACTGTGTCACTCAGCACCTGGTCAGTGTGTCACTCAGCACCTGGTCACTGTGTCACTCAGCACCTGGTCAGTGTGTCACTCAGCACCTGGTCACTGTGTCACTCAGCACCTGGTCACTGTGTCACTCAGCACCTGGTCAGTGTGTCACTCAGCACCTGGTCAGTGTCACTCAGCACCTGGTCAGTGTGTCACTCAGCACCTGGTCAGTGTCACTCAGCACCTGGTCAGTGTCACTCAGCACCTGGTCAGTGTGTCACTCAGCACCTGGTCAGTGTCACTCAGCACCTGGTCAGTGTGTCACTCAGCACCTGGTCAGTGTCACTCAGCACCTGGTCAGTGTGTCACTCAGCACCTGGTCAGTGTCACTCAGCACCTGGTCAGTGTCACTCAGCACCTGGTCAGTGTGTCACTCAGCACCTGGTCAGTGTGTCACTCAGCACCTGGTCAGTGTCACTCAGCACCTGGTCAGTGTCACTCAGCACCTGGTCAGTGTGTCACTCAGCACCTGGTCAGTGTGTCACTCAGCACCTGGTCAGTGTCACTCAGCACCTGGTCAGTGTGTCACTCAGCACCTGGTCAGTGTCACTCAGCACCTGGTCAGTGTGTCACTCAGCACCTGGTCAGTGTCACTCAGCACCTGGTCAGTGTCACTCAGCACCTGGTCATGTGTCACTCAGCACCTGGTCAGTGTCACTCAGCACCTGGTCAGTGTCACTCAGGACCTGGTCAGTGTGTCACTCAGCAGTGGTCAGTGTGTCACTCAGCACCTGGTCAGTGTCACTCAGCACCTGGTCAGTGTCACTCAGCACCTGGTCAGTGTCACTCAGCACCTGGTCAGTGTGTCACTCAGCACCTGGTCAGTGTGTCACTCAGCACCTGGTCAGTGTCACTCAGCACCTGGTCAGTGTGTCACTCAGCACCTGGTCAGTGTGTCACTCAGCACCTGGTCAGTGTCACTCAGCACCTGGTCAGTGTCACTCAGCACCTGGTCAGTGTGTCACTCAGCACCTGGTCAGTGTGTCACTCAGCACCTGGTCAGTGTCACTCAGCACCTGGTCAGTGTGTCACTCAGCACCTGGTCAGTGTGTCACTCAGCACCTGGTCAGTGTGTCACTCAGCACCTGGTCAGTGAGTCACTCAGCACCTGGTCAGTGTCACTCAGCACCTGGTCAGTGTGTCACTCAGCACCTGGTCAGTGTCACTCAGCACCTGGTCAGTGTGTCACTCAGCACCTGGTCACTGTGTCACTCAGCACCTGGTCAGTGTGTCACTCAGCACCTGGTCAGTGTCACTCAGCACCTGGTCACTGTGTCACTCAGCACCTGGTCAGTGTGTCACTCAGCACCTGGTCAGTGTCACTCAGCACCTGGTCAGTGTCACTCAGCACCTGGTCAGTGTCACTCAGCACCTGGTCAGTGTCACTCAGCACCTGGTCAGTGTGTCACTCAGCACCTGGTCAGTGTGTCACTCAGCACCTGGTCAGTGTCACTCAGCACCTGGTCAGTGTCACTCAGCACCTGGTCAGTGTCACTCAGCACCTGGTCAGTGTCACTCAGCACCTGGTCAGTGTCACTCAGCACCTGGTCAGTGTGTCACTCAGCACCTGGTCAGTGTCACTCAGCACCTGGTCAGTGTGTCACTCAGCACCTGGTCAGTGTCACTCAGCACCTGGTCAGTGTCACTCAGCACCTGGTCAGTGTGTCACTCAGCACCTGGTCAGTGTGTCACTCAGCACCTGGTCAGTGTGTCACTCAGCACCTGGTCAGTGTGTCACTCAGCACCTGGTCAGTGTGTCACTCAGCACCTGGTCAGTGTGTCACTCAGCACCTGGTCAGTGTGTCACTCAGCACCTGGTCAGTGTCACTCAGCACCTGGTCAGTGTCACTCAGCACCTGGTCAGTGTGTCACTCAGCACTGGTCAGTGTGTCACTCAGCACCTGGTCAGTGTGTCACTCAGCACCTGGTCAGTGTCACTCAGCACCTGGTCAGTGTGTCACTCAGCACCTGGTCAGTGTGTCACTCAGCACCTGGTCAGTGTCACTCAGCACCTGGTCAGTGTGTCACTCAGCACCTGGTCAGTGTGTCACTCAGCACCTGGTCAGTGTGTCACTCAGCACCTGGTCAGTGTCACTCAGCACCTGGTCAGTGTCACTCAGCACCTGGTCAGTGTGTCACTCAGCACCTGGTCAGTGTGTCACTCAGCACCTGGTCAGTGTGTCACTCAGCACCTGGTCAGTGTCACTCAGCACCTGGTCAGTGTGTCACTCAGCACCTGGTCAGTGTGTCACTCAGCACCTGGTCAGTGTCACTCAGCACCTGGTCAGTGTGTCACTCAGCACCTGGTCAGTGTGTCACTCAGCACCTGGTCAGTGTGTCACTCAGCACCTGGTCAGTGTCACTCAGCACCTGGTCAGTGTCACTCAGCACCTGGTCAGTGTGTCACTCAGCACCTGGTCAGTGTCACTCAGCACCTGGTCACTGTGTCACTCAGCACCTGGTCAGTGTCACTCAGCACCTGGTCAGTGTGTCACTCAGCACCTGGTCAGTGTGTCACTCAGCACCTGGTCAGTGTCACTCAGCACCTGGTCAGTGTGTCACTCAGCACCTGGTCAGTGTGTCACTCAGCACCTGGTCAGTGTGTCACTCAGCACCTGGTCAGTGTCACTCAGCACCTGGTCAGTGTCACTCAGCACCTGGTCAGTGTGTCACTCAGCACCTGGTCAGTGTGTCACTCAGCACCTGGTCAGTGTCACTCAGCACCTGGTCAGTGTGTCACTCAGCACCTGGTCAGTGTCACTCAGCACCTGGTCAGTGTCACTCAGCACCTGGTCAGTGTCACTCAGCACCTGGTCAGTGTGTCACTCAGCACCTGGTCAGTGTCACTCAGCACCTGGTCAGTGTGTCACTCAGCACCTGGTCAGTGTCACTCAGCACCTGGTCAGTGTCACTCAGCACCTGGTCAGTGAGTCACTCAGCACCTGGTCAGTGTGTCACTCAGCACCTGGTCAGTGTGTCACTCAGCACCTGGTCAGTGTGTCACTCAGCACCTGGTCACTGTGTCACTCAGCACTTGGTCAGTGTGTCACTCAGCACCTGGTCAGTGTGTCACTCAGCACCTGGTCAATGTCACTCAGCACCTGGTCAGTGTCACTCAGCACCTGTTCAGTATGTCACTCAGCACTTGGTCAGTGTGTCACTCAGCACCTGGTCAGTGTGTCACTCAGCACCTGGTCAGTGTCACTCAGCACCTGTTCAGTGTGTCACTCAGCACTTGGTCAGTGTGTCACTCAGCACCTGGTCAGTGTCACTCAGCACCTGTTCAGTGTGTCACTCAGCACTTGGTCAGTGTGTCACTCAGCACCTGGTCAGTGTGTCACTCAGCACCTGGTCAATGTCACTCAGCACCTGGTCAGTGTCACTCAGCACCTGTTCAGTATGTCACTCAGCACTTGGTCAGTGTGTCACTCAGCACCTGGTCAGTGTGTCACTCAGCACCTGGTCAGTGTCACTCAGCACCTGTTCAGTGTGTCACTCAGCACTTGGTCAGTGTGTCACTCAGCACCTGGTCAGTGTCACTCAGCACCTGTTCAGTGTGTCACTCAGCACTTGGTCAGCGTGTCACTCAGCACCTGGTCAGTGTGTCACTCAGCACCTGGTCAATGTCACTCAGCACCTGGTCAGTGTCACTCAGCACCTGTTCAGTGTGTCACTCAGCACTTGGTCAGTGTGTCACTCAGCACCTGGTCAGTGTGTCACTCAGCACCTGGTCAGTGTCACTCAGCACCTGTTCAGTGTGTCACTCAGCACTTGGTCAGTGTGTCACTCAGCACCTGGTCAGTGTCACTCAGCACCTGTTCAGTGTGTCACTCAGCACTTGGTCAGTGTGTCACTCAGCACCTGGTCAGTGTGTCACTCAGCACCTGGTCAATGTGTCACTCAGCACCTGGTCAGTGTCACTCAGCACCTGTTCAGTGTGTCACTCAGCACTTGGTCAGTGTGTCACTCAGCACCTGGTCAGTGTGTCACTCAGCACCTGGTCAGTGTCACTCAGCACCTGTTCAGTGTGTCACTCAGCACTTGGTCAGTGTGTCACTCAGCACCTGGTCAGTGTCACTCAGCACCTGGTCAGTGTGTCACTCAGCACCTGGTCAGTGTGTCACTCAGCACCTGGTCAGTGTCACTCAGGACCTGGTCAGTGTGTCACTCAGCAGCTGGTCAGTGTGTCACTCAGCACCTGGTCAGTGTCACTCAGCACCTGGTCAGTGTCACTCAGCACCTGGTCAGTGTCACTCAGCACCTGGTCAGTGTGTCACTCAGCACCTGGTCAGTGTGTCACTCAGCACCTGGTCAGTGTCAGTCAGCACCTGGTCAGTGTGTCACTCAGCACCTGGTCAGTGTGTCACTCAGCACCTGGTCAGTGTCAGTCAGCACCTGGTCAGTTTCAGTCAGCACCTGGTCAGTGTGTCACTCAGCACCTGGTCAGTGTGTCACTCAGCACCTGGTCAGTGTCACTCAGCACCTGGTCAGTGTGTCACTCAGCACCTGGTCAGTGTGTCACTCAGCACCTGGTCAGTGTGTCACTCAGCACGTGGTCAGTGAGTCACTCAGCACCTGGTCAGTGTCACTCAGCACCTGGTCAGTGAGTCACTCAGCACCTGGTCAGTGTCACTCAGCACCTGGTCAGTGTGTCACTCAGCACCTGGTCACTGTGTCACTCAGCACCTGGTCAGTGTGTCACTCAGCACCTGGTCAGTGTCACTCAGCACCTGGTCACTGTGTCACTCAGCACCTGGTCAGTGTGTCACTCAGCACCTGGTCAGTGTCACTCAGCACCTGGTCAGTGTCACTCAGCACCTGGTCAGTGTCACTCAACACCTGGTCAGTGTCACTCAGCACCTGGTCAGTGTGTCACTCAGCACCTGGTCAGTGTGTCACTCAGCACCTGGTCAGTGTCACTCAGCACCTGGTCACTGTGTCACTCAACACCTGGTCAGTGTCACTCAGCACCTGGTCAGTGTCACTCAACACCTGGTCAGTGTCACTCATCACCTGGTCAGTGTGTCACTCAACACCTGGTTAGTGTCACTCAACACCTGGTCAGTGTGTCACTCAGCACCTGGTCAGTGTCACTCAGCACCTGGTCAGTGTCACTCAGCACCTGGTCAGTGAGTCACTCAGCACCTGGTCAGTGTGTCACTCAGCACCTGGTCAGTGTGTCACTCAGCACCTGGTCAGTGTGTCACTCAGCACCTGGTCACTGTGTCACTCAGCACTTGGTCAGTGTGTCACTCAGCACCTGGTCAGTGTGTCACTCAGCACCTGGTCAATGTCACTCAGCACCTGGTCAGTGTCACTCAGCACCTGTTCAGTATGTCACTCAGCACTTGGTCAGTGTGTCACTCAGCACCTGGTCAGTGTGTCACTCAGCACCTGGTCAGTGTCACTCAGCACCTGTTCAGTGTGTCACTCAGCACTTGGTCAGTGTGTCACTCAGCACCTGGTCAGTGTCACTCAGCACCTGTTCAGTGTGTCACTCAGCACTTGGTCAGCGTGTCACTCAGCACCTGGTCAGTGTGTCACTCAGCACCTGGTCAATGTCACTCAGCACCTGGTCAGTGTCACTCAGCACCTGTTCAGTGTGTCACTCAGCACTTGGTCAGTGTGTCACTCAGCACCTGGTCAGTGTGTCACTCAGCACCTGGTCAGTGTCACTCAGCACCTGTTCAGTGTGTCACTCAGCACTTGGTCAGTGTGTCACTCAGCACCTGGTCAGTGTCACTCAGCACCTGTTCAGTGTGTCACTCAGCACTTGGTCAGTGTGTCACTCAGCACCTGGTCAGTGTGTCACTCAGCACCTGGTCAATGTGTCACTCAGCACCTGGTCAGTGTGTCACTCAGCACCTGTTCAGTGTGTCACTCAGCACTTGGTCAGTGTGTCACTCAGCACCTGGTCAGTGTCACTCAGCACCTGTTCAGTGTGTCACTCAGCACTTGGTCAGTGTGTCACTCAGCACCTGGTCAGTGTCACTCAGCACCTGGTCAGTGTGTCACTCAGCACCTGGTCAGTGTGTCACTCAGCACCTGGTCAATGTGTCACTCAGCACCTGGTCAGTGTGTCACTCAGCACCTGGTCAGTGTCACTCAGCACCTGTTCAGTGTGTCATTCAGCACTTGGTCAGTGTGTCACTCAGCACCTGGTCAGTGTGTCACTCAGCACCTGGTCAGTGTCACTCAGCACCTGTTCAGTGTGTCACTCAGCACCTGGTCAGTGTGTCACTCAGCACCTGGTCAGTGTCACTGAGCACCTGTTCAGTGTGTCACTCAGCACTTGGTCATTGTCACTCAGCACCTGGTCAGTGTCACTCAGCACCTGGTCAGTGTCACTCAGCACCTGGTCAGTGTGTCACTCAGCACCTGGTCAGTGTCACTCAGCACCTGGTCAGTGTGTCACTCAGCACCTGTTCAGTGTGTCACTCAACACCTGGTCAGTGTCACTCAGCACCTGGTCAGTGTCACTCAACACCTGGTCAGTGTGTCACTCAGCACCTGTTCAGTGTGTCACTCAACACCTGGTCAGTGTCACTCAGCACCTGGTCAGTGTCACTCAACACCTGGTCAGTGTGTCACTCAGCACCTGTTCAGTGTGTCACTCAACACCTGGTCAGTGTCACTCAGCACCTGGTCAGTCACCATCGTCACCTCAGGTGTGGGAGGGCGACAGAAGGACGAGGGAACACCGGGGACCTCACAGACAAACACAGACAAACACAGATACAGTAAAATAGTGTGGAGCTGAGGGAGAAAATTGAGCAAGTGAGTACATTATGAGAGTGAAGGAAGGTCTATTGATCTACGATTTCGTTATCCACGAGGAAAGTGTAATTTTAATCTGGACAAAGATCAGTATAGCAAAGAAGTCGCCTCGCTATCCACTTTCTCCAGTTTACGCTCTCAACTGGGAGTAGCTTAATGCTTCAGTTATACAATGTATGTGATGTAACTATAACTTGAGTTTATGAAAGCACCTTAATCACCTTCTGTGGATAAGTGCTGAATCCTATAGCAGCTATCTTAGCCTGTCAAAGTAGGAGAGACATAATTATATATGTATATGTGTATAGATATATATATATATAATTATGTGTATACAGTATATGTTAAGCTGGTCAAAATTGCATTTCACCTTGTTAACGTACATTAATAACATTATGTAAAAACATACCTCGAACACTGTTTATGTACAGCAGACGTAAATCTGTGTATTTTTGTATACAGGTTAGATTAATATTTTAAAGCACTACAATCACCTTCTGTGGTTGATTGTTCAATAAATCACTGAACTATTTGTTTAACAGATCTATAACCTTGTCCATGGAGGGAATTATCAGGATAAAGTGACAAGCTATTACGACTATAGGGTACTTGGAAAGGGTTAGGATAAGGATTTGGGATGGGGTGGGGGTAAGGAATGGTGCCCAACCACTGTTCCTACACCTCACGTCGGGGATTGAGCGCCGACCTGCATGAAGCGAGACCGTCGTTGTCCAACCCAAGTGGTTGGACAACCTGTCCAAGGAGAACAGAAGAAAAAATATATATGTGGTTAGCATTGTAAATGTGTAGCCACGTCTGTGGTAAGAATAAAAACAAAAGTATACTGGAACAGTGTACACAGAGAGTGTACACTGTCCTCTAGTGCTTACGTGCGACTTTGTTTAGATTAAACAAGACGTCAATCATAATTAATTTCATGGCATAGGTTGTAATTGTGTTGAAGAAAACGTATTATCGTCATAATCACCATCTCCATCATTACTATCCTATTTGTCATCCCTCTCACCATCCCTCCAATATTACCAGCCCAATCACCATTCATATTACAATCCACATCACTATTACCGTCAAGGCTGACGGTAATCCCACCGCCCGACCCACGAAGGAGGGCGGAGGGAACTTGTTATTTATCTGTCACCATCATCATCAC
Organism: Procambarus virginalis; assembly: GCA_020271785.1. Lineage (NCBI taxonomy): Eukaryota > Metazoa > Arthropoda > Malacostraca > Decapoda > Cambaridae > Procambarus > Procambarus virginalis. Next base: position 17,283 of record WNGS01072540.1, on the reverse strand, counting down.
CATAACTATCACCATCATCATCACTATAACAATCACCACTCCTATGAAAAGCAAAATCTCTATCGCTGCCACCATTACCAATTCTTTCACTCTCACCACGCTCAAGCACTTGGGCTGGACGGTAGAGCGACGGTCTCACTTCATGCAGGTTGGCGTTCAATCCCCGACATGAGGTGGTAGGAACAGTGGTTGGGCACCATTCCATACCCTGACCCCTTCCCAGTGCTATATAGTTGTAATGGCTTGGCGCTTTCCCTTGATAATTCCCTTCATTGTCACCACCCTTCTTGTCCTCGCCCCTCACCACCACCTCTACACTCACCACTCCCCCTTCCTCACCATCCTCACCACTCTTTCCACCTTCCCGCTTTACCTCCCAAATAAAACAGTTCCCAGGGTATTTGCCAAGACGCACCTCACTGCCCTCTGGCTGTTATTACTGGCACAGGGAGAAGGCATATTATTGGATGATGCGGGAGGGGGAGGGCAGCTGCAGGGAGGAGAGAAGAGCGGGTGGGAGGAGCCGGGACAAGAGCATGGGGGGGGGGGTGAGCTGTGGTGTGACAAAGGCAGTGAGAATGTCGGGTGGAGATGGGTGTACTCACCTAATTGTACTCACCTAATTGTGCTTGCGGGGGTTGAGCTTTGGCTCTTTGGTCCCGCCTCTCAACTGTCAATCAACTGGTGTACAGATTCCTGAGCCTATTGGGCTCTATCATATCTACACTTGAAACTGTGTATGGAGTCAGCCTCCACCACATCGCATCCTAGTGTGTCAGTTAGGGTGTTGGTGAGCGAGGAGAGTTGTGTTGTGGGGTGGTGGTGGGTGTATGTAGTTAACTTTGGGTGGTGGTGTGTGGTGAGGTGGTGGACGATGGGTGGTGGTGTGTGGTGAGGTGGTGGACTATGGGTGGTGGTGTGTGGTGAGGTGGTGGACTATGGGTGGTGGTGTGTGGTGAGGTGGTGGACTATGGGTGGTGGTGTGTGGTGAGGTAGTTTACCACGGGTGGTGGACTACAGGTGGTGGTGTGTGGTGAGGTGGTGGTGTGTGGTG
>WNGS01072539.1:0-15689 GCA_020271785.1 Procambarus virginalis | reverse complement strand
GACATTGACCAAAAGAGAAAGGACAGGAACAGAGAACAATGAAGAAACAAAGGTTAAAAAGGAACACAGCATGTCAAAGAAGTGCAGGATCAGGATCAGCGAAGTCAGGGATAGGGGGCATGGGTAAACTGAGTAAAGATGGAGGGAAGGAAGTGGGAGGACAGACCAGAGGCAGATGAGCAGGGTCCAGAGGAGGAGGCAACCGAGAGGGACTGTCAAGGACAGCAGGAGGGGCAGAAACTGGGGAGCACACCTCAGCAAAGGCAGGAACCGAGAGGGTAGCAGGGGCCAAAGAAACCTCCAGAGCAGGAACAGCTAGGGGGCTCGACCACGGAAATGGGAAGGGTGGAGCGATAGAGTCAGAGGTAGGGGGCGAGGATGAAAGTGAAGCTTTCTTACACGCCGGGGAGGAGGAAGGAGATAAGCCAGGCTTTTGCTTCTGACTCAGAGAGACAGGTGTTCCAGCAGCAACGTACTGGGCAACAGACTCAAACGTCTCAACAGAAGAAGAACAAGAGTGAACAACACGATGATCGCTAGGAGAAGGATGGACATCAGCCGGCACAGACAGGCGGCGTGGAGAGCTAAGAGACGAAGAAGAAGGATGGGAAGGAGGATCAAAGGGAGATGAGAAAGAAGACACAGGAGACATGGCAGACTGGGTAGAAAGAAGGGGAACCCCAGACAGAGAACCAGGAGGGGGGGGGACCCTTCGGGTCAGAATGTAAAAGAACAGGGGAGCAGGCGGTGGGCGTATCTGGGTCTAAGGCCTGGAAACTGTTGAGACTGAGGAAGGTGGGAAGGACGAGGAGAGGAAGAGCGCAACACGTGAGCGTAAGAAACCCCAGCAAAAAGGGGAGGAGGGGGATGGTGAACTTGGCGCCTCGCCTCAGGAAAAGACAAACGTTCCCAGTGCTTCAAGTTGAGGATGGCTGCCTTAAGTTTGTAATGGATACACGCGCGGGAGAAGGTAGGGCGGGCATCACCGCAATTGAGGCAGCGAGCCTGGGGAGAAGTGCACTCTGACTTAGAGTGACCTTCGTTCCCACACATAGGGCAGAGAGAGAGAGAGAGAGAGAGAGAGAATACTAGAGCATTTGAGGGCACCATGTCCGAACTTCCAGCACTTATTACAAAGCCGAGAAGAGGGTATGTACTCCTAAATGGAGCATCTGGCACCAGCAAGAATAACAGAGGGCGGAAGTGTCCAACCATCAAAAGTAATTTTCACAAGCCGAAGGGACAGACGGCGATGGCACGAGGGGGTCGTGAACATGTAAACCTGGAGAACAGAATGGCCTTGGGCCTCGAGGACATGTTTAATATCCTCGTGGCAGTCCTTGAGGTTCCTAATACCGGTTGCAACATGGTGTGGGAGGAGAATAGTGCCAACACTGGCACTTAACTGAGCATTTTTGGAGACCCGAACAGGGGGGGTCACCTCAATGCAGGACAAAGTCGCCAAGTGGACAGCTGCATCCGAGAAGAAGCAGCAACAACATGCGTACCGAGATGGGTTGGGTTAAAAGTAACAGAGGCATCTACTGAATCAACAAGGTGCCTATGGAGGGAGAAATTGTCAGGAGTAGAATCTAAATGATGGAGGTCAAAGTACTTAGTCCACGTAGCAAGATCAAACAAGGCAACAAGTGTACTAGTACTACTGACACAAGTGCACTACCACTACTGACACAAGTGTACTAGTACTACTGACACAAGTGTACTAGTACTACTGACACAAGTGCACTACCACTACTGACACAAGTGTACTAGTACTACTGACACAAGTGTACTACCACTACTGACACAAGTGTACTACCACTACTGACACAAGTGTACTACCACTACTGACACAAGTGTACTAGTACTTCTGACACAAGTGTACTAGTACTTCTGACACAAGTGTACTAGTACTTCTGACACAAGTGTACTAGTACTACTGACACAAGTGTACTAGTACTTCTGACACAAGTGTACTAGTACTTCTGACACAAGTGTAATAGTACTACTGACACAAGTGTACTAGTACTACTGACACAAGTGTACTAGTACTACTGACACAAGTGTACTAGTACTACTGACACAAGTGTACTACCACTACTGACACAAGTGTACTAGTACTACTGACACAAGTGTACTAGTACTACTGACACAAGTGTACTACCACTACTGACACAAGTGTACTAGTACTACTGACACAAGTGTACTACCACTACTGACACAAGTGTACTACCACTGCTGACACAAGGTACTACCACTACTGACACAAGTGTACTACCACTACTGACACAAGTGTACTAGTACTACTGACACAAGTGTACTACCACTACTGACACAAGTGTACTAGTACTACTGACACAAGTGTACTACCACTACTGACACAAGTGTACTAGTACTACTGACACAAGTGTACTACCACTACTGACACAAGTGTACTACCACTGCTGACACAAGTGTACTACCACTGCTGACACAAGTGTACTACCACTGCTGACACAAGTGTACTACCACTGCTGACACAAGTGTACTACCACTGCTGACACAAGTGTACTAGTACTTCTGACACAAGTGTACTAGTACTACTGACACAAGTGAACTAGTACTACTGACACAAGTGCACTAGTACTACTGACACAAGTGTACTAGTACTACTGACACAAGTGTACTAGTACTACTGACACAAGTGTACTACCACTACTGATACAAGTGTACTACCACTACTGACACAAGTGTACTACACTACTGACACAAGTTTACTAGTACTACTGACACAAGTGTACTACACTACTGACACAAGTGTACTAGTACTACTGACACAAGTGTACTAGTACTACTGACACAAGTGTACTAGTACTACTGACACAAGTGTACTAGTACTACTGACACAAGTGTACTACCACTACTGACACAAGTGTACTAGTACTACTGACACAAGTGTACTACCACTACTGACACAAGTGTACTAGTACTACTGACACAAGTGTACTACCACTACTGACACAAGTGTACTAGTACTACTGACACAAGTGTACTACCACTACTGACACAAGTGTACTACCACTACTGACACAAGTGTACTAGTACTACTGACACAAGTGTACTAGTACTACTGACACAAGTGTACTACCACTACTGACACAAGTGTACTAGTACTACTGACACAAGTGTACTACCACTACTGACACAAGTGTACTAGTACTACTGACACAAGTGTACTACCACTACTGACACAAGTGTACTAGTACTACTGACACAAGTGTACTAGTACTACTGACACAAGTGTACTACCACTACTGACACAAGTGTACTACCACTACTGACACAAGTGTACTACCACTACTGACACAAGTGTACTAGTACTACTGACACAAGTGTACTAGTACTACTGACACAAGTGTACTACCACTACTGACACAAGTGTACTACCACTACTGACACAAGTGTACTAGTACTACTGACACAAGTGTACTACCACTACTGACACAAGTGTACTAGTACTACTGACACAAGTGTACTAGTACTACTGACACAAGTGTACTAGTACTACTGACACAAGTGTACTAGTACTACTGACACAAGTGTACTACCACTACTGACACAAGTGTACTACCACTACTGACACAAGTGTACTAGTACTACTGACACAAGTGTACTAGTACTACTGACACAAGTGTACTACCACTACTGACACAAGTGTACTAGTACTACTGACACAAGTGTACTACCACTACTGACACAAGTGTACTAGTACTACTGACACAAGTGTACTAGTACTACTGACACAAGTGTACTAGTACTACTGACACAAGTGTACTACCACTACTGACACAAGTGTACTACCACTACTGACACAAGTGTACTAGTACTACTGACACAAGTGTACTAGTACTACTGACACAAGTGTACTAGTACTACTGACACAAGTGTACTAGTACTACTGACACAAGTGTACTACCACTACTGACACAAGTGTACTAGTACTACTGACACAAGTGTACTACCACTACTGACACAAGTGTACTAGTACTACTGACACAAGTGTACTACCACTACTGACACAAGTGTACTACCACTACTGACACAAGTGTACTACCACTACTGACACAAGTGTACTACCACTACTGACACAAGTGTACTAGTACTACTGACACAAGTGTACTAGTACTACTGACACAAGTGTACTAGTACTACTGACACAAGTGTACTACCACTACTGACACAAGTGTACTACCACTACTGACACAAGTGTACTAGTACTACTGACACAAGTGTACTAGTACTACTGACACAAGTGTACTAGTACTACTGACACAAGTGTACTAGTACTACTGACACAAGTGTACTAGTACTACTGACACAAGTGTACTAGTACTACTGACACAAGTGTACTAGTACTACTGACACAAGTGTACTAGTACTACTGACACAAGTGTACTACCACTACTGACACAAGTGTACTGACACAAGTGTACTACCACTACTGACACAAGTGTACTACCACTACTGACACAAGTGTACTACCACTACTGACACAAGTGTACTACCACTACTGACACAAGTGTACTACCACTACTGACACAAGTGTACTACCACTACTGACACAAGTGTACTACCACTACTGACACAAGTGTACTAGTACTACTGACACAAGTGTACTAGTACTACTGACACAAGTGTACTACCACTACTGACACAAGTGTACTACCACTACTGACACAAGTGTACTACCACTACTGACACAAGTGTACTACCACTACTGACACAAGTGTACTAGTACTACTGACACAAGTGTACTAGTACTACTGACACAAGTGTACTACCACTACTGACACAAGTGTACTAGTACTACTGACACAAGTGTACTAGTACTACTGACACAAGTGTACTAGTACTACTGACACAAGTGTACTACCACTACTGACACAAGTGTACTACCACTACTGACACAAGTGTACTACCACTACTGACACAAGTGTACTACCACTACTGACACAAGTGTACTACCACTACTGACACAAGTGTACTACCACTACTGACACAAGTGTACTACCACTACTGACACAAGTGTACTACCACTACTGACACAAGTGTACTAGTACTACTGACACAAGTGTACTACCACTACTGACACAAGTGTACTAGTACTACTGACACAAGTGTACTAGTACTACTGACACAAGTGTACTAGTACTACTGACACAAGTGTACTAGTACTACTGACACAAGTGTACTACCACTACTGACACAAGTGTACTACCACTACTGACACAAGTGTACTACCACTACTGACACAAGTGTACTACCACTACTGACACAAGTGTACTAGTACTACTGACACAAGTGTACTAGTACTACTGACACAAGTGTACTACCACTACTGACACAAGTGTACTAGTACTACTGACACAAGTGTACTAGTACTACTGACACAAGTGTACTAGTACTACTGACACAAGTGTACTAGTACTACTGACACAAGTGTACTACCACTACTGACACAAGTGTACTACCACTACTGACACAAGTGTACTACCACTACTGACACAAGTGTACTACCACTACTGACACAAGTGTACTACCACTACTGACACAAGTGTACTACCACTACTGACACAAGTGTACTACCACTACTGACACAAGTGTACTAGTACTACTGACACAAGTGTACTACCACTACTGACACAAGTGTACTAGTACTACTGACACAAGTGTACTAGTACTACTGACACAAGTGTACTAGTACTACTGACACAAGTGTACTAGTACTACTGACACAAGTGTACTACCACTACTGACACAAGTGTACTACCACTACTGACACAAGTGTACTAGTACTACTGACACAAGTGTACTACCACTACTGACACAAGTGTACTAGTACTACTGACACAAGTGTACTACCACTACTGACACAAGTGTACTAGTACTACTGACACAAGTGTACTACCACTACTGACACAAGTGTACTACCACTACTGACACAAGTGTACTACCACTACTGACACAAGTGTACTAGTACTACTGACACAAGTGTACTAGTACTACTGACACAAGTGTACTACCACTACTGACACAAGTGTACTAGTACTACTGACACAAGTGTACTAGTACTACTGACACAAGTGTACTAGTACTACTGACACAAGTGTACTAGTACTACTGACACAAGTGTACTACCACTACTGACACAAGTGTACTACCACTACTGACACAAGTGTACTACCACTACTGACACAAGTGTACTAGTACTACTGACACAAGTGTACTAGTACTACTGACACAAGTGTACTAGTACTACTGACACAAGTGTACTAGTACTACTGACACAAGTGTACTACCACTACTGACACAAGTGTACTACCACTACTGACACAAGTGTACTAGTACTACTGACACAAGTGTACTAGTACTACTGACACAAGTGTACTAGTACTACTGACACAAGTGTACTAGTACTACTGACACAAGTGTACTACCACTACTGACACAAGTGTACTACCACTACTGACACAAGTGTACTACCACTACTGACACAAGTGTACTACCACTACTGACACAAGTGTACTAGTACTACTGACACAAGTGTACTAGTACTACTGACACAAGTGTACTAGTACTACTGACACAAGTGTACTACCACTACTGACACAAGTGTACTACCACTACTGACACAAGTGTACTAGTACTACTGACACAAGTGTACTACCACTACTGACACAAGTGTACTAGTACTACTGACACAAGTGTACTAGTACTACTGACACAAGTGTACTAGTACTACTGACACAAGTGTACTAGTACTACTGACACAAGTGTACTAGTACTACTGACACAAGTGTACTAGTACTACTGACACAAGTGTACTACCACTACTGACACAAGTGTACTGTACTACTGACACAAGTGTACTACACTACTGACACAAGTGTACTACCACTACTGACACAAGTGTACTACCACTACTGACACAAGTGTACTAGTACTACTGACACAAGTGTACTACCACTACTGACACAAGTGTACTACCACTACTGACACAAGTGTACTAGTACTACTGACACAAGTGTACTAGTACTACTGACACAAGTGTACTAGTACTACTGACACAAGTGTACTACCACTACTGACACAAGTGTACTACCACTACTGACACAAGTGTACTAGTACTACTGACACAAGTGTACTACCACTACTGACACAAGTGTACTAGTACTACTGACACAAGTGTACTAGTACTACTGACACAAGTGTACTACCACTACTGACACAAGTGTACTAGTACTACTGACACAAGTGTACTAGTACTACTGACACAAGTGTACTAGTACTACTGACACAAGTGTACTACCACTACTGACACAAGTGTACTACCACTACTGACACAAGTGTACTAGTACTACTGACACAAGTGTACTAGTACTACTGACACAAGTGTACTAGTACTACTGACACAAGTGTACTAGTACTACTGACACAAGTGTACTAGTACTACTGACACAAGTGTACTAGTACTACTGACACAAGTGTACTAGTACTACTGACACAAGTGTACTAGTACTACTGACACAAGTGTACTACCACTACTGACACAAGTGTACTAGTACTACTGACACAAGTGTACTAGTACTACTGACACAAGTGTACTAGTACTACTGACACAAGTGTACTAGTACTACTGACACAAGTGTACTAGTACTACTGACACAAGTGTACTAGTACTACTGACACAAGTGTACTAGTACTACTGACACAAGTGTACTAGTACTACTGACACAAGTGTACTAGTACTACTGACACAAGTGTACTAGTACTACTGACACAAGTGTACTAGTACTACTGACACAAGTGTACTACCACTACTGACACAAGTGTACTACCACTACTGACACAAGTGTACTAGTACTACTGACACAAGTGTACTAGTACTACTGACACAAGTGTACTAGTACTACTGACACAAGTGTACTACCACTACTGACACAAGTGTACTAGTACTACTGACACAAGTGTACTACCACTACTGACACAAGTGTACTAGTACTACTGACACAAGTGTACTAGTACTACTGACACAAGTGTACTACCACTACTGACACAAGTGTACTACCACTACTGACACAAGTGTACTACCACTACTGACACAAGTGTACTAGTACTACTGACACAAGTGTACTAGTACTACTGACACAAGTGTACTAGTACTACTGACACAAGTGTACTACCACTACTGACACAAGTGTACTACCACTACTGACACAAGTGTACTAGTACTACTGACACAAGTGTACTAGTACTACTGACACAAGTGTACTAGTACTACTGACACAAGTGTACTAGTACTACTGACACAAGTGTACTACCACTACTGACACAAGTGTACTAGTACTACTGACACAAGTGTACTACCACTACTGACACAAGTGTACTACCACTACTGACACAAGTGTACTAGTACTACTGACACAAGTGTACTAGTACTACTGACACAAGTGTACTAGTACTACTGACACAAGTGTACTACCACTACTGACACAAGTGTACTACCACTACTGACACAAGTGTACTAGTACTACTGACACAAGTGTACTAGTACTACTGACACAAGTGTACTAGTACTACTGACACAAGTGTACTAGTACTACTGACACAAGTGTACTAGTACTACTGACACAAGTGTACTAGTACTACTGACACAAGTGTACTAGTACTACTGACACAAGTGTACTAGTACTACTGACACAAGTGTACTACACTACTGACACAAGTGTACTACCACTACTGACACAAGTGTACTAGTACTACTGACACAAGTGTACTACCACTACTGACACAAGTGTACTACCACTACTGACACAAGTGTACTAGTACTACTGACACAAGTGTACTACCACTACTGACACAAGTGTACTAGTACTACTGACACAAGTGTACTAGTACTACTGACACAAGTGTACTACCACTACTGACACAAGTGTACTACCACTACTGACACAAGTGTACTACCACTACTGACACAAGTGTACTACCACTACTGACACAAGTGTACTACCACTACTGACACAAGTGTACTAGTACTACTGACACAAGTGTACTAGTACTACTGACACAAGTGTACTAGTACTACTGACACAAGTGTACTAGTACTACTGACACAAGTGTACTACCACTACTGACACAAGTGTACTAGTACTACTGACACAAGTGTACTACCACTACTGACACAAGTGTACTACCACTACTGACACAAGTGTACTACACTACTGACACAAGTGTACTACCACTACTGACACAAGTGTACTACACTACTGACACAAGTGTACTAGTACTACTGACACAAGTGTACTAGTACTACTGACACAAGTGTACTAGTACTACTGACACAAGTGTACTACCACTACTGACACAAGTGTACTACCACTACTGACACAAGTGTACTAGTACTACTGACACAAGTGTACTACCACTACTGACACAAGTGTACTACCTACTGACACAAGTGTACTAGTACTACTGACACAAGTGTACTACCACTACTGACACAAGTGTACTAGTACTACTGACACAAGTGTACTACCACTACTGACACAAGTGTACTACCACTACTGACACAAGTGTACTACACTACTGACACAAGTGTACTACCACTACTGACACAAGTGTACTACCACTACTGACACAAGTGTACTACCACTACTGACACAAGTGTACTAGTACTACTGACACAAGTGTACTAGTACTACTGACACAAGTGTACTACACTACTGACACAAGTGTACTAGTACTACTGACACAAGTGTACTACCACTACTGACACAAGTGTACTAGTACTACTGACACAAGTGTACTAGTACTACTGACACAAGTGTACTACCACTACTGACACAAGTGTACTAGTACTACTGACACAAGTGTACTAGTACTACTGACACAAGTGTACTACCACTACTGACACAAGTGTACTACCACTACTGACACAAGTGTACTAGTACTACTGACACAAGTGTACTAGTACTACTGACACAAGTGTACTACCATACTGACACAAGTGTACTAGTACTACTGACACAAGTGTACTACACTACTGACACAAGTGTACTAGTACTACTGACACAAGTGTACTACCACTACTGACACAAGTGTACTACCACTACTGACACAAGTGTACTACCACTACTGACACAAGTGTACTACCACTACTGACACAAGTGTACTAGTACTACTGACACAAGTGTACTAGTACTACTGACACAAGTGTACTAGTACTACTGACACAAGTGTACTACCACTACTGACACAAGTGTACTAGTACTACTGACACAAGTGTACTAGTACTACTGACACAAGTGTACTACCACTACTGACACAAGTGTACTAGTACTACTGACACAAGTGTACTACCCTACTGACACAAGTGTACTAGTACTACTGACACAAGTGTACTACCACTACTGACACAAGTGTACTACCACTACTGACACAAGTGTACTACCACTACTGACACAAGTGTACTACCACTACTGACACAAGTGTACTAGTACTACTGACACAAGTGTACTAGTACTACTGACACAAGTGTACTACCACTACTGACACAAGTGTACTACCACTACTGAAACTACTGACACAAGTGTACTAGTACTACTGACACAAGTGTACTACCACTACTGACACAAGTGTACTACCACTACTGACACAAGTGTACTACCACTACTGACACAAGTGTACTAGTACTACTGACACAAGTGTACTACACTACTGACACAAGTGTACTACCACTACTGACACAAGTGTACTACCACTACTGACACAAGTGTACTAGTACTACTGACACAAGTGTACTAGTACTACTGACACAAGTGTACTACCACTACTGACACAAGTGTACTACCACTACTGACACAAGTGTACTAGTACTACTGACACAAGTGTACTACCACTACTGACACAAGTGTACTACCACTACTGACACAAGTGTACTAGTACTACTGACACAAGTGTACTACCACTACTGACACAAGTGTACTAGTACTACTGACACAAGTGTACTACCACTACTGACACAAGTGTACTACCACTACTGACACAAGTGTACTACCACTACTGACACAAGTGTACTACCACTACTGACACAAGTGTACTAGTACTACTGACACAAGTGTGTACTAGTACTGACACAAGTGTACTACCACTACTGACACAAGTGTACTAGTACTACTGACACAAGTGTACTAACTACTGACACAAGTGTACTACCACTACTGACACAAGTGTACTAGTACTACTGACACAAGTGTACTACCACTACTGACACAAGTGTACTAGTACTACTGACACAAGTGTACTACCACTACTGACACAAGTGTACTAGTACTACTGACACAAGTGTACTACCACTACTGACACAAGTGTACTACCACTACTGACACAAGTGTACTAGTACTACTGACACAAGTGTACTAGTACTACTGACACAAGTGTACTAGTACTACTGACACAAGTGTACTACACTACTGACACAAGTGTACTAGTACTACTGACACAAGTGTACTAGTACTACTGACACAAGTGTACTACCACTACTGACACAAGTGTACTAGTACTACTGACACAAGTGTACTAGTACTACTGACACAAGTGTACTACACTACTGACACAAGTGTACTACCACTACTGACACAAGTGTACTAGTACTACTGACACAAGTGTACTAGTACTACTGACACAAGTGTACTACCACTACTGACACAAGTGTACTAGTACTACTGACACAAGTGTACTAGTACTACTGACACAAGTGTACTACCACTACTGACACAAGTGTACTACCACTACTGACACAAGTGTACTAGTACTACTGACACAAGTGTACTACCACTACTGACACAAGTGTACTACCACTACTGACACAAGTGTACTAGTACTACTGACACAAGTGTACTAGTACTACTGACACAAGTGTACTAGTACTACTGACACAAGTGTACTACCACTACTGACACAAGTGTACTAGTACTACTGACACAAGTGTACTAGTACTACTGACACAAGTGTACTACCACTACTGACACAAGTGTACTAGTACTACTGACACAAGTGTACTAGTACTACTGACACAAGTGTACTACCACTACTGACACAAGTGTACTACCACTACTGACACAAGTGTACTAGTACTACTGACACAAGTGTACTAGTACTACTGACACAAGTGTACTACCACTACTGACACAAGTGTACTAGTACTACTGACACAAGTGTACTAGTACTACTGACACAAGTGTACTACCACTACTGACACAAGTGTACTACCACTACTGACACAAGTGTACTAGTACTACTGACACAAGTGTACTACCACTACTGACACAAGTGTACTAGTACTACTGACACAAGTGTACTACCACTACTGACACAAGTGTACTAGTACTACTGACACAAGTGTACTAGTACTACTGACACAAGTGTACTACCACTACTGACACAAGTGTACTAGTACTACTGACACAAGTGTACTAGTACTACTGACACAAGTGTACTACCACTACTGACACAAGTGTACTACCACTACTGACACAAGTGTACTAGTACTACTGACACAAGTGTACTAGTACTACTGACACAAGTGTACTACCACTACTGACACAAGTGTACTAGTACTACTGACACAAGTGTACTAGTACTACTGACACAAGTGTACTACCACTACTGACACAAGTGTACTAGTACTACTGACACAAGTGTACTAGTACTACTGACACAAGTGTACTACCACTACTGACACAAGTGTACTACCACTACTGACACAAGTGTACTAGTACTACTGACACAAGTGTACTAGTACTACTGACACAAGTGTACTACCACTACTGACACAAGTGTACTAGTACTACTGACACAAGTGTACTAGTACTACTGACACAAGTGTACTACCACTACTGACACAAGTGTACTACCACTACTGACACAAGTGTACTAGTACTACTGACACAAGTGTACTAGTACTACTGACACAAGTGTACTACCACTACTGACACAAGTGTACTACCACTACTGACACAAGTGTACTAGTACTACTGACACAAGTGTACTAGTACTACTGACACAAGTGTACTACCACTACTGACACAAGTGTACTAGTACTACTGACACAAGTGTACTAGTACTACTGACACAAGTGTACTACCACTACTGACACAAGTGTACTAGTACTACTGACACAAGTGTACTAGTACTACTGACACAAGTGTACTACCACTACTGACACAAGTGTACTACCACTACTGACACAAGTGTACTAGTACTACTGACACAAGTGTACTAGTACTACTGACACAAGTGTACTACCACTACTGACACAAGTGTACTAGTACTACTGACACAAGTGTACTAGTACTACTGACACAAGTGTACTACCACTACTGACACAAGTGTACTACCACTACTGACACAAGTGTACTAGTACTACTGACACAAGTGTACTACCACTACTGACACAAGTGTACTAGTACTACTGACACAAGTGTACTACCACTACTGACACAAGTGTACTAGTACTACTGACACAAGTGTACTAGTACTACTGACACAAGTGTACTACCACTACTGACACAAGTGTACTAGTACTACTGACACAAGTGTACTACCACTACTGACACAAGTGTACTAGTACTACTGACACAAGTGTACTAGTACTACTGACACAAGTGTACTAGTACTACTGACACAAGTGTACTACCACTACTGACACAAGTGTACTAGTACTACTGACACAAGTGTACTACCACTACTGACACAAGTGTACTACCACTACTGACACAAGTGTACTACACTACTGACACAAGTGTACTAGTACTACTGACACAAGTGTACTACCACTACTGACACAAGTGTACTACCACTACTGACACAAGTGTACTACCACTACTGACACAAGTGTACTACCACTACTGACACAAGTGTACTACCACTACTGACACAAGTGTACTACCACTACTGACACAAGTGTACTACCACTACTGACACAAGTGTACTAGTACTACTGACACAAGTGTACTAGTACTACTGACACAAGTGTACTAGTACTACTGACACAAGTGTACTAGTACTACTGACACAAGTGTACTAGTACTACACAAACTAGTACTACTGACACAAGTGTACTACCACTACTGACACAAGTGTACTACCACTACTGACACAAGTGTACTACCACTACTGACACAAGTGTACTACCACTACTGACACAAGTGTACTACCACTACTGACACAAGTGTACTACCACTACTGACACAAGTGTACTAGTACTACTGACACAAGTGTACTACCACTACTGACACAAGTGTACTAGTACTACTGACACAAGTGTACTACCACTACTGACACAAGTGTACTAGTACTACTGACACAAGTGTACTACCACTACTGACACAAGTGTACTAGTACTACTGACACAAGTGTACTACCACTACTGACACAAGTGTACTAGTACTACTGACACAAGTGTACTACCACTACTGACACAAGTGTACTACCACTACTGACACAAGTGTACTACCACTACTGACACAAGTGTACTACCACTACTGACACAAGTGTACTACCACTACTGACACAAGTGTACTAGTACTACTGACACAAGTGTACTACCACTACTGACACAAGTGTACTAGTACTACTGACACAAGTGTACTACCACTACTGACACAAGTGTACTACCACTACTGACACAAGTGTACTAGTACTACTGACACAAGTGTACTACCACTACTGACACAAGTGTACTAGTACTACTGACACAAGTGTACTAGTACTACTGACACAAGTGTACTAGTACTACTGACACAAGTGTACTACTAACTGACACAAGTGTACTAGTACTACTGACACAAGTGTACTAGTACTACTGACACAAGTGTACTACCACTACTGACACAAGTGTACTACCACTACTGACACAAGTGTACTACCACTACTGACACAAGTGTACTAGTACTACTGACACAAGTGTACTAGTACTACTGACACAAGTGTACTACCACTACTGACACAAGTGTACTAGTACTACTGACACAAGTACTACCACTACTGACACAAGTGTACTAGTACTACTGACACAAGTGTACTAGTACTACTGACACAAGTGTACTAGTACTACTGACACAAGTGTACTAGTACTATGACACAAGTGTACTACCACTACTGACACAAGTGTACTACCACTACTGACACAAGTGTACTAGTACTACTGACACAAGTGTACTACCACTACTGACACAAGTGTACTAGTACTACTGACACAAGTGTACTAGTACTACTGACACAAGTGTACTAGTACTACTGACACAAGTGTACTAGTACTACTGACACAAGTGTACTACCACTACTGACACAAGTGTACTAGTACTACTGACACAAGTGTACTAGTACTACTGACACAAGTGTACTACCACTACTGACACAAGTGTACTACCACTACTGACACAAGTGTACTAGTACTACTGACACAAGTGTACTACCACTACTGACACAAGTGTACTACCACTACTGACACAAGTGTACTACCACTACTGACACAAGTGTTACTACCACTAACACAAGTGTACTACACTACTGACACAAGTGTACTACCACTACTGACACAAGTGTACTACCACTACTGACACAAGTGTACTAGTACTACTGACACAAGT
>WNGS01072526.1:0-44862 GCA_020271785.1 Procambarus virginalis | reverse complement strand
TTCATCAACAAGGTGATCCAGTATCATATTATTAATGGCAAATTTGTTGGCTCCAACAGGAACTTCTAAGTGATACTCATGTGCAAGAGTTAACAAATCGACCCTCTTAGCGTGACGTAAGGTCCCTATTTCACTTTCTGGATTGGCTTTGAAAACTTGTAAGCGGAACATGGTGAAATATAGCAAAACAAAGGAGATGAATATCGTGAGAATGTGGTGAGTGTCAGAAACAGGAAACGTGGCAACTGATACCTATCCTGTGGGGAATTATTAATAAAGTAAATTCAAGATGGTAAATGAATAAGGTCGCAGGAAATCTTGTACCTGGTACTCACTATGGGAGGATAAAGGCAAGAAAATCCTACTAATTAGTGAAAACTAATTTTAAAATACAAGTGAAACACTAAATGGCTTCAAAATAAATGAGGTAGTCCAAAAAAATGTAGTCATACCTTGCCGAGTCACTGTAGAACATAAGCAATGGTACCCACTGAAATTGAATATGGTATTTACAGAATTAGCGAACTTTTGTGCTCAAAAGAAAGAACGCCAATTCCCTACCTTAAGTAAATACCATCAGTCTGACCGACGAGTAGGGGTGCGCTGTGTCAACTGGTGACGAGAACTATCGGCGAGGTCCCAATTCGCCAATAATAGTTCGTGCTAGAGGATCTAAAGCCCTCTTTTTCCTCCTAGAGTCGGATTGCAGGACTTGGGTGCTATTGACCCGGAGACAGACCACAGTACCAGGGTACCTATGTGATAATCTGTCAAAAAGTGAGAAATATTGGGGGACAAAGATGTTAAATACGGAGGATAACACGGAAGGGGGAGACGACCAATTAAGAGTATGACTGCGGCCTACAGTCACCACGTAATCCAAAGTTGTCTCACTCTCACCATATGCTATTCCCGTAATGTACAATATACACAGCACCATATAAAATAAAAAATGATTAATGTGAATAATGGAAGCAAGGGAAATAAGAGCCAAGTGCGCTTACCACAATTACCAATACCTGAGTGAAGCTCCGTGGACAGATCTCCATTTAATAGTGGCTCCGTGGACAGATCTCCATTTAATAGTGGCTCCCGGACAGGCCCCCATTTATATGTGACGGTAACGAGCTGGAAATGGTGGTCGGCAGTCTTCCAACTAGCAGTTGTCATTGCTGGGCCACATATAATATATAAAAAAAAAGAAAAGGAAAAAAAAGAGAAAAAAAAAAGAATGACTGCGTGATTTGGTAATCTGTGGTAAGGTTGTAAAGACGAAAAGCAATAATAAAAAATATGGATTTTAATAACAATAAGAAAACACAAATTGAAATAAATGCAAAAACTTGGCTTACTGGCAAAAACAATAAACAATATAAACATGAAAATAGATTACGTTAATGGGGAGGAGAATTGACATACAAAAGTAAGTAAAATATGAATGCTGGAATATATGCACTAACTATGAACCTCTACTTGACCACACAGAGTGAGTCACTTAGGAGTTCACAGCTTGCGAGCACACAATATTCTGGCTGGCAGAAACGTAAGGGACTCCAACAATAACTGGTGAGGTCTTGTGATTGGCGGAGAGCCGGAGTGGAGTGTTGGTTGGCGGCCAATGAGGAAGCTGGATGGTCGCAGGCGCTAGTTAGGCCGTTGCAGGGTTCGGCGCGTCGACCAGGTACAGCAGTGGGGGGGAAGGAGGGAGTTGCTGGTACGTGTGGCGAGCTTATAATACGTTTAGCCACTACAAAACGTATCTTTTATGTTGATGAGGACAGGAGTGATTCGCAGAAATGGCAGGCTAAATCTCTGATAAGAGATTATCGTCACAACACAGACACACACACACACACACACACACACACACACACACACACACACAACACACACACACACACACACACACACACACACACAGTGTGTGTGTGTCACAACCGACCACTGTGTGTGTGTGTGTGTGTGTGTGTGTGTGTGTGTGTGAGAGAGAGTGTGGGTGTGAGAGTGTGTGTGTTTGAGAGTGTGTGTGTGTGTGTGTGTGTGTGAGTGTGTGTGTACGCACCTAGTTATACTCACCTAGTTGTGCTTGCGAGGCTTGAGCTCTGGCTCTTTGGTCCCCCCTCTCAACCGTCAATCAACAGGTGTACAGGTTCCTGAGCTATTGGGCTTTATCATATCTACACTTGAAACTGTGTATGGAGTCAGCCTCCACCACATTACTTCCTAATGCATTCCATTTGTCAACCACTCTGACACTAAAAAAGTTCTTTCTAATATCTCTGTGGCTCATTTGGGCACTCAGTTTCCACCTGTGTCCCCTAGTGCGTGTGTGCCCCTTGTGTTAAATAGCCTGTCTTTAACAACCCTGTCGATTCCCTTGAGAATCTTGAATGTGGTGATCATGTCCCCCCTAACTCTTCTGTCTTCCAACGAAGTGAGGTTTAATTCCCGTAGTCTCTCCTCGTAGCTCATACTTCTCAGCTCGGGTACTAGTCTGGTGGCAAACCTTCGAACCTTTTCCAGTTTAGTTTTATGCTTGACTAGATATGGACTCCATGCTGGAGCCACATACTCCAGGATTGGTCTGACATATGTGGTATATAATGTTCTGAAAGATTCCTTACACAAGTTTCTAAAGGCCGTTCTTATGTTAGCCAACCTGGCATATGAAGCTGATGTTATCTTCTTGATATGAGCTTCAGGGGACAGGTCTGGCGTGATATCAACCCCCAGGTCTTTCTCTCTCCGACTCTTGAAGTATTATAGTGTGTGTGTGTGTTGTGTGTGTGTGTGTGTGTGTGTGTGTGTGTGTGTGTACTTAAGTGTTGTTACAGGATGAGAGCTACGCTCGTAGTGTCCCGTCTCCCAGCACTCTGTCATGTAACGCTTTGAAACTACTGACGGTCTTGGCCTCCACCACCTTCTCACCTAACTTGTTCCAACCGTCTACCACTCTGCGTAAGTGAATTTTCTTATATTTCTTCGGCATCTGTTTAGCTAGTTTAAATCTATGACCTCTTGTTCCTAAATTTCCAGGTTTCAGGAAATCTTCCCTATCGATTTTATCAATTCCTGTTACTATTTTGTATGTAGTGATCATATCACCTCTTTTTTTCTGTCTTCTAGTTTTGGCATATATAATGCCTCTAATCTCTCCTCGTACCTCTTGCCCTTCAGTCTGGAAGCCATTTAGTAACATGTCTTTGCACCTTTTCCAATTTGTTGATGTGCTTAAGATATGGGCACCACACAACCGCTGCATATTCTAGCTTTGGCCTAACAAAAGTCGTGAACAATTTCTTTAGTATATTGTCATCCATGCATTTAATTACAATTCTGAAGTTAGAAAGCGTGGCATAGGCTCCTCGCACAATATTCTTTATGTGGTCCTCAGGTGATAGTTTTCTATCTAGAACCACCCCTAGATCTCTTTCTTTATAAAAATTCTTTAAAGATTTTTTACATAATATATAGGTTGTGTGGGGTCTATGTTCTCCTATTCCACATTCCATAACATGGCATTTATTAACATTAAATTCCATTTGCCAAGTGGTGCTCCATATACTAATTTTGTCCAGGTCATCTTGAAAGGCATGACAATCATCTAAGTTTCTTATCCTTCTTCTTATCTTAGCATCATCAGCAAACATGTTCATATAATTCTGTATACCAACTGGTAGATCATTTATGTAGACAATAAACATCACTGGTGCAAGAACTGAAACCTGTGGTACTCCGCTTGTGACATTTCTCCAGTCCGATACATTGCCTCTGATCACTGCCCTCATTTTTCTATCAGTCAGAAAATTTTCATCCATGCTAGAAGCTTACCTGTCACCCCTCCAATATTTTCCAGATTCCAGAAAAACCTCTTATGTGGAACTCTGTCGAAAGCCTTTTTTTTTAGGTCCAGATAGATGCAGTCAACCCAACCATCTCTTTCCTGTAATATTTTTCTTGACCGATCATAGAAACTGAGTAAATTCGATACACAGGATCTTTTAGATCGAAAACCATACTGTCTGTCTGATATATCATTTCTCTCCAGGTGTTCTACCCATTTAGTTTTAATTATTTTTTCCAATATTTGACTATTACACTTGTCAATGATACAGGTCTATAATTAAGGGGGTCTTCCCTGCTTCCACTTTTGTAGATTGGAACTATGTTAGCCTTTTTCCACACATCAGCTACAACTCCTTGTAAACAGGGATGCCTGAAAAATCAGTTGAAGAGGAATGCTGAGCTCAGGTGCACATTCTCTCAGAACCCATGGTGAAACTCCACCTGGACTCAACTGCTTTGTTCTTATTAGCTCCTTGAGCATTTTTTCCAATTCGTCTCTAGACACCTCTATGTGCTCTTTTGTTCTCTGGAATTCTTATTGTGTCTGGTT
The DNA here is from genome assembly GCA_020271785.1 of Procambarus virginalis. Classification (NCBI taxonomy): domain Eukaryota; kingdom Metazoa; phylum Arthropoda; class Malacostraca; order Decapoda; family Cambaridae; genus Procambarus; species Procambarus virginalis. The sequence continues at coordinate 40,466 of WNGS01072526.1, read as the reverse complement.
CCCTGAAGATTTCATTTTGTACAAACACACTTTGGAACTTTTCGTTTAATGTTTCACACATTTCCTTTTCATTTTCCGTGAATCTATTTCCCATTTTCAACCTCTGAATATTATCCTTTACCTGCAATTTCTTGTTTATGAATTTATAGAATAGACCTGGTTCTGTTTTACATTTGTGTGCAATCCTTTTTCAAAATTTCTTTCTGCCTCTCTCCTCACTGCCGTGTAGTTGTTTCTCGCATCTTTGTATCGCTGGTATGTTTGGGGTTTGGCCTCTTCCTGTATTGATTCCATTTTGTGTCTTTTGGTCTCTGGCCTTCTCACAATTTCTGTTGAACCGATCCTGTTTCCTAGTTCTGCATCTCTGTTTGCATAATTTTTTTTGTGCCTTTATCATTANCACACACACAACACACACCACACACACACAAACACACTGTGTGTGTGTGTGTGTAGGGACCGACAGGAATGAGAGGAGGGGATGAACCAGCCTTGCTTGATTTGATATTTACCCTAAATGAGTCGGATATAAGGGAAGTTAAGTTGGAAGCCCCCTTGGGAATGAGTGATCATAGTGTATTGAGCTTTGAGTACCTGGTTGAGCTAGGAATTATCACCCCCAAAAAAGAACTGGGAACCAAAGGGCTGGCGTACAGAAAGGAAAACTATGAGGAGATGAATAAATTCCTATGGGATATACATTGGGACACAGAACTCGGAACCAAGTCCGTACAAGACATGATGGACTATGTCACCCAAAAATGTCAGGAGGCTGTAAGCAGGTTTGTCCCAGCCCAACAGGAAAAAACAGAGAAGCAAAGGAAGAATCCGTGGTTTAATAGGGAATGTATGAAAGCAAAGGAGCTGAACAAAAGGGCATGGAGGAACTTCCGTAATAACAGAACACCAGAAAGTAGAGAGAGATACCAGAGAACCAGGAACGAGTATGTCAGTGTGAGAAGAGCAGCTGAGAAAAGGTATGAAAATGATATAGCTAATAAAGCCAAGACTGAACCAAAGCTACTACACAGTCACATCAGGAGGAAGACAACAGTGAAGGAACAGGTGATTAAACTTAGGGTGGGCGAGGACAGGTACACAGAGAATGACAAAGAGGTGTGTGAAGAACTCAACAAAAGGTTCCAGGAGGTCTTTACAATAGAACAGGGAGATATCACGGCGCTGGGAGAGGTGGCAGCAAACCAGGTGACCTTGGATAGGTTCGAAATTACAAGAGATGAGGTCAAAAAGCACCTATTGGAGCTGGATGTGAGAAAAGCTGTTGGGCCGGATGGAATCTCGCCATGGGTATTGAAAGAGTGTGCAGGAGCACTTTGCTTACCACTCTCCATAGTGTATAGTAAGTCACTGGAAACGGGGGACCTACCAGAAATATGGAAGACTGCTAATGTAGTACCAATATACAAAAAGGGTGACAGACAAGAGGCACTGAACTACAGGCCAGTGTCCTTAACTTGTATACCATGCAAGGTGATGGAGAAGATTGTGAGAAAAAACCTAGTAACACATCTGGAGAGAAGAGACTTCGTGACAACCCATCAACATGGGTTCAGGGAGGGTAAATCTTGCCTTACAGGCTTGATAGAATTCTACGATCAGGTGACAAGAATTAAGCAAGAAAGAGAAGGGTGGGCGGACTGCATTTTTTTGGACTGTCGGAAAGCCTTTGACACAGTACCCCATAAAAGGTTGATGCATAAGCTGGAGAAACAGGCAGGAGTAACAGGTAGGGCGCTCCAGTGGATAAGGGAGTACCTAAGCAATAGGAAGCAGAGAGTTACAGTGAGGGGTGAGACCTCAGACTGGCGTGAAGTCACCAGTGGAGTCCCACAGGGCTCTGTACTTGGACCTATCCTGTTTCTGATATACGTAAATGATCTCCCAGAGGGTATAGACTCATTCCTCTCAATGTTTGCTGACGACGCCAAAATTATGAGAAGGATTAAGACAGAGGAGGACAGCTTGAGACTTCAAGAAGACCTGGACAAGCTGCAGGAATGGTCGAACAAATGGCTGTTAGAGTTTAACCCAAGCAAATGTAATGTAATGAAGATAGGGGTAGGAAGCAGGAGACCAGATACAAGGTATCATTTGGGAGATGAAATACTTCAAGAGTCAGAGAGAGAGAAAGACCTGGGGGTTGATATCACGCCAGACCTGTCCCCTGAAGCTCATATCAAGAGGATAACATCAGCAGCATATGCCAGGTTGGCTAACATAAGAACGGCCTTTAGAAACTTGTGTAAGGAATCTTTCAGAACATTATATACCACATATGTCAGACCAATCCTGGAGTATGCGGCTCCAGCATGGAGTCCCTATCTAGTCAAGCATAAGACTAAACTGGAAAAGGTTCAAAGGTTTGCCACCAGACTAGTACCCGAGCTGAGAGGTATGAGCTACGAGGAGCGACTGCAGGAATTAAACCTCACTTCGTTGGAAGACAGAAGAGTTAGGGGGGACATGATCACCACATTCAAGATTCTCAGGGAATCGACAGGGTTGATAAAGACAGGCTGTTTAACACAAGGGGCACACGCACTAGGGGACACAGGTGGAAACTGAGTGCCCAAATGAGCCACAGAGATATTAGAAAGAACTTTTTTAGTGTCAGAGTGGTTGACAAATGGAATGCATTAGGAAGCGATGTGGTGGAGGCTGACTCCATACACAGTTTCAAGTGTAGATATGATAGAGCCCATTAGGCTCAGGAAACTGTACACCTGTTGATTGACGGTTGAGAGGCGGGACCAAAGAGCCAGAGCTCAACCCCCGCAAGCACAACTAGGTGAGTACAACTAGGTGAGTACACTGTGTGTGGACTATTGTGTCTGTTGTACTGGTATTGTACACCATGCTAGTGTGGACTATTGTGTCTGTTGTACTGACATTGTACACCATGCTAGTGGGGACTATTGTGTCTGTTGTACTGACATTGTACACCATGCTAGTGGGGACTATTGTGTCTGTTGTACTGACATTGTACACCATGCTAGTGGGGACTATTGTGTCTGTTGTACTGATATTGTACACCATGCTAGTGGGGACTATTGTGTCTGTTGTACTGACATTGTACACCATGCTAGTGGGGACTATTGTGTCTGTTGTACCAGCATTGTACACCATGCTAGTGGGGACTATTGTGTCTGTTGTACCAGCATTGTACAGTACACTAGTTGCTCTCGTGTTGAGTGAGTAGGTTACTCACCTAACAGTGCTCACCAAGTTGTACTCATCTACTTGTATTCACCTAACAGTGCTCACTGAGTTGAACTCGCCTACATGCACTCCCCTAGTTGTTCTCATGTAGTTGTACTCGCCAACTTGTATCCATCTAGCAGTGTTCACCAAGGGGGTACTCACCTAACTACATGTACTTTCCTAGTTTCACTCATATAGTTGTACTTGCCTAGTTGTACTCACATATTTGTACTTCAGTGATATTTAAGGTAAAATCTACTATAATACAGATGCATGTGATAAAGAGGTAATTTGATGCACTCTAATTTTTTATTCGAAAAAATGGTAGATTAAATGTTGCATGTGTCCTTCATACACCTATGCAGGAACATTTTCCATTTATGTTGATGTATTAAGCATAAAGTACCAAAATATAATTTAAACATAAAAACAGTATTACTGAATACAGCATTTAGCAAACAGGGTTATAAAAACAATTTTTAGCAAGATCATAATAAAAAGTAAATGTTTCGCACATCTTTCATACAATCAAGACACAGTATTCGCAATTTATATGTATAATGTACATAAATTTAATATTTAAACATGAACAAAATATTTTTTTAGTAAATAAAGGTGAACCTAGTGAAAGAAAAGGCAACATTTGCTGTATTACATAAAGAAATGCTTTTACCATTCTTGGGTTAAATGTTGCTCATGTGCTTGTTGAACCACACATGAAACTTATCTCTCCCCAAAACCATCTTGAAACTTTGGTGAAGGTTTCCAAAACGTTTCATGTTTGTTGGGCGGCTCCTGCTTTCTCATTGTCAATCCTCCTTTGTGATTGTCGTTGACTCTTGTAGTGCCCTCATGGCTCTCAGGTCCTTTAATCCTGTCCATCCCATTGTTGTCGAGACTCAACATTGGCTTTTTCTTATCTCTAGTAAATTTAAATCCGTAGAGTTTTGCTGGGTTCCCAGCTATATTGGTGTTTTTTAAATGAGCGTGCGGATGCTGCCGCTAGATCGGCTATCCGCTCTTGTCCCATTTCCCGTAACGGTATTCCTTTTTTTCTACTTTTATCCGGTTTTATTTTATTCCTCCATCCTTGCCCGTTGGTAGGGTTGTTGGTCTTCTGTTGTTGGTATCAAACTGCGTACTCTTAAGCGATGTGTGTCCCCGTGGCCATCCTCCTGCCACCGTAACCGGCGGTGGGAAACGGCTCTAGTGCAGTTGTATCTTTGACATACTTGCTTAACTCACGGTCACTTAATGGAGCGCCATCCAGGTCCTTATTGTCCAAATTGCGTTGTCCCTCTTACCGTCGTGCATATGCCTGTTGAATGTCCTGACTTCCCGGAGGAGTGTATTTCTTGCTTTCCGACCGCCCCTCGCGGTGACTTGTCCCTCGATAGAGTTCTTGGTGAATCGGATAGTTCTTATATCTTTTGCCTTACGCGTTTCTGTTCTCGTATTGACATCCTTGGTGATATTTAGATCCCTCTGATTCTAACGTACATATGATGGTGCTACATGGCCTTCCCGTTATGGTGCCTTCTTTTTGATAATTACTTGAAGTTGAAGTTGCCTTTGATAATGGGATAATTACTAAAACTGTTATGTAATTGTAATTTTCTATGAAGCCTAACAATATTTTATCAATAATTTTATATTCATGAAGTTACATTTTTCATTAAAATTTGTCATGATACTCAACTCTGTAATTTTTTTCCAGTGCTCTTCATATGATGGCATGACGACTTTACCAAGCTACCTAGTGCTGAACCAGGTGATGTGCTTAGACAAGTTCAATTGAATATACAGACATAACGTATTTTCAATTAATCACTTTCTACAATTTGTTATTTACTGAAAATCTGGGTAATGTATCTGACAGTGTCTTGCTGGAGGTGGGATGTTCCATTGGGTTGTTCTTGTTGGCAAATATTTTCATCCCGGATTATTAAATATCTGCAAGCAGGGAGTAAGCTTTGGGTCTTAGTCTGTTTTGCCACTAGATTTTATTTTATTTTAGACAAATTGAAATGCTGATTTTAATATCGATCAATAATTATATTAAAATAAAGTTGGTTTTAGCTGAACAAAATTAAGTGTTTTTGCAAATACATTGAATTTTTGTGCTACTAATATTTTGACACCTAGTGAATAACAATCGGAATGAATAGCTTGCAGAATGCTAAAATGTGCATTGGCAGCTGACTGGCTATACAATGGGGACTAGCAAGGTCCCCATTGTATTTGTAATAGGTATACCATGTTTCCTTTTTTGGAGAAGGTTGTATTGTTTATTGGGGCTGTTGTTAAGCATTAAATCAGCCGTTCTTTTTTAATATAATATTTATTATTAATATTAAAAAATAATTAACTCAAGAACAGCCCCAATAAAGTATTGAACCCGTAGATCATTTTATAGATACCTTAGAGAGTTCATGGAAAACAATGAAATCTACAATGCCCAAATCCAAAATATGCATGACTTGAAAACATTGGCGAGCTTATAATCGTCAAACATCTTGTAAATCTGGCCCATTCACGTCAGCTCGAGACAATCCCCGGCACCGTAACCATGCTATTGAATTCGACAATTATTTAGCAGCTTATTGTCGTCGGTGCAATATGTTGTGCAGGAATTTATATAAATATTTGTATACATTCTCCCCCCCCCCCCTACCTTTCCAGGCCATTGTCGTCGTGAGGGGGCATGGTGGGTGGCTGCCAGGGTGTGAAGCTCCATGCGACAGTCCTCTGTCCTTTTGCAGCTTAATGCTCCTGCTGCTGCCTTTACAAATTGTACTAGAAGTCTTTTTCTTTTCCTTATGTTTCCTTTTTTCTCCGACCTTCTTCTCCTTTCGAATTGTTATTTCCTGCCGACTTTATGCTTTTCTTGATTATTCTTTCAGATATCTTGTTTTGATGCCCGGGTGTTTGTGAAGGCATACTCACCCATAGAACTGTGGTACCCGACGTTGTGAGCGACGGAACGCTTTTATTGTCAATCCTCGCCTTCGTCAATGAACCCGATCTCGACGGACTGACGGTTCTTAATGTGGAGATTGTGGGGCGTATACTCACGACGCACCCCTAGGAAGCCCTGGCTTGTATCTTGTCGAGTGTCCTATCTCGTAATCAAAGCTCTATGGGCCATTGGGGGGTATGGGGAGTTTATTCGTGAATGAAATTGTTACCAGCTCATTGCTATGCCAATGATTGACCCTCTTTTCACTTTCTAGACTCGTGGGGTGGGCGACAAAGCCCCCGAGTTAGACTGTGTTGGAAGACCAGGCTCTGTAGCCCCGCTACGTTGGATCCTGACCACATTCCTTCTCCGACTCTCCCGACTGCCTCACTCTGCTCTTCTCCCACCTCTGTGGCGAGGTTGAGCCCCAAACCCTCAGTGGTGACGACCTCATCACCTGGCGTGGCTCCGTCTCTAGTTGTCTCCACTGCGCCCTTTATCCCCTCTCTTACTAGGGGTGCTCGGTGTCGTCACCTCTGCACTCTCTCTCTTGCTCACGCTTGATTCATTCTCAATCTCCTTCTTTCCAGGCTTTGTTTTGTCCTGCTACATGGACTAAGTATTTTGATCTTAGTCATGTTCACCCTACTCGTCGTCATGATATTTCTCCATAAGCACCTTGTTGATTCGGTGAAGACGTTGGTCACCTTTAACCCCACAAGCACTGGTACCTTTGTTGTTGCATGGTGACAGGAAAATTAAGGACTGCCATGAGGATATTAAGGATATTAAGGATGAGGATATTGAGGATATTATTATATCCTTGAGGCCCAAGGCCATTCTATCCTCTAGGTGGATTCCGTCACTCGGCCCCCTCGTGGTCGTCGCGGTCAGCCTCTTCGCGTTGTGAAGGTCATATTTGATAGTAGGTCCCTTCTGTCATTCTTGCTGGTGCCAGATGCTCCGTTCAGGAGTACATCCCCTCTCCTCGCCTCTGCAACATGTGCTGGAGATTTCGGCATGGTTCCCTCGGGTGCACAAGCGAGGTGTGTGTCTGCCCCCTGTGTAGAACCTCGGATCTTTAAAAGACGGAGTGCCCTTCTTTCCAAACTCTCTGCATCAATTGAGGTGATGCTTACCCTTCCTTCTCCCGTGTATGTGTGCATTACAAATTCGAGGAAGCCATCCTCAATTTGTAGCATCGTGATCATTTGTCGCTGACTTCCCTCTTTCTCTGGCATGTCTTATGCTCGTTTGCTGCATGCCCCGTCTTCTCGCCATTTCCCACTTTCGCAATCGTTTCAAGGCCTTGGACCCCGACACCTCCATCGCCACCTCATCTGCTCCTTTTTCGTTTTGGGCCAGAGGCCCAGAACGCAAAGGCCATTTCAGGCCATTGCCCATATTCCTCCCAGCGTTCGCCAGGTTACCCGTTCCCGTTCTCCTTCTGTTGAAACTGTCGAGACGGTAGCCTGGTATATTGCTGATGGTACGTCTGTCTCTCTTCGTCATAAGCATAAGCCTGGTTCCTCTCCTTCTTCCTTCCCGGTGGGTAAGAAGGCTTCGTTGTATTCCTCACCTTCCGACTTACACTATCCCTGTTTCCCCTCCCTTTTCGATGGCAGGATCTCCTATCCCTCCTATTGAGGTTTCCTTGGTCCTTGATCCTCTCTTGGATGCTGCCCTTGCCCTGGTGCCTTCACCTTTTTTATTGTTGCCGCCAGAGGCGGCTAGTTTATTGTGCACCCCATACTCATCCTGTTACCAGTAGCGCAAAAAGCATTAGAGGGCACAAAAGGTCTTTATCAGACCTCATCTTAGATTATTACATAAACAATTTCATCTATCTTTCACACCTTATACTTACAATGTCAGCTAGTTACAGAGAATGTTCTATTTCAAGAGCTATATATTTACAGTAAGTCATTATACATTATTGGTAGGTCTTACTGCTAATACATAATTGTTTGAGCAATGGAGATATTAGAGTTATTGGGGAACTGCTGTTTATTGTTTGTGCCCTCACCTGTTTGTCCTTCATGCCCCCGTTTCCTTTGTCCGCTCCTCTCCATTGACTGTTCGTTTGCCTCTGGTCTGTCCTCTCACTCCCTTGTCTCGCTTACCTTTGCTAGCTTTACCTCTGCCCCATTACCCTGATTTCACTAATCCTGATCTTGTTCTTCCTTAGTTTACTGTGTTCTGCTTTATCTTTGTTCCCCCCCCCCCTCGCCATCCGGCCCGTTGGCGTCGAGAGGGGGCTTCGTAGACGGCTGCCGGAGTGTGATGCTCCGTGGGACAGTCCTCTGTCCTTTTGTGGCCTTGCACTCCTGCTGCTGTCTTCTCTAATTGTGCCGGATCGCTTTTCCTTTTCATTATGTTTCGTCTTTCTCCCCCCTCTTCTCCTATCTGCTTGTCGTTTTCCTGCCGACCTTTTGCTTGTTTTGGATTATTCCTTTGGACTTCTTCTATTTTGACGCCAGGGTGCTTGGGGAGGCATACTCTTGCACCCATAGAACTGTAGTACCCAACATCTCGAGCGAGGGGAACCTTTTATTGTCAATCCCCCTTTCGTCGCTGAACCCGATCTCGACGGACTGACGGTTCTTAAGGTGGCATTTGTGGGGCGTATACTCACGACGCACCCCTAGGGGGCCCCGGCATGATCGGCGAACTTCCTGTTGGGTGTCCTGCCTCTAATTGTGGCTCCATGGTGGGTATGGGGGCACATTCGTGGATGAATTTATCACTCTTCGTCCATATGTCGTTGAATGTTTCTGTTGTATCCTCTCGGGCTCGTGGGGTGGGCGACCAAGCCCCCGAGTCGGCCTGTCTTGGAAGACCGGGCTCTGTAGCCTCCGCTGCGTTGGGCCCCGACCTTTCTCCTCCTCTGACTCTCCTGACTTCTTCCCCCAGCTCCCTTCCCTCCTCTGTCGTTGGGTCGAGCCTCAAGCCCCCAGTGGTGACCACTTCGTCCCCTGATGCGGCTAAGTCTCTCGTTGTGACTACTGCGCCTTTTGTCCCCTCTCTCTCTGGGGGTTCTCAACGCCGTCAGCGCCACGGCCACACTCGCTCGTCTCCTTCCTGTACTGATGCGTATCAAGCCTTGTTGGGTCCTGCTTCATGGGCCAAATACTTTGATCTCCTCCTTCTTGATTCCGCGCCTCCTGACGATTTCTCCCTCCATCGGCATCTCGTTGATTCCGTGGATGCGTCTGTCACCTTCAACCCCACTTGTCTCGGTACACGTGTCGTTGCTGCTGCTCCTCGGGATGCAGCTTCCCGCTTGGCTGCCTTATCCTGCCTTGGCGAGATCCCTGTTCGAGTGTCTAGGAACGCTCGGTTGAATGCCAGTGTTGGCACTATTCTCCTCCCGATCCATGTTGCAACCAGTGTTCGGAATCTGCAGGACTGCCACGATGTCATTCGGCATATCCTTGAAGCCCAAGGCCATTCTATCCTCCAGGTTGACACGTTTACTCGTCCCCCTCGTGGTCGTCGCCGTCAACCCCTTCGAGTTGTGAAGATCACCTTTGATGGTAGGACCGTTCCATCCTCTGTCATTCTTGCTGGTGCCAGGTGCTCTGTCCAGGAGTATATTCCTTCACCTCGGCTTTGTAACAAGTGCTGGAAGTTTGGGCATGGTGCCCTCTGCTGCTCTGGGACTGTCTCTCTCTGTCCTTTGTGTGGGGGTGAAGGTCACTCTAAGTCGGAGTGCACTTCTCCCCAAGCTCGCTGCCTCAACTGCGGTGAGGCCAATCCTACCTTCTCCCGTGCCTGTACCCATTACAAGCGTGAGGCAGCCGTCCTCAACTTGAAGCACCGGGAGCGTTTATCTTTTCCTGAGGCGAGGCGCCAGGTTTGGTGGCTCCTGCCTTATGCTAACGTCTCTTATGCTCGCGTGTTGCGCTCTTCCTCTCCTCATCCTTCTCTCCTTCCTCAGACTCACAACCGTTTCCGGGCCTTGGACCCTGATACGCCCACTGCTCCCTCCTCTGTTCCTTTGAGTTCTGTCCCGAAGGGTCCCCCTCCTGGTCCTCTGTCTGGGGTTCCCCTTCTTTCTACCCGGTCTGTCGTGTCTCCTGTGTCTTCTTCCTCGTCTCCCTCCGTTCCTCCATCTATTGACTCTCCCCGCCGCCTGTCGGTGCAGGCAGATGTCCATCGCTCTCCTAACGGCCATCGTGTGTGCTCTCGTTCAGCTTCTCCTGCTGAGACACTGGAATCCGTTGCCCGGTACGTAGTTGCTGGGACACCGGTCTCCAAGTCAAAAGCATAAGCCTGGCTCCTCTCCTTCCTCCTCCCCGGCGGGTAAGAAGGCTTCGTTTTCTTCCTCGGCCCCTACTACTGGCTCTATTGCTCCTTCCCCTCCCATTTCAGTGGTTACACCCCCTGTTCCTGCTATGGAGGTTTCTTTGGCCCCTGCTTCCCTTTCGGTTGCTGCCCTTGCTGAGGTGCACTCCCCTCTTTCTACTCCCCCTCTTCCTGCTGCTGTCCTTGACTGCTGCTCTCCGTTGTCTTCTCCTCTTCCTCCTCCTGACCCCGCCCGCCCACCTCTGGTCTGTTCTCCCACTTTCTTCCCTCCGTCTTTGCTCAGTTTACCCATGCCCCCTAACCCTGACTTTGCTGACCCTGATCCCGACCCTGATATTCTTTAACGTGCGCTGTTTCTCTTTCGCCTTTGTTTCTTCCTTGTTTTCTGTTGTTGTCCTTTCTCTTCTCGTCGATGTTTATTCTTCAATGGAACGTTCGAGGTTATTACGCCAATTTCCTCGAACTCCAAATTCTGATTTCGCGGTTTTCGCCCCTTTGTGTCTGTCTCCAGGAGCCAATGCTTGGTGCTCGTCCTAGTCGTTTTCGTGGCTATTCCTTTCTCTCCCCCCCCCAAAAAAAAAGTTGCTGGGGCTCCTAATTCTTCTGCTCTCTTGATTCGCGCTGATGTTCCCTTTGTTTCTTTACTTTTTCCGTCGCCTCTCCATTGTTCTGCTGCTCGTATCTTTGTGGGGAAATGGTACACAGTTTGTTCCATTCATCTCCCCCCCGAGTGTCCCGCTTTCTCTTCCTGATTTGGAACAGCACCTGGACTCCTTGCCGGAGCCTGTGCTCGTGCTGGGTGACTTCAATTGTCGTCATTCTCTTTGGGGTGATGTTCTGACGAATACCCGAGGTCGCCTTCTTGAGCCGTTCCTCCTCTCTCCTTCTTTGTCTCTTCTGAATTCTGGTGAGCCCACACATTTGGTCTCTCGGACTCGCACCCTTTCCTGTCTTGATCTTTCTCTCTGCTCTTCCTCTCTTTACTTAGGTTTCACGTGGCAGGTTCTTGATGACCTCCATGGCAGTGATCATTTCCCCATCCTTGTGTCCTTTTTCTCCTTTCGCCCTTCCCTCTCTTTCCCTAGGTGGCAGTTTGCTAAAGCGGACTGGAACCTATTTACCCTCAGTGCTGCTCTCTCTAACTTCTCCCTTTTGCCTCTCCCTCGCGCTCTCCTCCTTTTACATGACACTGTCTTCGACGCTGTCCTCCGCTCTATTCCTCGCTCTTGCTCTCGGGGTCCACGGAAGTGCGTTCCCTGGTGGAATGCGGACTGTGCTCGGGCTGTCCGCTATAAGCGTGCAGCCTGGAAGAGGCACCGCCGTCGGCAGACGACCGATTCTTTTCTTTTCTTTCGGAAAGTGAGTGCGGTGGCCCGTAGGGCCATCTGTATGGCTAAACGTTCTGGCCTCAGTTCTGGTGTCTTTCGTTCGACTCTCGTCCTTAGCTTGTATGTTGACACTGGCTTCCTGTCTCTCCAGGACCGCCGTGATCGCTACTGTCTTCGCTATCTTGCGCGGTCCTTACAACATCCTTCCTCTCGCCTCTGTCGTGCTTTAACTTTTGCCCCTCCTGCGGTTCCTGTTCCTCTTCACCACCTCCCTCTTTCTGTCCGGTTATCCTGCTTACAGGATTCTCTTTCCGTTCGTGTTTCTAATGTTTCTCCTCGTGTTGTTCATTCTTTTCCCCCATGGAGAGTCCCCCTTCCGCAGTTTTGTACGTCCTTGACCCACGTCACTAAAGCTTTTACCCCTTCTACAGTTCTAAAACGCCTTTTCCTTGAGTACTTTTCTTCTCACTCCCGCTCCGTTTCTGTCTTCACCAATGGGTCTAAGTCTGCGGACGGTGTTGGCTACTCTGTTGTTTTTCCTGATCGCACTTATATGTGTCGCTTACCTCCGGAGACTAGCATCTTTACAGGGGAGCTTTATGCTATTCTCTATGCTCTTCGTCTCCTGCTTTCTCGTTGTCAGTCTTCCTTCGTGGTTGTTGTTGACTCTTGTAGTGCCCTCATGGCTCTCGGGTCCTTTAATCTGGTTCATCCAGTAGTTGTCGAGATCCAGCATTAGCTGTTTCTTGTTCACAGTAAATTTAAGTCAGTTGAGTTTTGTTGGGTTCCCAGCCATGTTGGCATGTCTTTAAATGAGCGTGCGGATGCTGCCGCCAAGGAAGCTGTCCACTCTTGTCCCATCTCTCGTAAAGGTATTCCATATTCCGACTTTTACCCGGATATCCATTCCTCCTTCCTTACCCGTTGGCAGGCTTCTTGGTCGTCTGTTACTGGTAACAAACTCCTTACTCTTAAATGTTGTGTTTCCTTGTGGCCGTCCTCCTATCACCATAACCGGCGATGGAAAACTGCTCTGGCGAGGTTGCGTATTGGCCATTGTGACGGTGTTCCCCCCTTATATTTCTCCCACGCCAGCTGTAAGAGTCATATCCACTTTTTCCGAGCGTTCTCTACGTTTCGGGCTACAATTTGATATGTGGGGGAGCGTGGAGTATCCATGCGTTTGCGAGAAATTCGCAAAAGAAGGAAGTTTTGGCCTGTTGTTTAGGCCCTTTAGGACGCCAATATGGTGCTGGCCCCTCCGTTTTGCCGCCAAAACTGTGTGACGTCAGTGGCACCAGATCGGTCAATGACAGTGACGTGGCACTAGGAGCCAATGAAAACCGACCCTGGCGGGTATGACGTCACGAGAGCAGGGGGGGGTCCAGAGATCGCGCCTCTGCCGCGCCACCAGTCTAACCCAGCACGTAAGGGAGGTCGGATGTACGAAAGTTGGTCCTGTCAATTTTGACAGTTATTCCCTTCCCGAGGATCTTACGTGTCACCCGAAGTCTGCCAGTTCCCTGTGAAGTCTTCCTTCGTTCATGTGTTGAGCCAGAGAGGGAATCGACGGAATATTGAGCAACAAGTGCTCCTGGGAACAGGTACTGTGCAAGAAGAAACGAGGCCTGTGCAGTGACGTCTGAGACAGATCACCCGTTTTTGTGATGACGTATTGGCTGGACCGATTCACCGGGAACTAATGGGAAGAAGAAAACTAATTGGGAATCAGGACGTCTGCAGCCGAGACGTAGGCAGGCAGCCGTAGTTGAGAGGGAAGTCGACGGCCAGGAGACCGACTCCAACCCTACAAGAAGTCGTGGAGGAGCACTGACCTGCAGTGGAAAGGCACGGAGACAACGCGTTTATTTTGGGATGTTGAGCGAGTTCCTGGAGTACGCATCAGTGTGTGTGTGGGGGCGTTCCCTACACTGAGGCGAGAGCCGGGGCCAGGAGCTACAATTCAACTCTCACTGGAGGGTTAGTCCGCACAGCGAGGTGGAAGTAGGTGTTTCAGTTTCCCTCCCAATTCCTCTTTAGTCAGCTATATTACTTAGCCAGAGTATTTTGTATGTCGTGAGCAAGGCTCACCATGTCACGGTAGGACACAGTTGTGAGAAGTGGGGCTGTAGAAAGCTCTCACAGGATATATTTGTGGTGTGGATGCACCGTATTATTATTGAAGAGTTTGCTGTGTTAAGTGATGAATTCTTTCATGTGACATTTATGGTATAACTTATGCCAGAGAATATATATATATATATCCAGAGAATATATATATATATATATATATATATATATATATATATATATATATATATATAATATATATATATATATATATATATATATATATATATAAGTGTACCAGTTATTGGTGTTAGGCTGTGTGCCTAATATTTATCATACCATTATTGATTTGATGAATTGATCCATACATATATATAATATATATATATATATATATATATATATATATATATATATATATATATATATATATATATATATATATATATGCTTGTGTGTTGAATAACTTTTGTGTGTACAGTGTTTCTATGTCATTGCCATTTAAGTGAACTATGGTGTTGAAGGATAGTGCAGTGTCTGATTACGTTTATTATCATTACCGTGATATTACGGTGTTTGATGCTTTACTGTGAGCTACTGTGTTTATTGATATAGAAATAATTGTTTGAGCTCAAGGTCAATGCAGTGATTCATTTGCGTTCTATTGCCATTATAGCAGTAAATGTGTGTGTGCCAATATAGTGATTCTCGACAATTTAAAGAAACGGGCGCCTCACGCCAGACAAACAAGCAAACGAACACTCGCTCAGTGAGAGAGTCGCACAGCTGATTTTGACGTTGATGAGAGTGGGGAGAGTGTTGTTCATTTGGTGAGCCTCAGTTTACAGAGAGAGCGACTCCTGCTTGTATTTGCTTGCCTGTTGATATATAAATATGATATCTTGAGTTTTAAGTAAAACACAAAATTCCTTCTCGTTTGTATTACCCCTCCATAATTCCTGCTGCTACCTAACCACTGAAAAGGTGAGAGTTATAGAGATACATACCTGCCTGATATTAGATTTATTTAGTGTGCTCTTGCCACTGTTACCACAATTCCACAATACCACTGGCGTGTTACTGGACACAGGAAACACCAGTTGGCGACCTTTCAGATAGTAGTCGAGCCCTTGTCGGGGTGGGCACACAGTTGGGAGAGAGCAAACTGTGTCCTCACTCATCTCTGACTATTAAGGCTGGTTGGGGATCGACTGGGGAACTCTCCTGGTGAACAGTGGCGCCGCGAGGATGGAGTGAAGACCCGCAGGGCTACGGTGAGTAACGGTTATCCTAATATTGCGACCGTTGAGAGGATATCTTGTATACTGTTGCTCACCCTCTTGTGGTGAACCCTGACACCATACTCGCTTAACCCATGGTCACTTGGAGTGACTGAAAGCAGGGTCAAGTGGTCACTTGACCCTGCTCCTTATTGTCCTAATTGCATTGTCCCTCTTACAGTCGTGCATGTCCTTCTTGAATGTCCTGACTTCCGGGACGAGCGTGTGTCTTGCTTTCCGATCGCCCCTCGCGGTCACCTGTCCCTCGATAGAATTCTTGGTGACTCGGATACTTTTGATATTGTTTGCCTTATGTGTTTTTGTTCTCGTATTGGCATCCTTGGTGATATTTAGCGCCCTCTGATTATTCCGCACATTTGATGGTGCTACATAGCCTTCCCAGTTTGGTGCCTTCTTTTGATAATTACTTACTTACTTTGTTTCTCCCTTCTTATCTCTTTTTCTGTTCTTTCTTTTTTGTCCGTCTTCTTCAATGGAATATCTGTGGTTTTTATGCCAACTTCCATAAACTCCAATTTCTGATCACTCAGTTTTTCCCGCTTTGTTTTTGTCTCCAGGAGCCATTGTTTGGTGCTCGTCCTGGTCGCTTCCATGCTTATTTCTTTCTTTGTTCGCATCCAGCTATTACTGAGGCCCATACTTCTACTGCTCTCTTGATTCGTACTGATATTCCCTTCGTCCCTCTTCTTTTTCAGTCGCCCATTCAGTGTTCTGTAGCCCGTATCTTTGTAAGTGGTATACAGTCTGTTTCATTTAGCTTCCCCCAAATGTCCCACTTTCTCTTCCTGATCTTACTCGCCTGTTGGACTCCTCACCAGGAGTCCCCTCCCTATGCTGCTTTTGGGTGATTTTAACTGTCGGCATACCCTCTGGGGTGATGTTCTGACAAACACCCGGGGCTGCCGCCTTGAACCTTTTGTCCTCTTTTCTTCTCTCTCTCCTGAATTCTGGTGAGCCAACTCATGTTGACTCTCGCATTCGTGCCCTTTCCTTTCTCTATCTTTCTCTCTGCGCGTCTTCTCTTTATTTGGACTTCCCCTGGCAGGTTCTTGATGACCTACATAACAGGGACCCTTTCCCCCATCCTTGTCTTCTCATTTTGCCCTCCCCTTTGGTCCCTAGGTGGCAGTTTGCCACTGCTGATGGAATCCCTTCACTTTGCGTACTACTCTTTCCGACCTTTCTGATCTGCCTCTCCCCCAATCCCTCTGATCCTCCTCCTCTTTTATGACACTGTTTTTGATGCTGCCCTCTGCTCTGTTCCTCACTCTACCTCCAAGGGCGCATGGAAGTGTGTTCCCTGGTGGAATGCAGACTGTGCTCGGGCTGTCCGCTTAAAGAGTGCAGCTTGGAAGAAACACCATTGCCGAAGGACGCCCGTTTCTTTTGTTTTGTTTCAGAGGGCAGGTGCGGTGGGCCATCCGTACAGTTAAACATGAGGGTTGGAGATCTTTTGTTTCCACCATTATGTCTAACACTCCTCTGCCCCTGATCTGGAAGAAAATCTTGCAAGAGAGCGGGCAAGTTTGTTCCACCTGTCTCGCCTGTCCTTCACCTCCGTGGTTTTATTGTGGCGGATCCGGTGTCGGTCGCGACTGAACTGGGTTCTCACTTTTCGACTGATAGCTCCGGCTCTCGTCTTCCTCCTCCTTTCCTTACACGTAAGCCCCTACTTGAATCTTCTCCCTAAGATTTTTGCACTTCTCTTCAACTTCCTTATAACAATCTTTTCTCTCTCTCAGAACCTCAGTCTGCCCTGGCCCTCTGCGGTTCTATGGCGGCGAGCTCAGATGATATTCATTATGAGATGCTTTCCCATCTCCCTCCATACACGTTTTAGTTTTTACTGAGTACTTGTAACCATGTCTTGGAGTCGTCGTCAGTCCCTAAGGATTGGCTTGAAGCGATTGTTCATACTATCTGGAAACCTGGCTCTCTGGGGGTTATCCCCTAAACACTTCCGCCCCATTGCTCTCACGAGTTGCATCTGCAAATTCTCTGAGCGCATGGGCAATATCTGTACGATATGGTTCTTGGAATGCTATCACCACCTCTCTCCTTCCCAATTTGGCTTTCACAAGTGTCGCAGCACGACTAATGTCCTTGTGAACTTGGTCTTTATTTGTACTGCTTTTGTTGCGAAGACCTTCGCTGTTGCTGTCCTTTTTGACCTGGAAAAGGCGTATGACACCATCTGGCGATACCATATTCTGTCCCAGCTCCGTTCTTTTGGTCTCCATGGTAATCTCCCTCTCTTCCTCCAGAGTCTCATCTCTGGTCGCTCCTTTCTGTGGTGTTTGTGTTGCTGAGGAAGTCTTGGTTGTAGGGTTGATATAAAGCCATTGCTTGGTTACTGACTTTAATATTTATAAATGATTACATGACTATAGCTGTAATACAAAGTTACAAAATATTGAATGAGAGATCTGCATTATTCAAATAATATTAAATTTAGTTTAGCATAATAAGTAAATACTTTGCATTACACAGGAACACAATTATTCATCAAGTCGTGTAGGGCGTTTAACATGACGTTTAGGACGACAGTCCTTAAACACAAGAACATCCCTTGATGAATTGTTTGTCGGGTTAGAGCTCATTTTTTCTTTTTCCTTTGTAGAACTTTGCACTTCATCATTTTCTACACTAGTTGGAATCACTTTGAAATAAGCCATATTACGTGTAATAATATGATCTCTATTACTCGGTTACCATAGTTCCTTTTACACTAATCACTTTATATGGTTTTGTATGACATGGCATATCTAGCTTTCCCTCTTTTTTCTTTTTAACGAGAACAGTATCTCCAACCTTTATGAATTGTTCCTTTGCACGTTGATCATGAGCAATTTTCATTTTGCCCTTGGCTAGTGCATCCTTCTGAGCGAGACGTTTATCCGTTACCTCGGCTGGCATGACAGGTAGTGAGAGCCTCATAGGACGTCCAAATAAAAGTTCGCCAGGCGACTTGCCCAGTGTTCCACGGTAGTTCCTGAGAAAAGCATACATAGCTTGTTTCCAGGATCGTCCTTCAGCATGAGCACAGCATACCGCTTTCATGAGAGGTTGCATGAATCTCTCGACTTCTCCATTTGCTTGTGGATGTAGTGGCATCACACGGCGGTGTTTGAATCTGATATGCTCAGCAAAGTTGACGAAGTCTTGTCCATTGAATGGCGGTCCATTGTCCGTCTTGACAACTTCAGGAATGCCAAAGTTTGAAAAGGTCTTGTCGAGTTTTGGGATGACAGCCTTTGCAGATGTGGATGTGATGATTTCTACTTCTGGATAACGTGAGTGATCATCAATGACTACCATCAAATACTCTCCAGTTGGTAGCGGTTCGCAGAAGTCCATCGATACTTCCGTCCATGGTGCAGTAGGTAGTGGTGAAGGTTGTAGACGTGTTGGTCTTGAAGTATCCACTGCAGCTTGGCAAGGGACACAGGCATCATGCATACCCTTTGCTTGACGATCAATGCCAGGAAACCACACCTTTTCTCGTAGCAGCTGTTTGGTCCTTACAAGACTTTGGTGTCCTTGATGTGCAAGCTTCAGAGCACGTTGCTGGAGAACAGCTGGAATGAAGATACGAGTACCTCGCAGCACAGTGTTGTGTAACACTTAATTCTGTCTGGATGCGTTCAAGTGCTTTGAATGCATCTTGGTCAACTCCTGAGGGTGGGATGTGTGAAACCTTTTCTTAGTCAATGCATCCACTGTTGCTTGCAGAGTTGGGTCCTCTAGGGTTGCAGTACGGATTTCATCAAGAGTGAGAGCCTTAGGGACTGCATCACAGGTTACAGAGTGTACATATTCCTCGACAACTTGAATTACTTCTGGGTTAATGTGCAGCTGAACTTTGCTATCAGTATAACAATCTGTAGGTTCAAATCAATAAAAAAATTCAGCAACAATAGCATCAACATTGTTTGCGGATTCCACAGCTACAGCATTAGAAAGCTGAAGTAGTCCCAATTTGGTTGAAGTCTTTTAACTGAGTAAAGACTCCTTTGCATTCCTAACAACATGGAATGTAGTAATGAGCATTGCATTCTTTGACTTAATCTCTGCAGTGAAAGTTCCAATCACTGGCAAGGCTACCTTTGAAGCATAGGCAGTGGCTTTGCCATTATAGTTTTCAAGCTTTGGGAACTGTTTTTTAAATTTTTCATAGTGGCACTCAGCAATGGTTTCAATGTTTGATCCAGTGTCAATGAGAACTTTGAGACAAATACCAGCAATGTATACTATAGTCTCTGGGTTGTTTGGAAGACCATTCCATTCTGTGATTGCTTGTACTCCATAAGTATAATCACATTCACTGTCATCTGAGACTGATTGTAATGAAATGTTGTTTTGTACATTATTAACATTCTGGATATGAGGTGCAATACTGTGTTTACCACCTCGACACCTATGACCTGATCCTCGTACAGTGCTTTTATTCACAGACTGTGATTTCTTGAGTGCGGAACGACACATAGCACCAAAATGACCTAGTTTTCCACACTCGTAGCACTTTTTACCTTGAGCAGGACAAACATTACCTTGGTGTGGGTAGTCTCCTCCACAATTGTAACATTTATTGTTGACACCCTCTGATGTGGGTCGTTGTGACTGCTCGAGTCTTGTTCCATGACTCCAGTTGTGATGTGGTTCTTGGCTGAATTTGCTATTAGGTTTGCCATGATATCTTTTATGATCACGGTATCCTCCCTGAACCTTACGTACCTCATCACTGTTAGTAACAATGGCAGAGCTGTTGTTGGCACTGCACTCCATGACACGAGCATCACGTGCAGCATCTTCCATTCAACGAGCCATATCCAGTATCTTGGTAAGAGAACTTTCATCATCAACAAGTTTTAGAGCTCTTCGACGGAGACGTGTAGATGTGCATGTTTCAATTATTTGCCGTTTGATTTCTTTGTCAACATCAGCAAACTTACAATGGGCTGCTAAACCCTGCAGACGTGTGTGGTATTGATCCACAGTTTCATTAGAGAGTCGTTCGGCTCCCCTGAAATGCATAATTTCCATTGCAGTTTTTTGCCTTGGTTTGAAATGTTCAGTTAATTTGGCTTTGGCAATATCATTATCTTTGGCACCACCAGTGTCTTTCAGTGTATCAAAGATGTCACAAACTCTATCACCTGCATAATGAAGTAGAAAGGCACGCTTTCTTTCAGCACTTTTGATGTCTGAAACTATCAACAAATTTTCAAACCTTTTAAGCCATTTGGTCCACCTCTGTGACAGGTTTGTCTGGTCACAGTCAGGATCAAATGCAGGAAACCGAGGTATATTTTCCATTTTTACTGTATAAATGTAAACTTATCACATAAATGTTCCTCAGAATACTAAACACTTACTGCACTGCATATGTTAGTTAAGAATTCACTGTAATTACTTTAATTTTGCAAAGCACACAAGCATTTTAATGCAAAAGTTCACAACAGTGCACAATATAGCAGCAACTGATGTCTTACCTAGCCCTGTGTAAATGTGGTGGTGTTCCTACTCATAGCAGCTCAGCAGTTGGCACAGCAGTTGGTACAGCAGTTAGCAATGTTGTTGTTTGATGAGTTTTCAGCACCGTCAACACAGCAGTCAGTTCACAGCGTAAAGAATTGTGTAGCACAAAGCGTCGTTTCGTATACAAAACATCGGGTTTTGTACATAGCATCGGTTCCTCAGCACACAGCTTCAGTCAGCACATATCTTGGGTAGCACATAGCTTGGTTAGCACACAGCATCGGTTAACAGACAGCATTGGTTAGCACACAGCAACGGTTATGGTGCTCACAGACAGCACGACTTCTCTTCTTCCTCCAGGGGCGAGACCGCATGTTCTTCCTTGTGTTTTAATTTGAACAAATACCTGCGTTCACAGTTCATCCTCATCGCCAGTGTGGTGTTTGTGTGTTGCTGTGGAAGTCTTGGTTGTAGGGTTGATATAAAACCATTGATTGGTTACTGACTTTAATACTTATAAATGATTACATAACTAGCTGCTTCCAAGCTGGTGGCGTCCTGTATGCTTTCTTGTTTACCTCTTGCTCGCGTCTGAGCTGCAGCACATACAAACGGATAGTACCGTTTTCTATGAACATGACACTTTCGAGTGCAGCTTGGTACCCCACTCTCTGCCTCTTTACGCCAATACGAAAGTGTGCCCAAGGTAGTGTTCTGATCACTACTCTTTTTTTTTTTTCCTGGTTGTCCTAGATGGTCTTCTTTCCTCCCTTCTCTCTGACATTTTCTCCACTCTTTATGTTGACGATCTTATCCTCTGCTGCCAATGTGATGACTCTCCAATCCTCCATCGGCGGCTTCAACTTGCAATTGATGCCATGTCGTCATGGGCCACCGATTATGGTTTCATGTTTTCGCCTGCCAAGACTTGAGCTATGACCTTTACTTGGAAGCAGGTTCTTCGTCCTTCGACCTAATCTGTCGCTTTATGGTAATCTGAATGCTCTAAGGCCCTAACCTCCTTAAGGTTTTGTCCCCATACTTCTTGGGGAGGGGACAGGTGCACGTTTCTCTTTTTCACACTCCTCTCTCGTACTGTCTAAACTCGATTATGGTTGACCTGCTTAATCGTCTGCTTCTCCTACTCTTCGCCATCTTGATGCTTTGCACCATAGTGGGTTGTGTTTCAGCTCTAGTGCCTTTCGTTCGACTCCTGCCCTCAGCTTGTATGGCTTCCTATCTCTCCAGGACCGCCGTGATCGCTACTGCCTTAGCTACCTTGCTAAATACCTTGATAAATTTTGTACATCCCTGACCCTCATCACTAAAGCTTTTACCCCTCCTACGGTTCTGAAACGCCTTTCCTTGAACCATTTTCTTCACACTCCCGCTCCATGGCCATCTTCACCGATGGGTCTAAGTCTGCAGATAGTGTGGGCTACTGTGTTGTTTTTCCTGACCACACTTATATGTGTCGCCTACCTCCGAAGACTAGCATCTTCACGGCAGAACTTTATGCTATTCTCTATGCTCTTTGTCTCCTGCTTTCTCGTTGTCAATTCTTCTTAATGGTTGTAGTTGACTCGTAGTGCCCTTATGGCTCTGGAGTTCTTTAATCCAGTTCATCCGGTGGTGGTCAAGATTCAACATTGGCTCTTTCTCATCACCAGTAAATTTCAGTCGGTAGAGTTTTGCTGGGTTCCCAGCCATATTGGTGTCTCTTTAAATGAGCATGCAGACGCTGCTGCTAAGGAAGCTATCCGCTCTTGTCCTTTCTCCCGTAAGGGTATTCCTTATTCCGATTTTTACCCAGTTATTCAATCCTCCGTCCCTGCCCGTTGGCAGGGTTGTTGATCTTCTGTTGCTGGTAACAAACAGCGTACTCCTAAGAGTAGTGTGTTCCCGTGGCCTTACTCATACCACCATAACCGGCGGTGGGAAACAGCTCTGGTCTGGTTGTGTACTGGTTATATGTGCTTAACTCATGGTCACTTAATGGAGCACCACCCTGCTCCTTATTTTCAAAATTGCGTTGAATGCTCTAAGACCCTTAACTTACTTAAGGTCTTGTCCCATACTTTCTGGGGAGCTGATTGGCGTGCACACCTCTCATTACCTTCCTTTCTTGTGCTGTCAAAACTCGGTTATGGCTGTCCTACTTACTCGTCTGCCTCGCCCTCCACCCTTCATCGTATTGATGCTCTTCACCATACTGGGCACCGTCTTAGCTCTGGTGCCTTTCATTCGACCCTACCCAGAGCCTGTATGCTGAGACCGGTATCTGTCTACATTATCGCAGTGATTGCTACTGTCCTCGCTACTTTGCGTGGTCCCTACAACACCCTCACTCTCGCTAATGTCTTACTTTGACCTTTACCCCTCCTATGGGGCCCTGTTCCCTTTCACCACCTTCCCCTTTCTGTATGGTTGTCTCGCTTGCAAGATTCTCTCCCGGCTCGTGTTGCCAATGTTTCTCTTCGTGTCATTATATCCTTGCCCCCCATGCAGGGACCCTCTTCCTAAGTTTTGAAGAGCCTTGACCTGTATGACTAAGACCATGACCCCTCCTACAGTTCTGAAACGCCTTTTCCTTACTCTTCTTCACACTCCTGCTCAATCTCCGCTTTCCCAGATGAGTCCAAGTCTGCTGAGGGTGTAGGCTACTCCGTTGTTTTCTGACTGCACTTGTGTGTGTCACCTGCCTCCAGAGACTAGTATCAACACGGCTTAATTTGATGTCATTTTGTTTGCTCTTCGTCAACTGCTTTCTCCCGTAATTCATCCTTTGTTGTTATAGTTGACTCTCGCAGTGCCCTCAAGGCTCTGGAGTTTTTTAATCCTGTCTATCCTGTGGTCGTCGAAATTCATTGTTGGCTATTTCTTATCTCCAGCATATTTAAGACAGTATAGTTTTGCTGGGTTCCCAGCCATATTGGCGTGCTTTTAAATGAGCGTGCAGACTCTGCTGCTAAGGAAGCTCTCCAAGCCTGTTCCATCTCCCGTAAAGGTATTCCTTATTCAGACTACTATCCATTTATTCATTCCTCAATCTTCGCCCGTTGGCAGGGTCGTTGGTCATCTGTTACTTGTAACAAGCTGCGTGCTCTTAAGGGTAGTGTGTCTCCATGGCCTTCTTCCTACCACCATAACCGGCTCTGGGAAACGGCTCTGGCGAGGTTACGTACTGGCCATACGTGCTTAACTCGGTCACTTAATGGAGCTCCGCCCTGCTCCTTATTGTTTGAATTGCAATGTCCCTCTTACGTCCTGGTTGTCCTTTTATATGTCCTTGTTGAGTATCCTGACTTCCAGGATGTGCATGCGTCTTGCTTCCCAACTGTCCCTGCCAGTCACCTGTCCCTCGTTATTACCCTTGGTGATTCAGACCTTAGTGATATATAGCGCCTTTTAAATATCCCGCTCTTTTTACAGTGCTAAATAGCCTCCCCAGCTTGGTGCCTTCTTTTGATAATTAGTTACTTGAATATATTCTCACATAATGCAGCTAATGATCTCTAGCCATCAAACTAGCCAAAGAACATGTTAAGCGTGTTAAACCTACCTACTACACCTGTTGGACGATATCCTTGTGGCTGCCCACCATTATTAAAGACAAGCAAGCAGATATTCTGTTGACTATGTATCATCTTTGAATAAACTGAATGAACCTATTCTTCCTGCCCACAAAGTATTCTATAATAGTTTAAAGCACGAGGTTTGTGAGTCAGATTGCAGCAAGGCTAAGGAAGTCTTTAGATTGGCAGAATGCAAAATCAATGGGGAATACTTGAAAGTCTATTTGAAAGTGGATACTGAGCTTTTGTGTGTGATGTTTTTACTGTATGGCGTAAAACAATGTTGGAACTGAACAAGTTGGACATTACACATTCTCTCACTATCGAGTTTTGCATGGGATGCCTTCTTGTCGAAAAGACGAGTTGACTTGACCTCAATTTCTGATCCCCAATTGTATGATGTATTGTGCAGAAATTTAAGAGGTGAATTTACCTCGGTTGCCAGGCAACACACGAATGTACACACTAATCCCTCTATCAATGATAAATATATTTTGTATTTGGATTTTGATAGTTTATCGCCATTTGTATGACAGAAATGATTCCCCAAGGTGGTATTAGAAAATTATCTGCTTCTGAACGTGATGATTTGATCGAGCAAAGATTAGAGAATATAGCATATGATGGGGATAAAAGTTACTGGGTCATGTGATATTGTACTAAACATGTCAAGCCTGAGGTTGCACGAATCACTGATTTTCCCCTTAACCCTTTCACATGCTAATAATACAACTGATCTGTTGTCTGATTACAGCAAACAAATTCTCAATACTTCACAACTTCACAAAAATAACTGATGGGGAACAAGTTCCCTATCTTTACAAGATGGGGAACTTCACATAAATAATAATAATTTGATTGCGTCCCATCTACCCCAAAAAGATTACTTGATAAGTTTAGATATGTAGCAGTTGCTCATGACACTAGGATTGGAAGTTTCGAGTATAAACGCAGTTTATGAATTCAGGCAAAGCAATTACCTCAAAGAATTTATCGAAATAAATATCGGAGAACGTACAAATACGACTTGTGCCATAAAGTCTGTCAAAGAATAACCTTTGACTTACCACTTCTTAGCCCCAGCGTGGGTGCCATTTGTAACAGTGGTAATTTAGGAGACGAGAGCAAATGCCGAGGTCCAACTCCTTGGTCATCCAATCACTAGGTCGTTAGCTCCTCAATTGAGTTATCAATCTAGAGGGCAGCAAATGAGTTCTCGCACCAAATTTAGTTTTTAGTGTTTGAAGCTGTGGGCTTGATCCCAGAGTTCAAACTTGTTAAATTCAATACTTCAAAAGTAGCAGTAGCAGACTAAAATAACGGGGCATTACTCATCAATGGTGACTGACACTTTTGCAACAATATAAATTTATGTAACGACCTTACTAATACACGGCAATAACGTTACATTAATTCGGTACCACCACTTTGCCTGGTAATCACGAGACCTAGTATGAAGTGGGTGGGTGGGTGTGTGTTTGTGTGTGTTAAAATGTGTGTGTGTGTGTTAGAGAAATATATGTATTTAGATATAATAGAGGAAAAATAGACTAGTTAGAAGGGAGGGGTCCAAGAGCAAATAGCTCGATTCAGCAGATACAAATAGTTAATACAGTCATAGGAATGACAATAACACCGTACTATTCAAATGCATAAAAGTAAAACAAAAACTAAATGTGTGGCATGTGTGTAACACTTATATGATAATACCTGGTTGTTAAACAATTTGGCAGGGTTGTATTCGGGGGAATATTAAGGAGCCCAGTGCATGTGCCCGTAAACTTTGTCATACACACGGGCGTCTTATGTCTCCACCATTAAGTCTGAAACTCCTCTGCCACAGATCTGGAAGCGTATCCGCAAGATAGTGGGTAAGTTCCTTCCCGATGTCTCACCAGTCCTTCACCTCCGTGGTACTCTTGTGACAGACCCGTTGCAGGTCGCTACCGAACTGGGTTCCCACTTTTCTTCTGTTAGCTCTGGTTTTCATCTTCCCCAATCTTTCCTTGTTCGTAAACCTGTCCTTGAATCTCGTCCTTTAGATTTCTGTACTCGTCTTCCCTATAACGATCCCTTCTCTCTCTCTCTGAACTTCGGTCTGCCCTGGCCCTCTGCGGTTCTACGGCGGCGGGCTCCGATACCATTCATTAGGAGATGCTTTGCCATCTGCGTCCATGCACGTCTCGGTATTTACTGAGTCTGTATAAACGGATCTGGGAGTCGTCGTCAGTCCCTGAGGACTGGTTCGATGCCGTTGTCCTCCCTGTTCGCAAACCAGGGTCTCTGGGAACTTTCCCTAAGGACTTTCGCCTATTGCCCTCACAAGTTGTCTGCAAACTCTTTGAACGTATGGTTAACGTTCGTCTGATGTAGTTCCTGGAACACCATCACCTCCTCTCCCCTTCTCAATTTGGTTTCCGCAAGTCCCATAGCACATCAGATGTCCTGGTGAATTTGGTGGTCTATATTCGTACTGCTTTTGCTGCGAAGACCTGCGTTGTTGCCGTCCTTTTTGACCTGGAAAAGGCTTATGACACCACTTGGCGATATCATATTCTATCCCAACTTCATTCTTTTGGCCTTCGTGGTCATCTCCCTCCTCTTTCTCCACAGCTTCCTCTCTCGTCGTTCCTTTCGGGTGAGGATTGGTACCGCTCTCTCTGCCTCTTTTCAGCAATACGGGGGCTCATCACCGAAAAAATTCGGGAAAAAATCGTAATATTTTGAAATATTTATCAAAATACTACGTAGTTCTGGCAACACTCTGGTGCAATCAGAATGCTTTTACGATATAAAATTGACGTATTTATGGCACATTTCCATGCGTAATTGTACAGAATCCGGTGCCCCGCAGCTGTGGCGCGCCGAAGGTATTCCATCGTACGTTCTAAACGTCAATTTTTTCGTAATAACGTCGTAAATAACTCTGTATGTATGAAGAGTAAATATACACTCATTGGCAACTCCTTCATCCCTCGTGGGGTTGAGCAGGCCACAAGCCCTCAGTCACCTCGTGTGTCTTGTTGAATGCAGATGTTTTGTCGATGCGCGCTCCATTCTCGCTCTTGGAATAGCGCATTCTTGCGTCTACTGCACAATGACATATATAGATGAAGCGTTAGAAGATAAGAGCAGCAAATCTGGCACTCGGTCGCGTCTTTATCAGTAAAAAAAAAGCCGCTTTAGCGCGGAGAAGAGTGACAGATCGTGGTGAGGTGTGAGGCGCGACACTGACACCTCCTCAACCTCCCTCAACCTTCCTCAACCTTTCTCCCACACCTTCCTCAACCCTCCTCACACACCTTCCTAGACCTCCCTCCCTCCAACAAGCCAAGACAGGCTCCTGAGGAAGGTGATCCAGCAATCATGCAGGTGCCAGTGAGTGCCCATTGCAGTGCCACCTTGAGGACCCACAATTCGGACCAATTATAATAGGCTAGTATGTTTTAGTGTTATAATTGGATATTTTGTAATAAATAATTGTAATATATATGTGCAGGCATATATATATATATATATATATATTATATATATATATATATATATTTATATGGATTATTTTTTTTTCCGTTTGTTATCAGGGGATTTGCATGGAACTTACACACCTTGCTGAACGGATGCCTATCTGCAAGGGTGCCAATTATGAACGAAATTGGTCCACGTCAAGCTCGGCTACAGGTGGCCAAACTTTGATCTTATTTTACTCAGGTAAAGAAATTTTCAACTTCAAGGTGTTTCACAGCTTTCATTTTTTAATCAATTTACATGCAAATTACACCTTATATGTAGAGTTTGTGCTTCTACAATTTGTATAAAACATTTTAGTCCAAAGTCAATTTATTGATTTTATAAATATTGAAAACCATCATATATTGCAGATTTTTGGAAAGGGAATTTGAATAATTGTACTATTGCACTAAACACTTTTTTGATAAAACTGTCTAATGAAATCCTTTATTACATGCTAATGTGACATCTGATTGTTATAAACATGATTTTAGTTAACACATGTGTTCCTAGAAAATTTTCGAAAATGTTGAAAAATTCGTTGCATAATACGTTTTTTTTTCTCCCTTTCTATTTAGGTTGTGTTGCTGAAACTTGGACCAGTTGCAGCCCTTTCTAACCATTACATAAATAAATTTACAAACAAATTGAACAACTTTTACTTTACCCGTAATGTCCCCTTATGACACCACTTGGCGATATCATATTCTATCCCAACTTCATTCTTTTGGCCTTCGTGGTCATCTCCCCCCTCTTTCTCCACAGCTTCCTCTCTCGTCGTTCCTTTCGGGTGAGGATTGATACCGCTCTCTCTGCCTCTTTTCAGCAATACGAAGGTGTGCAGCAGGGTCGTGTTCTGAGTACTACTATTTTTATGGTTGCCATCAATGTTCGTCTTTCGTCTCTTCCTTCAGGCGTCTTCTCCGCTCTCTATGTCGACGATCTTACCCTTTGCTGTCAGGGTGATGATTCGCCTCTCCTTCAACGCCGGCTTCAACTTGCGTTTGATGCCGTGTCGTCTTGGGCCACTGATCATGGCTTCAGGTTCCCTACATCTAAGACCTGTGCTATAACTTTTACTCGGAAGCGTGTCGTTCTTCGTCCTTCTTTGTCGCTTTACGGTCACCCCATTGTGTACAATGTTGGGGTGTCACGGTTCTTGTTAGTGAAGGGTTAAAGCAACGGTAGACTGGATCTCCTCTCCAGGTGGTTGCTCCGACAATAACCCTTACCGTCGTTCTACGGGTCTTCCCTCGATCCTCTAGGCTCCACTGCACGCCCCGGAGAGTACCCCAGTCAATCTCACAACCGGCCTTAAGTTGCAAGATGAGTGGAGGCACAGATCGTTCCCTCAATCTGTGGCCCGCCCCGACACAGAACTCTCACACAGCCTTCAAGGTCGCCAACTGGTGTTTTTAGGTGCCCAGTAACACTGCAGTGGTGAGGTGTAATTGTGGTAAGAGCAATTTCAAATAGTGTGGTCTCAGGCAAGTCACTCTGTTTTACTTCCTTACACGGTCACAAGATAAATGGAGGGGATGATATCAAACACCAAAGAGTTTTGGTATTTTACTTAAAAGACAACGAGAAATATATATGCATCAATGTATCAGGAACAATGTATGACAACTGCTCAATCCGTAGCAGAATAATCTGGAGCGCACCGATATGGCAACACCCGGCAGCGCCACGCGTCACCTGTCAGATATCAGCTGACCGGGGCCCTCGCGACCGTGAGAACAGACTAGTACTTGTTTTCTAATTCTATCACGATCCCCGTTTATTTAACTTTTCGCAAAACACTGTATTTAACATTCACATGGCATACTTATGATTTCACTGGCCTCACGATCAATATCTTATTCACACTGCACTCACAGTGACTTTTCACCGTAC
This sequence comes from Procambarus virginalis, assembly GCA_020271785.1. Classification (NCBI taxonomy): domain Eukaryota; kingdom Metazoa; phylum Arthropoda; class Malacostraca; order Decapoda; family Cambaridae; genus Procambarus; species Procambarus virginalis. Next base: position 10,822 of record WNGS01072526.1, on the reverse strand, counting down.
CAAAAGATTACTCTATTCTTAATAATATTTACTGTGAATGCACTCGCTTGATCACTGAACTTATCTTTAAATCTATACTTTCTCTTAAAGATTTATCACTGGCAATCACTTCACGTATATGATATTATTCAGTACACAGGCATGTACATAGATAAATCATTGATCGAATCACAGGCATATATATATATATATATAAATCATGAAGATCAACACACAGGCATTTATATCAATAAATCATGGAGATCAACACACAGGCATTTATATCAATAGATCAGGGAGATCAATACACAGGCATTTATATCAATAAATCATGGAGATCAATACACAGGCATTTATATAAATTCTGGGCTCATAGCCTAATACCAATATCTGGTTTACTACCAATATATATAATAATAATAATCACAGGAAATTAATAATAGTCACAGTAAATTCCTTGATGAATCCTGGTGCTTGCACACACCCACACATAGATATATATGTAAACTGATACTGTGAGCGCTCTGGGTAGCCTCACCACACACTGCGCTCTCTGTGACTTAGACTCAGGTGAGACTTGCTCACGACATATAAAATATCCTGACAAGAGTATATATAGCTAACTAAAGGGGAAATGGGAGGGTAACTGTAAACACCTACTTCACCTATCCTAGGATGACAGTTGGGTTGTAGCTCCTGGTCCAGGCTCTCGCCTCGTACACCCTCCAGAAACACAAGCCAACGCCTTAGGATTTTCGCGTCTCGCCGCTTTCTGTACACTGCAGGTCCGTGCTTCTTCCCCTACAGTACGTCGCTGGGTTGAAGTCGGTCTCCTGGCCGTCAACTTTCCTCCCAACTACGGCAGCCAGCCTACGTCTCGGCGGTCGTCACACGTTTCCCAAATAGTCCTTGTCACTGTACTCCCAGAGGAACTGCCTCTCACCACTACGAAGTCACTGTGAAGTTATCAGCCGTCCCAGACGATACTGCTTAAGCTCCACACGCACAGCACCCGACTTCAGAGCACTTGAAGCTCACAACACTGTCAATTCCCTCGTCGTCTAGATATGTTACTAGGTATTTGGGAAGACTTCTCGACGTGCTTGCATCCAACTGTTGACTCGTAGGGTTCCACGAAGGTGGGGTTACTGTCAAACTTGACAGGATCGTCGATCACACGTTCAACCAAGTTGACAAGGTGGTCAACTCGATTCACTCACGGTGGATTGGCCCGGCCACTAAGCTGTCTCTTATACTGGTGAACTGCCAAGGACGTCACACGCGACGATGCCTGGCCCACTTCTTGCAACGCACCTGTTCCGGAGCACTTGTTGCTCAATATTCTGTCAATTCCTTATCTGAGCCACATCTGGGTTGCAGGAAGACCTCACAGAGTGCGCGCTAACAACTGGAGACGCTTACATCCACCGGAGTTCGGTAAATCCGTCACTCTGACAGGATGACCGATCGCACGTCCTGCCTCTCGGACGTGTCGTGTGAGACTGATAGCGCTAAGGCGCCACCACGGCTGGACTCCCCCTGCCTATGTGACGTCACATTTTCCAAAGTCGGTTTTCATTGGCTCCCAGTGCCACGTCGCTGACGGTGACCAATCTGGCGACACTGACGTCACACAGTTTTGGCGGGAGAACAGACTCGCCAGCGCCATTTTGGCTCCCTAAAGGGCCTATCCCACAAGCCAAAATGTTCTTTCACAAATTTCTCGGCTCTTCGAGAATACTACTCTCTCCCACATATGTTCAATTGATGCCTGCAATGTAGAGAACGCTCGGGAATAGTGGACATGACTCTTACAGCAGGCGTGGGAGAATTAGAAGGGGGGGAACACTGTCACAACAAGGATTCCGCTAAGCTTTTGGGGTTGATTTTTGACACTTGTTCGTCTTGGTCGCCCCATATCTCTTACGTCCGTGTTAAATGCTTTAAGGTCCTTTCCCTCCTTCGGGTATTGTCCCATACTTCTTGCGGAGCGCATAGGAGCACTCTACTCACTTTACATTCCTCTATCATCCTGTCTAAGCTCGATTATTGTTGCTCTGCTTGTTCGTCTGCTTCTCCTTCTACTCATCGTTGTCTTGATGCCTTGCACCATACTGGGTTGCGCCTCAGTTCTGGTGCCAATCGTTCGACTCCCGTCCTCAGCTTATATGATGACACTGGCTTCCTATCTCTCCAGGACCGCCGGGATCGCTACTGTCTTGTTTGTCTTGCGTGGTCCCTGCAACATCCTTCCTCTCGCCTCTGTCGTGCTTTAACTTTTGCTCCTCCTGTGGTTCCTGTTCCTCTTCACCTCCTCCCTCTTTCTGTCCGGTTATCTTGCTTACAGGATTCTCTTTCAGTTTGTATTTCTTATATTTCTCCTCATGTTGTACCTTCTTTGCCCCATGGAGAGTCCCCCCTTCCGCTGTTTTGTACATCCTTAACCAGCATCACTATAGCTTTTACCCCTCCTACGGTTTTAAAACGCCTTTTCCTTGTGTTCTTTTCTTCTCACTCCCGCTCTGTTTCCGTCTTCACCGATGGGTCTAAGTCTGCGGACGGTGTAGGCTACTCTGTTGTTTTTCCTGATTGTACTTGAATGTGTCGCTTACCTCCGGAGACTAGCATCTTCACATCCGAACGTTATGCTATTCTCTATGCTCTTCGTCTCCTGCTTTCTCGTTGTCAATCTTCCTTTGTAGTTGTTGTTGACACTCGTAGTGCCCTCATGGCTCTCGGGTCCTTTAATCCAGTTCGTCCAGTGGTTGTCGAGATCCAGCATTGGCTGTTTCTTGTTCACAGTAAATTTAAGTCTGTTGAGTTTTGTTGGGTTCCAAGCCATATTGGTGTCTCTTTAAATGAGCGTGCGGATGCTGCCGCTAGAGAGGCTGTCCGCTCTTGTCCCATCTCTCATAAAGGTATTCCTTATTTCGATTTTTACCCGGTTATCCAGTCCTCCATCCTCATCCATTGGGAGGGTTGTTGGTCTTCTGTTACTGGAAACGAACTGTATAATCTTAAGAGTTGTGTGTCCTCGTGGCTGTCCTCCTACATCCGTAACCGGCGATGGGAAACGGCTCTGGCGAGGTTGTGTATTGGCCATACTCGCTTAACTCATGGTCACTTGATGGAGCGTCGCCCTGCTCCTTATTGTCCAAATTGCATTGTCCCTCTTATGGTTGTGCATATCCTTGTTGAATGTCCTGACTTCCGGGACGAGCATGTGTCTTGTTTTCCGACCATCCCTCGCGGTCACTTGTCCCTCAATAGTATTCTTGGCAACTCAAATACTTGTGATATCGTTTGCCTTATGCCTTTCTGTTCTTGTATTGGCATCCTTGGTGATATTTAGCGCCCTCTGATTATCCTGCACATTTGATGGTACTACATAGCCTTCCCGGTTTGGTGCCTTCTTTTGATAATTACTTGCTTGTTTGAAACTTTTCATTTTTTTCATATTTGCTAGGTCTGCACGTTCACCGGGCCCCTTTAGATTAAGGACCTGCTCGAAACGCAATGCATGCTAGTGGCTGTAAAAGAATGTAATTTCTCTTGTATTAATAAATAAAGAAATATAAATTTGTGATGGATACAGTGTCACTCAGACGGCTGTACCAACTATTGACTTATTGTTTCCTCGACCAGGTTAACTCTCACCTTCACCGGGTGATAACGAGATAATACCGATCATTCGTCTGATTCAAGATGAAAACTAGGAACACTATATCAAGAGAATAATTTGTACCTTAAGACCAGCTTTTGACTCGCACCTTGCATACATACAACGTTGAACTGTAGCTGCTCTGATGAAATACTTGGGCAATTTCTGCACATGGTAACACACACACACGCACGCACGCACACGCGCGGGGTTGCACTAGGTGGCAGATACAGACAACTCGAGCAATGACTGCACGTGGCAACATGTGAGTTCACAGTGAGGCAGATGCACACTGGCCAAGACAGGTGCAGTGGGGTCACGTGTGATGCAACGCAACTGGGTGGCTGCGACAGTGACACGGCTGGTAGGATGGCGCAGCAGTGGCGGGAAATTTCTCCAAGTCCCAATTCCGTTGAGATTAAAGTTATTTTTCTCCAAGAAATTACAGTCAATCAAAGGAGAATCTAGATAATTTATCGGAGACCCATTCTTGTGACGATTTCTCACAAATGTTCACCGATTGGAACTAGCAAGTCCCGATGCTCCTTGTGAAGTGATCACGGGTGTACAAGATATTTTTATCTTCTTAAGTCACTCATACCCAAGTTAATTTACAAATATCGTGAACAGGATTCTGCAGCGAATCGCGCTAAATGAAATCAGACAGATGACGAGATATTAACGTCGCATTAGGTGGTATACCAAGCTGTGGCCGGCAGCGTACACAACTCGTATCTTAGTGTAAATGGCGATTTTCCAGAATGAGGAGGGCAGCGTCGGGTGGGGTGCTCCCCGGCTCTCTTTCACATTCCTCAGAACATGACTCCAGCCAATCAGGCACCAGACATGTAGATTTTAGCAATTTCCCTTCCAATAACCCCAATTACGATGATTCACGTAAAGGACAACTGGGTTTACTGAAGTCAAAATTGAACTCATTAAAGGAACTCATTGCACTAAAACGTAAAATGAATTCCATCCTCACCCCAAGATCAAGTTCAGATCTTGTTGTTGTAAGGGTATTCCCACATAACACCAATCCAAACTCTCACATGCCGCTTTCCAAAATGCTTTGGATTTAAATATCGGGCAACAGTTTCAGAACAGATCTATCAGGAATGTTAAGTGTGTGTGTGTGTGTGTGTGTGTGTGTGTGTGTACTTACCTATTTTTACTAACCTATTTTTGCTTGCGGGAGTTGAGCTTTGGCTCTTTGGTCCCGCCTTTCAACTGTCAATACACCGGTGTACAGATTCCTGAGCCTACTGGGATCTGTCATATCTACATTTGAAACTGTGTATGTAGCCCGCCTCCACCACATCACTGCCTAATGCATTCCATTTGTAAACTACTGACGCTGAAAAAGTTCTTTCTAACGTCCCTTTGGCTCATGTGGGTACTCGGTTTCCACCTGTGTCCCCTTGTTCGCGTACCACCAGTGTTGAATAGTTTATCCTTGTTTACCTGGTCGATTCCCCTAAGAATTTTGTTGGTAGTGATCATATCTCCCCTTACTCTTCTGTCTTCCAGTGTTTACAGTCATGACAAACTCTCACACTCAGAGAGAGAGAGAGAGAGAGAGAGAGAGAGAGAGAGAAAGACAGACACACACACACACACACACACACACACACACACACACACACACACACACACACACACACACACACACACACACACACACACACACACACACACAGAGCCAGAGCTCAACCCCCGCAAGCACAACTACGTGAGTACAACTAGGTGAGTACACTGTGACGGTAACGAGCTGGAAATGGTGGTCGGCAGTCTTCCAACTAGCAGTTGTCATTGCTGGGCCACATATAATATATAAAAAAAAAGAAAAGGAAAAAAAAGAAAAAAAAAAGAATGACTGCGTGATTTGGTAATCTGTGGTAAGGTTGTAAAGACGAAAAGCAATAATAAAAAATATGGATTTTAATAACAATAAGAAAACACAAATTGAAATAAATGCAAAAACTTGGCTTACTGGCAAAAACAATAAACAATATAAACATGAAAATAGATTACGTTAATGGGGAGGAGAATTGACATACAAAAGTAAGTAAAATATGAATGCTGGAATATATGCACTAACTATGAACCTCTACTTGACCACACAGAGTGAGTCACTTAGGAGTTCACAGCTTGCGAGCACACAATATTCTGGCTGGCAGAAACGTAAGGGACTCCAACAATAACTGGTGAGGTCTTGTGATTGGCGGAGAGCCGGAGTGGAGTGTTGGTTGGCGGCCAATGAGGAAGCTGGATGGTCGCAGGCGCTAGTTAGGCCGTTGCAGGGTTCGGCGCGTCGACCAGGTACAGCAGTGGGGGGGAAGGAGGGAGTTGCTGGTACGTGTGGCGAGCTTATAATACGTTTAGCCACTACAAAACGTATCTTTTATGTTGATGAGGACAGGAGTGATTCGCAGAAATGGCAGGCTAAATCTCTGATAAGAGATTATCGTCACAACTCTCCCCCGAAGCCTGCCGTTTCGGGTGAATCACGTCCCCTGGAGGTAGAGTGGGAGGTGGAGCTGCCTCCACCTCATGCACTCTGGAGAGGGCATCAGCGATGATGTTGTCAGGCCCCTTGATGTAGCAGATCTTTAAGTTGAAGCCTTGAAGATATAAAGCCCATCGCAGCAGACGTTGGTTATTAAATTGGGCTTGATGTAAAAATCTCAGAGGGTTGTGGTCCGAATAGATGGTAGTGGACCTAGCACCGTGCAGATATGGTGCAAAGTGTTGTAAGCTCAGGACGATGGACAGGAGTTCCTTCTCTATAGTACTGTAGTTCTTCTGATGAGGCTTCAACTTGTAACTGTAGTAGCTGACAGGTAGAACCTCCTCGCCTCGCTGCTGCATTAAGACACTTCCGATGCCGGTACCACTGGCGTCGACATGGAGGATGAAAGGCTTCTTGATATCTGGTGAGGCGAGAATGGGATTAGAACAGAGGAGGAATTTGAGTTGTTCGAATGCAACGGTTTGCTCTCTGGTCCAATTATACCGTTGCTTGGGACTGGTTAAGGTGATTAATGGGGTTGCAACAGTGCTAAAATTCTTCACAAACCTACGGTAATAGGAAGCAAGACCAGGAAGCGCAGGAGCTGCTTCCTGGTAGTAGGCTGTGGATACTGTTGGATTGCTCGAATGTGAATGTTTAACGGAGCCAGGTTGCCACTCCCTATAACATGACCCAGGTACCGCACTTTACCTTTCGCGAAGGTGGACTTGCCCAAATTGATGGTGAGGCCGGCTTTCAGGAGCTTGTAGAACATCGTTGTAGCTGGAGCAGGTGTTCGCTCCAGGTGTCGGATGCTATCACAATGTCGTCCAGATAGGCATAGGTGTTTTCCAAGCCCTGGATGACGCGGTTGACAGCTCTCTGAAAGGTGGCTGGGGCATTGCAGAGTCCAAAGGGAAGGCGATGGTACCTGTAGAGACCAAAGGGGGTTATAAAGGCGGACAGTACCTTAGCTCGCTCCGTTAAACTCACCTGGTAGTAGCCCTTTAGTAGGTCTACCTGAGACAGTAGCGGGCATTACCAATGGCATCCAAAATGTCGTCTACTCTGGGTTTGGGTAGGCGTCCTTCACTGTGACCTGGTTCAACTTCCTATAATCCGTACACAGACGGATTTGCCGTGAGGTTTGGGTACCAGGATGCATGGTGAGGCCCAGGGGGACTCACAGGGGCTAGCCAGTCCATGGTCCAAGAGATACTGTACCTCAGCCCGCATGACTTCCGTTTTGCTCGGGCTGATTCGGTAGAATGGTTGGCGAATCGGCTGGGTGTCAGGTAGCAGTTTGATGTCGTGCCGAGTAACAGTACACTCTTGGGGTCATCTCGAAACAACTCTTGATATTCTCTGACGAGTTTGATTAGTGGAGCACTATTATCGTCCTGAAAATGATGTTGAAGGTTAGTAAGGATTTCCGAGTTAGAGAGCGCTGTCTCAGTGTCAGTGCTCTCGGAAGGAGAAGCAGGGAAGGTCTCACTGTGGCTGTATGGACCTGTAAATGAGGTGAAATTGGTTAACACAGTGGGAGGAACCCCATGGTAGGGCTTGAGTAATTAATGTGGCACAACTGGGTCTTCCGCCCCTATCGGGTGTCTCGAGAACGTAGGAAGTTGTTCCGGCACTCCTTTAACAGGTAGGGTCCTGAGAACCTNCTCTCTCACCCGGCTACTCTCTCACCCGCTACTCTCTCACCCGGCTACTCTCTCACCCGGCTACTCTCTCACCCGGCTACTCTCTCACCCGGCTACTCTCTCACCCGGCTACTCTCTCACCCGGCTACTCTCTCACCCTGCTACACCCTCACCCGGCTACTCTCTCACCCGGCTACTCTCTCACCCGGCTACTCTCTCACCCGGCTACTCTCTCACCCGGCTACTCTCTCACCCTGCTACACCCTCACCCGGCTACACCCTCACCCGGCTACACTCACACCCGGCTACACTCACACCCGGCTACACTCACACCCGGCTACACTCACACCCGGCTACACTCACACCCGGCTACACCCACACCCGGCTACACCCACACACGACTTCACACTCAACCAGCTTCACACCACACACACACACACACCACACACCACACACACACACACACACCACACACACACCACACACACACACACTTGTGTGTGTGTGTGTAAGGGACCGACAAGAATGAGAGGAGGGGATGAACCAGCCTTGCTTGATTTGATATTTACCCTAAATGAGTCGGATATAAGGGAAGTTAAGTTGGAAGCCCCCTTGGGAATGAGTGATCATAGTGTATTGAGCTTTGAGTACCTGGTTGAGCTAGGAATTATCACCCCCAAAAAAGAACTGGGAACCAAAGGGCTGGCGTACAGAAAGGGAAACTATGAGGAGATGAATAAATTCCTATGGGATATACATTGGGACACAGAACTCGGAACCAAGTCCGTACAAGACATGATGGACTATGTCACCCAAAAATGTCAGGAGGCTGTAAGCAGGTTTGTCCCAGCCCAACAGGAAAAAACAGAGAAGCAAAGGAAGAATCCGTGGTTTAATAGGGAATGTATGAAAGCAAAGGAGCTGAACAAAAGGGCATGGAGGAACTTCCGTAATAACAGAACACCAGAAAGTAGAGAGAGATACCAGAGAACCAGGAACGAGTATGTCAGTGTGAGAAGAGCAGCTGAGAAAAGGTATGAAAATGATATAGCTAATAAAGCCAAGACTGAACCAAAGCTACTACACAGTCACATCAGGAGGAAGACAACAGTGAAGGAACAGGTGATTAAACTTAGGGTGGGCGAGGACAGGTACACAGAGAATGACAAAGAGGTGTGTGAAGAACTCAACAAAAGGTTCCAGGAGGTCTTTACAATAGAACAGGGAGATATCACGGCGCTGGGAGAGGTGGCAGCAAACCAGGTGACCTTGGATAGGTTCGAAATTACAAGAGATGAGGTCAAAAAGCACCTATTGGAGCTGGATGTGAGAAAAGCTGTTGGGCCGGATGGAATCTCGCCATGGGTATTGAAAGAGTGTGCAGGAGCACTTTGCTTACCACTCTCCATAGTGTATAGTAAGTCACTGGAAACGGGGGACCTACCAGAAATATGGAAGACTGCTAATGTAGTACCAATATACAAAAAGGGTGACAGACAAGAGGCACTGAACTACAGGCCAGTGTCCTTAACTTGTATACCATGCAAGGTGATGGAGAAGATTGTGAGAAAAAACCTAGTAACACATCTGGAGAGAAGAGACTTCGTGACAACCCATCAACATGGGTTCAGGGAGGGTAAATCTTGCCTTACAGGCTTGATAGAATTCTACGATCAGGTGACAAGAATTAAGCAAGAAAGAGAAGGGTGGGCGGACTGCATTTTTTGGACTGTCGGAAAGCCTTTGACACAGTACCCCATAAAAGGTTGATGCATAAGCTGGAGAAACAGGCAGGAGTAACAGGTAGGGCGCTCCAGTGGATAAGGGAGTACCTAAGCAATAGGAAGCAGAGAGTTACAGTGAGGGGTGAGACCTCAGACTGGCGTGAAGTCACCAGTGGAGTCCCACAGGGCTCTGTACTTGGACCTATCCTGTTTCTGATATACGTAAATGATCTCCCAGAGGGTATAGACTCATTCCTCTCAATGTTTGCTGACGACGCCAAAATTATGAGAAGGATTAAGACAGAGGAGGACAGCTTGAGACTTCAAGAAGACCTGGACAAGCTGCAGGAATGGTCGAACAAATGGCTGTTAGAGTTTAACCCAAGCAAATGTAATGTAATGAAGATAGGGGTAGGAAGCAGGAGACCAGATACAAGGTATCATTTGGGAGATGAAATACTTCAAGAGTCAGAGAGAGAGAAAGACCTGGGGGTTGATATCACGCCAGACCTGTCCCCTGAAGCTCATATCAAGAGGATAACATCAGCAGCATATGCCAGGTTGGCTAACATAAGAACGGCCTTTAGAAACTTGTGTAAGGAATCTTTCAGAACATTATATACCACATATGTCAGACCAATCCTGGAGTATGCGGCTCCAGCATGGAGTCCCTATCTAGTCAAGCATAAGACTAAACTGGAAAAGGTTCAAAGGTTTGCCACCAGACTAGTACCCGAGCTGAGAGGTATGAGCTACGAGGAGCGACTGCAGGAATTAAACCTCACTTCGTTGGAAGACAGAAGAGTTAGGGGGGACATGATCACCACATTCAAGATTCTCAGGGGAATCGACAGGGTTGATAAAGACAGGCTGTTTAACACAAGGGGCACACGCACTAGGGGACACAGGTGGAAACTGAGTGCCCAAATGAGCCACAGAGATATTAGAAAGAACTTTTTTAGTGTCAGAGTGGTTGACAAATGGAATGCATTAGGAAGCGATGTGGTGGAGGCTGACTCCATACACAGTTTCAAGTGTAGATATGATAGAGCCCATTAGGCTCAGGAAACTGTACACCTGTTGATTGACGGTTGAGAGGCGGGACCAAAGAGCCAGAGCTCAACCCCCGCAAGCACAACTAGGTGAGTACAACTAGGTGAGTACACTGTTGTGTGACTCTTGGTCTGTTGTACTGGTATTGTACACCATGCTAGTGTGGACATTGTGTCTGTTGTACTGGCATTGTACACCATGCTAGTGGGACTATTGTGTCTGTTGTACTGACATTGTACACCAT
>WNGS01072521.1:10000-13819 GCA_020271785.1 Procambarus virginalis | reverse complement strand
ATATATATATGTATACATTCTCTTGATGGTAGTGTGACATTATATTGTAAATTAATCTACCTGAGGAGGTTGATAATACCAAGAGATAGGATACCACTTAGCAAGCTGAGGATAGAGTTCTGATGGTGTTGGAGTGCAACCTGATTATAATAGTACAGAGTATAGGATTCATCATTATTATTATATGTATGCGTGTATTGTTATGTACTTCGTCCAGTAAATGTATTCAAATTTGCTGGTGTTTGCACTTGTCCCTGTGAGGCTTCCCAGGAAATAGGAAAGAAGGAGAGAGAGAGAGAGCAGAAACAGGAACCACTGCTGTGGACAGGGTAAGACAGAAGTCTAGGAAGATAAAGGGGATTGAGGAGGTCATATTCCATAAGGAGAGAGTGGGGAGTCACAGCGGCTCGAGTGGGTGTGTGCACGTGACAACAAGGCTGCGTGTTGGAGCCGCATCCCCTAAACGTGTGACGTTGAGCCCCTCTCCAAGAGCCAGAAGTGCCTAGTGTGATCTCCTAGTGAAATATGAGCATTTGTCGAGTTGTGGGTTGGGTGGTCGGTCAGCGGTAACACCACCAAATCCACCACCGCGACAAAATATACATACATACATACATACATACATACATACATACATACATACAGATATACATACATACATACATACATACAGATATACATACATACATACATACATACATACATACAGTACATACATACATACAGATATACATACATACATACATAGAGATATACATACATTACATACATACATTACATACATACATACAGATATACATTACATACATACACACATACATACATACATACATTCATACATACATACATACATACATACATACATACATACATACATACATACATACATTACATACATACACACATTACATACATACATACCATACATACATACATACATACATACATACATTACATACAGATATACATACATTACATACATACATAGATATACATACATTACATACATACATTACATACATACATACACATACATACATACATACATACATACATACATACATACATACATACATACATACATTCATACAGACATTCATACATACACATACATACATACATATTCATTCATTTATACATACATACATTCATACATACATACATACACACATTCATACATACATACACACATACAGATATACATACATACATACATACATACATACATACATACATACATACATACATACGTACATACAGATATACATACACATACATACAGATATACATACATACATACATACATACCATACATACATGCATACATACAGTACATACATACATACAGATATACATACATACATACCATACATACATACATACATACATACATACATACATACATTACATACATACATACAGATATACATACATACATACATACATACAGATATACATACATACATACATACATACATACATACATACATACATACATACATACATACATACATATAAACATACATACATACATACATACATACATTCATACATTACATACATACATTACATATATACATACATACATATATACATACATACATTATATACATACATACATACAGATATACATACATACATACATACATACAGATATACATACATGCACACACACATACATACATACATTACATACATACAGATATACATACATACATACAGATATACATACATGCACACACACATACATACATACATACATACATACATACATTACATACATACAGATATACATACATACATACAATAGTACATACATACAGTACATACATACATACATACATACAGAAATACATACATACATATATACCATACATACATGCATACATACATACATACAGATATACGTACATACATTACATACATACATACAGATACATACATACATACATACATACATACATACATACATGCATACAGTACATACATACATACATACAGATATACATACATACAGATATACATACATACATACAGATATACATACATACATACATACATACATACATACATACATACATACATACATACATACAGTACATACATACATACAGATATACATACATACATACAGATATACATACATACAGATATACATACATACAGATATACATACATACATACAGATATACATACATACAGATACATACATACATACATACATACATACATACATACATACATACATACATACATACATACATACATACATACATGGAGTCCCTATCTAGTCAAGCATAAGACTAAACTGGAAAAGGTTCAAAGGTTTGCCACCAGACTAGTACCCGAGCTGAGAGGTATGAGCTACGAGGAGCGACTGCAGGAATTAAACCTCACTTCGTTGGAAGACAGAAGAGTTAGGGGGGACATGATCACCACATTCAAGATTCTCAGGGGAATCGATAGGGTTGATAAAGACAGGCTGTTTAACACAAGGGGCACACGCACTAGGGGACACAGGTGGAAACTGAGTGCCCAAATGAGCCACAGAGATATTAGAAAGAACTTTTTTAGTGTCAGAGTGGTTGACAAATGGAATGCATTAGGAAGCGATGTGGTGGAGGCTGACTCCATACACAGTTTCAAGTGTAGATATGATAGAGCCCATTAGGCTCAGGAAACTGTACACCTGTTGATTGACGGTTGAGAGGCGGGACCAAAGAGCCAGAGCTCAACCCCCGCAAGCACAACTAGGTGAGTACAACTAGGTGAGTACATACATACATACATACATACATACATACATACATACATACATACATACATACATACATTACATACATACACACATTACATACATACACACATACATACATACATACATTACATACAGATATACATTACATACATACACACATACATACATACATACATACATACATTCATACATACATACATACTGTGGGATGTTTTCTTTTTTTTGCCGTCACGACTGCAATGCGTACGTCGCCAATGGACATGTGGCAGACGCTTCACGAAGCTGTCGGAATTAGCAAAATAGAAAATACGAGAGCAAACGTACAGGGCCTGGGAGCAAGGTCGAGTTAGAGTCCTTGTGGGTCTCTTCTCAGACTAGCCTCACCTGTTCCTGCTCCACGTTGGTCGTTGGAATCTCCTCAATGATGTAACACTTTAAGGGACTCCTAGGGTCCTCATCAAATTTATAGTTTAGTGACTTACAGGCAACTCGGTGTTGAAGACACTTAGAGCTGAAGGCTTGAGTAATATTGACAGTATTCAGAAGTGGTTCAACAGAAACACCGCATAAAGCTTAACAGTAGTTTATTTACTAACTTAACCACTAATACACAGGGTGCTTGATTTACTTTCGATTGGCGTCAGCAAAGCTATGGTTGCATTAGCGAGACTCTTGACGTCTGGCTAATCGACTCGTATCCACTCGTGGAGAAACACCTAACTTAACACAGTTGACAGCCAATCATTAACACGGCAACCTAACTGCCGGTATGCAAAGGGATCACAAGAGTTCCAACCGGATACTCGGTAATGATGATATGCAATAAACACAATAATAATCACACAATAACTAAATGTGTGGTGTATGTGAAGCTCACATCCACAGACGAGTGAAATGCTGTGATACCACACAGATAAACACGCATTCACCGTCGATTCACCTATAACCTGCGACAGGTATAAGAAGGTGAGAACTGTGGTTGACCCCTCAGATCAACACAGACACAATAAAACAACGACAAGATCTTGTACTTACAGATAAGGTACCTTTCCTTACGCACT
>WNGS01072521.1:0-7500 GCA_020271785.1 Procambarus virginalis | reverse complement strand
GGTTGATAAAGATAGGCTGTTTAACACAAGGGGCACACGCACTAGGGGACACAGGTGGAAACTGAGTGCCCAAATGAGCCACAGAGATATTAGAAAGAACTTTTTTAGTGTCAGAGTGGTTGACAAATGGAATGCATTAGGAAGCGATGTGGTGGAGGCTGACTCCATACACAGTTTCAAGTGTAGATATGATAGAGCCCATTAGGCTCAGGAAACTGTACACCTGTTGATTGACGGTTGAGAGGCGGGACCAAAGAGCCAGATCTCAACCCCCGCAAGCACAACAACTAGGTGAGTACATACATACATACATACATACATACATACATACATACATACATACATACATACATACATACATACATACATACATACATACATACATACATACATACATACATACATACATACATACATACATACATACATACATACATACATACATACATACATACATACATACATACATACATGTTGGAAATAACCAACAGTTTTATACATCATTGTATTTATACAACCTTTGAATTAACCAAAGTAGTTACTAAAATTACTAACTTATAGATTTAATCATTATCATGATTTATTCATTGCCAAATTCTTCCTAGTCCGTGAGGAACGACAGGCAGCAACATGAATTTTCTCCACATTTAGTTGGATCTATAACAAGAGTCCAGTTTATCATTTCATTTACTAAAAATAGTTAAGTTTGATTTCGTAGTATACTATTACTTACTGGAGCTCCCTTATTTAACTAACAATTAAACATTCTAGAGGAAATTAATTTGATGCAAATGATTTTACTTTAATTTCCTCGATTGGCTGCACAACTTTTAGTAAGCCAATTTATGCTACCAGAAATTCTATTTTATCACAGAAGAATTTAACGTGATACTAATATTTGCTATTACCTCTTCCTTCCTTAGTCAATTGCGATAAATACATATTCATTTACGCTCGAAAGCCGCGCATGCGCAATAAGGAGCAGGAAGAAGAAGGGAGAGCGTCACTTGACACGTGAGCAGAGCACGGACGCCATTAAGAGCGTGCAGCAGAATTGTGCTTGACCTATTATTTTCGCTCCCACGATCAGGACGGATTGAGAGGTTGCCCAACCCAGCACAGGCAGAACCTGAGAGAGAATCAGAATAAGTGAAGGCAACAGAGGCCATATTGTGAGATCCTTGAGCACCTCGAGGAAATGGATGATAAAACTACACAGTAGAAATAACACAAGAAAATATGAACTTTTCCTAATGAAATTTGTACAACAAGAAACGGTACAACTGGGATACAGCTACGACCTAACGATTCGCCAAAATTAAGGGCAATGGTATCAAGACAGAATCGATGATGAAGGCAGAGGCTGGCGCTCTGTTGGACGTCGCTACGACGGCTACGCCATAGGATGGAACCGCAACTGAAGCTGATGCCACGACGACAACACACAGTCGAGCCTGGCTCCAGGCCGGGCTCGGGGAGTAAGAGAACTCTCGAAACCCTCTCCAGATATTCAACTACGAAACCAGAAACTGGTGAGGCAGGGGGAGCTGGACTATAGACCTCGTATACAGAATTGCCTTCCTATCTTGAAGTTATCTTCAGATCATTTCGGGGCTTTGCGTCCCCGCGGCCCGGTCCTCGACAAGGTCTTTTTGCTACGGGCTGCTCCCCCCCCCCCCCATGGAAGCAGCCCGTAGAAGCTGTCTTACTCCCAGGTACCTATTTACTGCTAGGTAACAGGGGCATCAGGGTGAAACATTTTGCCCATTTGTCTCCGCCTCCATTGGGGATCGAACCCGGGAACCTCAAGACTACGAATCTGAAGCGCTGTCCACCCAGCTGTCAGGCGCCCTATATTCCACTTAGCCTTCTGCAAAAGTGGAAACAAGGATTCTTTCCAAAGACTTTACTTTTGTAACAGGACCATTTACTCTGGGCCTTTGTTGATAGGCGGCCCTGAACCATAACAAAGAGTTGGGAAACTCAATAATGCTTGGGAACATGCTATTGCCACCTCAAAGCTCCGTAAAAAATCAGACGCAAAGACACAGGGTGATGAAACTGCCACTTACACCTCAGTTAAGAACCAAACACTAGCAAGCCTATGCCTACCAGGGCAAAATGAAAATCCTTAAAGCAAATAATCAAAACCCTTACAAACACAAGACGGAACCAAGCTGAAGTGGCGATGGCCAACCTGAAATTGAAATCTACGAATAATATAATAACTAAGAAAGCAATTAAGGTTATCATTCGCAGTATAAAGAAGTAAACTAATATTAGGACAAGGCATTTGGTAGGATTAAGTACTACCTAGGTTTCTAATATTGATACTATAGGTTCAAGAGATAGATGCCGTTTTTTTGTACTTTAATGTTGATAAATGAAATTTATACCTGTGAGCATGGCTTTTGTTTGCACTAAACATGTGGACTAGAAGTGTTTCTCCTCCTGCCTTAAACGTAAGTGGCGACGAGGGCTAACAATACTGGGAGGCATGGTTTCAGAAGATGGAAGAAGCACCGAGCCACAAGAGTACA
Source organism: Procambarus virginalis (assembly GCA_020271785.1). Taxonomy (NCBI): domain Eukaryota; kingdom Metazoa; phylum Arthropoda; class Malacostraca; order Decapoda; family Cambaridae; genus Procambarus; species Procambarus virginalis. Next base: position 4,960 of record WNGS01072521.1, on the reverse strand, counting down.
TCATGTGAACCAGCAGGAAGACCTATTGACAACAAAATTTTGTTCACATTGGGTATAGCCAACCGCTTCGTTTCAAATCAAAATGGAATCCATTGATGCAGCCAAGCTCTCGCTGAGCTGTGGCCGAGCATGCTGGACACAAATTTTGAGCATCATGTGATTCGAGAGGCGGTAAACAAGACACGAATCACAACGTGATACATCAAATGAACTAATCCACAAGAGCCGTGATGAGGGTTCGAAGTTACGCCCGGGATGATCCCAGATGCTGCTTTAGTCGACTAGACCACGACATGGTAACAGAATTGCAACCGGAAGTTCCACTGACCTCACACGGATCCAGTTTCTCCGAGATAAACTATGGTTTTACACAATTTCCCCATGCACTCTGGCTCTGCCAACAATCTGTTCTACCTCTTCACCCTCATTTCAACACTTTCGTCCTCACTTTCAATACAGGTTTGTATTTGAGAGACTGCAGGATCCGTGAGAGGTCAGTGGAACTCTCGGTTGCAATTGTTTTACCATGTCCTGGCCTAGTTGGTAAGTTCGAACCCTCATCACGGCCAATGTGGATTTGTTCATTTTCTTGTAAACAAGAAATCGGTACTCTTATATTCACTGACTACAGCAGTATTGTGTCCTGGGAAACGTGTACACGCCAGACTTACCACACATTAACTATAAAGACCTGATTACTCTCCTAAACGACGTTATATGGTGAAACCTTATTATAATAGGCTGCAGTATTAAAAGCCATGACAGGTTTTGTAATAATCGGTATTTGTACGGTCAACACAGTAACCGAACCAGGCAATGTGATATAGTCATTGAGCGAATTCGCCTTGGCTATAGACACATCTGGCAGGTTAGCGAGGCTGAGCCACTACCAGAATACTCAGATTGTAAACTGTGATAAACCTTTAATGCATTCACTAGAACACTATATTGTTGAATGTGAAACCGTAAAGGACTTTAGGCCTTCTGGCATCCTGTTCCACCAACTGTGTAACTATTTCATTGACTCAGGTGTTCTGGACGACATCCTGACAATTTATCCAAAATTTGCTTGTCTATTTTAAAGAATGAAGAACAATTTTATTTGTATTACTTTTAAGCTGCATCACTTATGAACCCATCCCTGCCCTTGTGTGGCAGTGCACAATAGAAAGTTGTTTTCACATATTCATACGTTAAAACATTGTAACCATGTTATATATATATGTGCTTCAGCCTAGAGTTTAGCCCTATTGTCTTGTGTATGATCCTCTGTCCTGTGTGACAGTGAATACCAGCATTATCCTCACTTTAATAAGGCTTAAGTGAAATCCTCAGATTAGGCAATATTGTAATAATCAACAAAGATGTTAAAAATAATAATAATAGGAATTTGATAGTTTTCAAGAAGAGAACTAAAGAGAAGCAGGAAACCTTGTGTGCGTTGTCTTACAACTGTAAATTGTGATCATTTTGATAACTGGGTGACGGACCAGTTGTTCATAACAGTAGATTTTTTTTTATCTCCTAACCTCGTTTTGGAAAGTTTGCATTTACTATGTCATCATACACAATGAAGTCAATGATTAAAATATTTTTGTCCTGAAAAGAGCCTTCATGAGTTAGAACTTTTATGGCCTTGCACTCCTGCTGCTGTCTTCTCTAATTATGCCGGATCGCTTTTCCTTTTCATTTTGTTTCGTTTTTTCTCCCGCCTCTTCTCCTATCTGCTTGTCGTTTCCTGCCGACCTTTTGCTTGTTTTGGATTATTCCTTTGGACTTCTTCTATTTTGACGCCCGGGTGCTTAAGGAGGCATACTCTTGCACCCGTAGAACTGTAGTACCAAACATCTCGAGCGAGGGGAACCTTTTATTGTCAATCCCCCTTTCGTCGCTGAACCCGATCTCGACGGACTGACGGTTCTTAAGGTGGCGTTTGTGGGGCGTATACTCACGACGCACCCCTAGGGGGCCCCGGCATGATCGGCGATAGCTTCCTGTTGGGTGTCCTGCCTCTAATTGTGGCTCCATGGTGGGTATGGGGGCACATTCGTGAATGAATTTCTCGCTTTTCGTACACATGCCATTTAATGTTTGTTGTACCCTCTCAAGCTCGTGGGGTGGGCGACTAAGCCCCCGAGTCGGCCTGTATTGGAAGACCAGGCTCTGTAGCTCCCGCTGCATTGGGCCTCTACCTTGCTCCTCCTTTGACCATCCTGACTTCTTCCCCCAGCTCCCCTCCCTCCTCTGTGGTTGGGTCGAGCCTCCAGCCCCCAGTGGTGACCACTTCGTCCCCTGGTGCGGCTAAGTCTCTCGTTGTGACTACTGCGCCTTTTAACCCCTCTCAGGGGGTTCTCAACGCCGTCAACGCCACGGCCGCACTCGCTCGTTTCCTTCCTGTACTGATGCGTATCAGGCCTTGTTTGGTCCTGCTTCATGGGCCAAATATTTTGATCTCCTCCCTCTTGATTCCGCGCCTCCTGACGATTTCTCCCTCCATCGGCATCTCGTTGATTCCCTGGATGCGTCGGTCACCTTCAACCCCACTCGTCTCGGTACACGTGTCGTTGCTGCTCCTTCTCAGGATGCAGCTTCCCGCTTGGCTGCCTTATCCTGCCTTGGTGAGATCCCTGTTCGGGTCTCTAAGAACACTCGGTTGAATGCCAGTGTTGGCACTATTCTCCTCCCACCCCATGTTGCAACCGGTGTTCGGAATCTGCAGGACTGCCACGATGACATTCGGCATATCCTTGATGCCCAAGGCCATTCTGTCCTCCAGGTTGACTCGTTTACTCGTCCCCCTCGTGGTCGTCGCCGTCAACCCCTTCGAGTTGTGAAGGTCACCTTTGATGGTAGGACCCTTCCATCCTCTGTCATTCTCGCTGGTGCCAGGTGCTCTGTCCAGGAGTATATTCCTTCTCCTCGACTTTGTAACAAGTGCTGGAGGTTTGGGCATGGTGCCCTCCGCTGCTCTGGGACTGTTTCTCTCTGTCCTTTGTATGGGGGTGAAGGTCACTCTAAGTCGGAGTGCACTTCTCCCCAAGCTCGCTGCCTCAACTGTGGTGAGGCCCATCCTACCTTCTCCCGTGCCTGTATCCATTACAAGCTTGAGGCGGCCGTCCTCAACTTGAAGCACCGGGAGCGTTTATCTTTTCCTGAGGCGAGACGCCAGGTTCGCCAGCTCCCACCTTATGCTAACGTCTCTTATGCTCGCGTGTTGCGCTCTTCCTCTCCTCGTCCTTCCCACCTTCCTCCGACTCTCAACCGTTTCCGGGCCTTAGACCCTGATATGCCCACTGCTCCCTCCATTGTCCCATAGAGTTCTGTCCCAAAGGGTCCCCCTCCTGGTCCTCTGTCTGGGGTTCCCCTTCTTTCTACCCGGTCTGTCGTGTCTCCTGTGTCTTCTTCTTCGTCTCCCTCCGATCCTCCTTCCCATCCTCCTCCTCCATCTATTGCCTCTCCCCGCCGCCTGTCGGTGCAGGCGGATGTCCATCGCTCTCCTAACGGCCGTCGTGTGTGCTCTCGTTCAGCTTCTCCTGTTGCGACACTGGAATCCGTTGCCCGGTATGTAGTTACTGGGACACCGGTCTCTTTAAGTCAGAAGCGTAAGCCTGGCTCTTCTCCTTCCTCCTCCCCGGCGGGTAAGAAGGCTTTGCTTTCTTCCTCGAGCCCTATTACTGGCTCTATTGCTCCTTCCCCTCCCATTTCAGTGGTTGCACCCCCTGTTCCTGCTATGGAGGTTTCTTTGGCCCCTGCTTCCCTTTCGGTTGCTGCCCTTGCTGAGGTGCGCTCCCCTTTTCCTGTTGCTGTCCTTGACTGCTCCTCTCCGTTGTCTCCTCCTCCTTCCTCCTCCTCCGGACCCCGCCTGCCTACCTCTGGTCTGTTCTCCCGCTTCCTTCTCTCCGTCTTTGCTCAGTTTACCCATGCCCCCTGACTTTGCTGACCCTGATCCCGACCCTGATTTTCTTTAACGTGCTGTGTTGCTCTTTCGCCTTTGTTTCTTCTTTGTTTTCTCTTGTTGTCCTTTCTCTTCTTGTCGTTGTATATTCTTCAATGGAACGTTCGAGGTTTTTACGCCAATTTCCTCGAACTCCAACTTCTGATTTCGCGGTTTTCGCCCCTTTGTGTCTGTCTCCAGGAGCCGATGCTTGGTGCTCTTCCTGATCGTTTTCGTGGCTATTCCTTTGTCTTCCCCCCCCCTCAGCTGTTGCTGGGGCTCCTAATTCTTCTGCTCTCTTCATTCGCGCTGATGTTCCCTTTGTTCCTTTACTTTTTCCTTTGCCCCTCCATTGTTCTGCTGCTCGTATCTTTGTGGGGAAATGGTACACAGTTTGTTCCATTTATCTCCCCCCAAGTGTCCCACTTTCTCTTCCTGATTTGAAACACCTCTTGGACTCCATGCCAGAGCCTGTGCTCCTGCTGGGTGACTTCAATTGTCGTCATCATCTTTGGGGTGACGTTTTGACAAATACCCGGGGTCGCCTTCTTGAGCCGTTTTTCCTCTCTTCTTCCCTGTCTCTTCTGAATTCTGGTGAGCCCACTCATTTGGACTCTCGGACTCGCACCCTTTCCCTGTCTTGATCTTTCTCTCTGCTCTTCTTCTCTTTACTTAGATTTCACGTGGCAGGTTCTTGATGACCTCCATGGTAGTGATCATTTCCCTATCCTTGTTTCCTTTTTCCTTTTTTTTCTCTTTTCGCCCTTCCCTCTCTTTTCCTAGGTGGCAGTTTGCTAAAGCGGACTGGAACCTATTTACCCTCAGTGCTGCTCTCTCTGACCTCTCCCTTCTGCCTCTCCCTCGCGCTCTCCTCCTTTTTCATGACACTGTCTTCAACGCTGCCCTCTGCTCTGTTCCTCGCTCTTCCTCTCGGGGTCCACGGAAGTGCGTTTCCTGGTGGAATGCGGACTGTGCTTGGGCTGTCCGCTGTAAGCGTGCAGCCTGGAAGAGGCACCGCTGTCGGCA
>WNGS01072509.1:0-12540 GCA_020271785.1 Procambarus virginalis | reverse complement strand
TCATCCTCTTCTCACCTCTACACAACTCCATTTCGTCTCCTTCGACTCTTCCTCGTCCCCTCAAAGTTGTCTCAAGAACTGCATTACACTCGACAGCACTCGTCACTCTACCCCTTCCAGAGTGCTCATAAGCATACCGCTGCACATACTGTCTCTTCTCACTTCCTTTTCTCAGCTGTCACTCTTCTTCACTATCTCTTCTCCACGCTTCCCGTGTAACATGTCAACTCCTGACACCTCAAACAACTTAACTTCATTATCCCTATGCTTCTGTGCTCGTGGACAACTTGACACTTTACTCTTGTCCTCAGTCTGTCCACAAACTTCCTCACTTCTGCTCAGACAGTTGCATTCACCTTCCGACTCTTAATTTCAGCGGGCTGGGCTCTACTCGGGTGCACTCTGTTCACATTATTCTTCTTCGGTCGAGCCATCTTCACCTTTGACCTCACCTAGACTTCGTCTTCCTGGGCTGGACTTTCATCAAGCAGCCACACTATCTACGTCATAATCTTCTACCGGTTGAATCAACACTGTCTCATCCTCACCAGTGTCTTCCTCGTCGGCCACCTCTGCCTTCGTCTCTACCGAGACAGGGTTCTCAATGGCTTGGTCTCCTGACCCCTAGGATGTCAGTCAGATTCACACTCTCAGGTGTCCCACCTGTGCCTTGTCATTCTGGGCACTCTTCTGGCACAGCCTCCGCTATGACTCTTGGCAACACCCTTGTCCCGCACAAGTCATTCCCCAGGATCACTTGGACTCCTGGAACAGGTATGTCGGGGCATACTCCCAACATCACCTCTGCCGACAAATATTCCGACCTTAGATGGACAGCACATACGGGCATGTCACTCTCAGACAACAACCCATATACCTTCATCTTCCTTCTGCCAGCTAACCGTCGACCACTCCCAATTAGGCTTCTTGTAATCAAGCTCTGATTTTCTCCAGTATCTCTTAAGATTCCAACTTCGACTTGAGGTTGGCCTCCTATACTGATCCAACCTTTACTCATGAACGGCCTATACCACTCGTTCACTGACTTCACTTCCTGTGGTTTGTTCTGGGATACATCAATATACTTATTTCGAGGGTCACACATGGCCGGGGTCACAACTCTCTTGCCCTGCCGACAATCTCGCATCACGTGACCTAATTGGTTACGCTGGTAACACCTCATTTGGAGAAGTCTCTTCTATATGTACCAGAGTGGCTCTGACTCTACCCACTTGTATCAGAGTTCCTTGGGCCAGATGCACTACTCGTACTCTGTGGGGCTTGACTGGATTCTCGCCTTCTCAGCACGTATTTAGTTTCTCTTTTAACTTCTTCATCCTCACTTTCAGATGAAGTGTGCGACTTACTCTTATGGGTTTTAGGGTACTTACGTTTATCTGCCCATGTATCAAAATTTTTCACACCCCAGTCTCCTCTGGGTCTGCCATAATTTCTTCCTCCCCAGACTCCACTGAGTCTGCCATTGCTACGTCTCACCTCGCTTCTCAATCTGTTCTCCCTCAAGCTCTAGTATGCTTCAGTAATCATATGCCGCTATCTGCGGCATCTTTCACATCCTTTACCCCTGCCTCTTGGATCTTGTACTTTGTCTCGGAATGCATCATCTCCAATAACTTTTCCATGACCATTAATTGCTTTATGTCAGTATAAGATCCAGCTCCGGCAGCCTCAATCCACTTCTGGAATCGCCTTTCCAGATTCCTTGCTGTCTCAGCAAAAGTGTATGATCCAACCTTCACCATCTCTCTGAAGCGCTTCCTATTAGCTTCTGGAGTTAACTGAAATGAGTGCAGTATGCTGCTCTTTACGGTTGCATAATCCTGGCATTCTTCTAGTGTCAATTGGGTGTATGCCTCTCTGGCAGCACCAGTTAATCTTAATTGCACCAGTTGGGCCCAGTCTTCCTGTGGCCATTCCTTGATGCTGGCCACCTTTTCGAAGTGTTCAAAGAAGCTCTCTGCCTCTTCGGGTACAAATAGGGCATGTCCTTTTCCCTCACTTTATTACGATGTGGGTGTGACACATGGGTGGTGCTCTCTGGAAATCCATGCTCAATCCTTTGTTCAGCCAAGGTTCTATTTGCTTCTATCTGCATCTGTTTGGCTCTCTCTTTTTCTTTTCTACCTCCAGTCTGGTTTTCTCTTTTTCAGTTTCATTTTTCATCTGAAGTTCTTCAACTTCTCCAGTTAGAATGCCTCTCCTCATGCTGTTGTTGCATCTGTAGCTCTAGCTGTAACCTTTCAAACTCCTGTTTCTGCTCCTGCGGCTACTCTTACTGCTCCTACTCGATCCTTGGGATCATACTTCATCCTGCCCATCATCCTCCTTTCCACTTTCAGCTCTTTTTCTGGGCTCCTTGGTCTGCCGAATACTCTTGGCTCTCAACTGCCTCAGGGTCTCATCCTTCATCCCAGCTACTTTAGATGCCTTCAACCTGATGCCGCATTTTTCCACTATTTGTTTCAACTGTTCCCTGGTGCAACCTTCTTATGTGACATACTAAACATACTAGTTTACCTTGAAAAGCTTCATAGAAAACACCGACCTTACCTAACCTTCTTAGTATGTTAAGATAAGCATCTTATTGCTTCATAATTACAATTATTACTTAACTTATTATAGGTATAGGTTAAGTAATAATTGTAATTACGAAGCAATAAGATGCTTATCTTAACATACTAAGAAGGTTAGGTAAGGTCGGTGTTTCCTATGAAGCTTTTCAAACAAAAAAAAATCAAAATGTTTATTTAGGTAAGGTACATACATACAAGTGATTGTACAGTGATGGAGTTATAGATAGGGCTAGTACATACAATGCCTAAAGCCACTATTACTCAAAGCGTTTCGGGCATGAGAAACTTAAATGACTAAGGCTTAATACTAATTGAGCACAAGGAATAAATGAGTTGAGAAAAAAAAACAGTTAAGAAGGGGGAACATGGCTGAGAAAGCAGCACAAATACAATTCGGTCGACAAAACAGCGTCATTTAAAACAAAAACAGACATTTATTGACAATAGAGGGGTAAGGCAGGTTACAGGGAATTTATTAGCTATAGCTTCGTTTTCTCTTAAACTGGTTGAGAGAGGTACAGTCTTTAACATGGTTGGGAAGGTCATTCCACATTCTGGGTCCCTTGATTTGTAAAGCACTTCTAGTTTGATTAAGTCGTACTCTAGGAATATCAAAACTGTATTTATTTCTGGTGTGGTGCTTATGGGTTCTGTTACAACCTTCTATGAAGCTTTTGAGGTCAGGATTGGCATTACAGTTCAGCGTTTTATATATGTATAATACACATGAGAGAATTCGCAGTGACTTAATATCTAACATATTCAGAGATTTGAGTAGGGGTACCGAATGATGTCTGGGGCCAGAGTTGGATATTGTCCTAATAGCAGCTTTGTGTTGAGTGATTAGAGGACGTAAATGATTTTGGGTAGTAGAACCCCAAGCACAAATACCATAGTTGAGATATGGATAGATGAGGGAGTAATAGAGAGTCACCAGGGCAGGGCGGGGTACATAATATCTGATCTTAGAAAGAATGCCAACAGTTTTTGAAACTTTTTTAGATATATTTAGAATGTGTCCCCGGAAATTCAGCTTGTGGTCAATGAGAATGCCAAGGAATTTGCCATCTAATTTGTTACAAATTTGGGTATTGTTTATTTTGAGATTTATTTGATTAGTGGATTTATTGCCAAACAGAATATAAAAAGTTTTGTCAATGTTAAGGGTGAGTTTGTTGGCAGTTAGCCAAAGATGGACTAACATCTTTCTAGTATTCAAGGTAAACTAGTATGTTTAGTATGTCACATATGCACGTATTTAAATAAGTCAATATTGACTGTAAGAAAGTGCGAGAACGGGTTGGGAGAAGGCAGTTTCCCTTGAGCAGTCCACGTACTCTCAGTGTGGTCCTTGAAGAGGACCAAGGAAGCCGCCGCCGATCTGCGCAGTGTGTTAGCTGCTAAGTTATGCAGTATTGATAGAGATCGGCGTACCTGAGAATTGGCTTAGGAGAGTAAAGGACGACAGTGAAGTACCTGTAGTGAAGTGCTGCTAGTCGGTTGCTAGAGGCTTCTGCCAGTGGTTAGCTACCCTTGTATATAGTTGTTTGTGACCCCGACCAGTATATGGCTGAAGTCCTCTCCCAGCGAGTAGCTGGAGAGCGATAGTGGAGTATAGGCTCCACTGTAAATATATTGGTGATGGGAACTGTGTATTGTTCATCCCCCCTTTTATTCTTGCACTATATAGCCAATTCTTGAAAGCGTACTATCGACTTGGGGTCGGATACACTAAACGAGGTTACTCCAAGAACCCAGTAACTGGTCTTAAGTGGCTGTAATACATTCCAGGAAGCTTCAGCGCATTTTGGGTGATTGATTGATAATGATTAAGCCACCCAAGAGGTGGCAGGGGCATGAATAGCCCGTAAGTGGTACAATATTTTGTTCAATAATTCATTTCAGTGTTCTGAGGTCGCATTGTCGACCTCAGGTCGACCCGAGGTCGTCAAGCTGCTTTCGCGGGGGAGGATACTGCTTGAGTCTGTATGAGGTTGTCCAGCTGCTGGACACCTTTTTTGACCAGGAGAGTGGCTGTGTTGATGGCTTCAGGGCGATTACTGCAAAAATCAGGGATTCTTAACGCTCTTCTAAGGTCGTTGATTGCTTCACATTAAAGAAGATAGTGAAGTAATGGCTTTTCTGTGACAGTTTGGCAGAAGATGCACTCTGTCGGGGTTCACCAATCTCCCAGATGCAATCTGCCACAAACAACTGTAGGGTTCACAGAAAGCAAAACCTCAAAATTATCGAACAACTGTCAATGATTCACTAATAACAAGGGATTCACTCAAACTAGCTCCAGACTCAGTACTAATTACCGCCACCAGGCAGTCGGTCCTAGCCCCTGTGCCATCTCATCAACTTTGTTCTGTTCCTGATGAAGTAGTTCATAGAGGTGCCTGTAATGTTCCAGTCAAAAATCATGGGCAAGCCCCACAGCTCCATGCTAACTCCCAGTCATCCTTGGACTCTGTACGACTACTACCTAGTCGTCGTCCATATAACCTAACTGCTATTTCCCTGTGAATCCCTTTTGGGATATTAAACCTTTCTAATTTGGTTGCCTGAGGTGTGAGTTTTTTGGTGATGTTTTCCATGTTCTCTAGGCTGGGTTGGTGTTTTTTATGTATCACTAGACGAGTTGCCAATTTAGCAATTTCATCGGCTCTCTCATTTAATCGGATTCCAACATAGGATGGGATCCAGTTTAAGGTTATGTTGAGTCCTTTGCCTTTACCGACTGCTCCAAGATACAAAATGTTGGTAATTATTTTCACGTTATCTTTCCACTGTTTTTGTCCTAATATTTGAAGTGCAGCTTTTGAGTGTGAGTATGATTGCATTTTGAGTGTTTTGTGCAATCACATATGCGAATGCCTTTTGTATTGCAAACAGCTCAGTTTGGGTTGATATACTAGTCCTCCCAGTCTCCAATACACCTGTACGCTGGACGTGCAGAGAGCAGCGCCAGCACACTCATATTCTGTCTCAACCGATCCGTCTGTGAAGATGCGGGCGGCATCTGATACTGCAATGCTATACATTTGCTTTTCTATTATGTGCCTTAGGATTGTGAGATCATAAGCAGCCTTTTTCATTGAGAGACTTTCTATTACTATTTTGAAGGTAGGCTCTTCCCACGGTGCGGAAGAAGTGTAATTTGGGTGTGGTTGATCACCCTCTCTATCAAGAATCATGTTTTTTTTAATGTAGTTTGTTTAGGACATTTCCTGCTCTGGCAGCCCAAGTTTCCATTGTTTTGGCCAAGTCCAACCACCAAGGTCTGCCGTACTGGGATTGGATCAGGAGAAATAATTATCTTACTGATAATTATAGCTGTTCTTTGTGATATTCTTTCTTGAAGAGAGGGCAAACCCATTTCCAGTCTTAGAGTTTCAATTCTGGTCCACACTGTGGCACCCAGTGCGGCTCTCATAGGCGTTTTGTTTAACTGCATATAGTTTATTTTATATTAATATTAATATATATATATATATATATATATATATATATATATATATATATATATATATATATATATATATTTATTCAAGGGAAGGGAGTACCACCTCTGGCTGGAAGAAGGGGGACCCATAGCCTCGGAGGAAACCACACATAACACATTGGAGGGAATGTAGGTCCCCTCCAATACAGTTTTAGGAGGGGGTGGTAGGAGAATATATATATATATATATATATATATATATATATATATATATATATATATATATATATATATATATATATATATATATATGAATCTGAAAACTCACACCCCAGAAGCGACTCGAACCCATACTCCCAGGAGCAACGCAACTGGTATGTACAGGGACGCCTTAAACCGCTTGACCATCATGACCGGCCATGAGGAAGTGATAGCCTGAGCTATATGAACCACTTCCCCGCCGGCACTTGGATGGTTATCTTGGTCATAGCATTTTATCAAATCACCTTATTTTTTGGGGCAACACGTGAGGAACACAAATGCGAACAAGCCTGAATGGTCCCCAGGACTATATGCGAATGAAAACTCACACCCCAAAAGTGACTCGAACCCATACTCCCAGGAGCAACGCAACTGGTATGTACAGGGACGCCTTAAACCGCTTGACCATCACGACCGGACATAAGGAAGTGATAGCCTGAGCAATATGAACCACTTCCCCGCCGGCACTTGGATGATTATCTTGGGCATAGCATTTTATCAAATCGGTTTAAGGCGTCCCTGTACATACCAGTTGCGTTGCTCCTATGAGTATGGGTTCGAGTCACTTCTGGGGTGTGAGTTTTCATTCGCATATAGTCCTGGGGACCATTCAGGCTTGTTCGCATTTGTGTTCCTCACGTGTTGCCCCAAAAAATGAGGTGATTTGATAAAATGCTATGCCCAAGATAACCATCCAAGTGCCGGCGGGGAAGTGGTTCATATAGCTCAGGCTATCACTTCCTTATGTCTGTTCATGATGGTCAAGCGGTTTAAGGCGTCCCTGTACATACCAGTTGCGTTGCTCCTGGGAGTATGGGTTCGAGTCACTTCTGGGGTGTGAGTTTTCATTCGCATATAGTCCTGGGGACCATTCAGGCTTGTTCGCATTTGTGTTCCTCACGTGTTGCCCCAAAAAATGAGGTGATTTGATAAAATGCTATGACCAAGATAACCATCCAAGTGCCGGCGGGGAAGTGGTTCATATAGCTCAGGCTATCACTTCCTTATGTCCGGTGGTGATGGTCAAGCAGTTTAAGGCATCCTGTACATACCAGTTGCGTTGCTCCTGGGAGTATGGGTTCGAGTCACTTCTGGGGTGTGAGTTTTCATTCGCATATAGTCTTGGGGACCATTCAGGCTTGTTCGCATATATATATATATATATATATATATATATATATATATATATATATATATATATATATATATATATATATATATATATATATATATATATATATAGCAGGTTTTCTCTTATATACCAGCTGCACCTCACACCAGTTTCAGCTGTGGGAAAATTAAATATGTAGTTCAAGGTTTAGTTTCCAAAGGAAAAGCGCATGTATATATATATCCCTTCTTTCGTCGAATCTAATTTTGATAAGACCACACCCGTTTTAGTGTGTTCTCGCCTACTAATTAATATTTATTACCTTTGAGAAAGTTTCGATTATGTTGCTAAAATCGTGACCCATGTCATAGTTAACTCTTGATTTTACTTAACACTGATGTTGGTAAGCATAAATTAACAGTACACGAGATTGCATAATGCTTATTGATTCATTCAAGCTTGTTCCTACTTAAAAAGATCCACACTTACATAAATTTGTGAGTCCTACGCTTGAAAGTATCCGGCGACTCAACGGTTATCTTTTGAGCCAGCTGCTCAATTAACCTAGAACCCTATTTTTACCAAACTAAAGTTATCTAATTTGCAACTATCATTAATTTTTGCATTTAGGATTGATATGTTTAGCATACATTTAAAATTTCTATTATTATAACCTTTCATACATTTACATTTTTCAATGTTCTTCACCTTTTTAGATCATTTATTTCAAGCTCTCTTGTTCTTTCTTCTGAAGTAAGGTTCCTAATGCCTTGAATCATGTTTGTGACCACATTAATGGTCAAAAATTTGTACACATTTATGGAAATTTATGTTCATTCTATAGTACTTGCCCAAAACTGATTCAATGAGTCTGGCTTACTCAGGTAGGTGGCTTGACTAACTAGGCCTAAATGAGGCCTAGTATGAGGCAATGTAAGAGATTTACATAAATTACTTTGTGACTCAATTAGAATATTAATATATTGATTTCTTGGCTAATCCTAGTTTCTAGATTCTTTACATTCAGAGTTAGCAACTTCAATATTGTTCAGTAATAGTAATATAATTATATTTTCTTCCATGAAAACCCTGCGTTTCTCGGCATTAAACTGTCTTTACCAATATTTCTTTCATTTTAAAAGGCTAAATAATCTTGCAGCGACTTTCGTAACAAAGCAAAATAACCATAAATACCGACGCTGGGAAATATTTATTTCCCGTGGAAGACAGAAGGTAAACACGGGTTAGGGTAGAGTGTTGTTGATTTACAGAACAAATTACCGGGTAACATATTGGACGTGAGATCACTCGATAGTTTGAAGCGAAGATCGTACATATATATGAACGAGGTTTTTATAAATAGAAGCCGTCTCGTATGGGTGAAGAGTCCTCCTGCAGTTTCTCGTAATTCTGACGTTCGTATGAAGCTGGGCGAATGCCTCCAACCCCTAGCAAGTCATTAAGTCCCTTCTCCATCCCCCCCCCCCCCCCGAAGCCCATATGACAATTTGCATTGCGAGATTGTGAAGCGAAAATATATATAATTAGTTGCCTGATGCTGGGAAAAACTGCATAGGGTATTAGCGAGAGAATGACATTATAGAAGCCTCTGTAATAACACACAAGCCAAGGTTCATGGTTGACTGTGCTGGTGTGCGTGTCGCGAGGCCAGTCGACGTAACCTCAGCGTCCAAGTAACACGATAGAGGTCTCACCTGCGCTGCCGTGCGGTGTAGACGTGCCACCTGCTCACTCCAGTTGTTTGGTGTGGTTAACGTTTTCGCCGGCAGGGGGTGTGGGTGTCTTTACCCTCCCTGCTGTTCCTGGTGGAGTGGACGTGGCGGTTTTATGATGGGCGGCCATCTTCCAGCTGTCATGAGGGTGAACTCCATAGGTTTGGAGTTTACTGGCCGTGCTGGTTACCCTCTTGTGGACTTGGTCTTGAGTGACGTGCTCAGGGTCCCGGTCCACGACGTCTACGGTGTCGAGCTGGTCACTGCTCGCCGTGTGATAATAAAGTTTATGGGTGAGGCAGTGTACCGTGATTTTCTCCGGAGGTACGAGGGGCGTACTTTGCTGCTGCAGGACGGCAATGGGTCTGTGACCATTTTGGACCGCAGTGGTGCTGTGACATATGTAAGTGTCCATGGCGCCCCCATGGAGTTTCCTGAGACCCTCCTCCGGCGTTTCTTCCAGAGGTATGGCCCCGTCGTCAGTGTGCAGATGAACTCGCTGTTATCTGGGAAGTATTCGGGTGTGATGACCAACATTCGTACCCTTGGGATGTGACTGAGGTCGGACATTCCGTCCTCTGTCCGGCTTCTAGGGTACTACGTGCGGGTGTTTAATGCCCGGCAACCCCGTACTTGTTTCCGGTGTGGCTTGTTGGGGCATCAGGCTGCTGGGTGCACTGCTGATCCGGTTGCTCCCGTGAATTTGTTCCGTGAAGAGGATTTCCCTCCGCTCCCTCTGGAGGAGGACTCCGGGGGTGAGGAGGTGAGCGTCCAGTTCGCTGCTGAGGCTCCCCCAGTGTCGCCCGACGTTGCCCCGGTTGTCGCAGGCCCTCCTCCGGATGTTGTGGTGCCGTCGGATGTTACTCCTGCGCCTGTCTCTGGCCCTGTTGCTCCCGTGGGCCTTCCTGGTACTTCCTGGTACTCCCAGCATCCTGGTGTGGATGCTGGTGCAGGGCGTGGCCTGGTGGTGACTTTACGAAAGGATGCACGCCGCCCTGGTTCCCTGCAGTTGTCTGGTGGTGTGCCCGTGGCCGCTGGTGCCCCTGTGGTGGTGTCCTCTGTCCGCCCCCTCCTGTGGGGTTGCAAATTGAGGACCTGGAAGCCGGGGTTGCCGAGTTCCTGCTGTCTGAAAGGCCGAGGACTTTCAGGATGAGCGGGTCCCCGGTATGTGGAGTAGGTGGCAGTTACTCGGTGTGACACAGTCTGGATTCCCGTTTGTGGTGTTTGTTGCCGGGGTACCGGATGACATGGCGCTCCCGGTGGTGGGGAAAGCCTCTTGGGGGAAGTGGATGCTTTGGAGGCGTTCAATGTGCGGTTCCCCCGGTCTTGTTCCTGGGCAAATATGTCAGCTGATTTCATGTTATTGTAGTGTTGTGTGCCCCTATGGACTTTTGTTTGCCCAAATTGTTTCTGTGCCCGTGCCTCTCCTTATTTGTTGGCGAGGCCGTGTTTTGGTGAGGGCGTTTTTTACTCCTGTATTTGCTTTTTGTGTGTTACTTGCCATGTGTGTTCTACTTCTGCATTGCTAAAATGTGTTGTTGTGCTGTTTTTTATTATTTTTTATTTTTTTATTTGTTTTGTTTTCTTTGTATTTTTTTGTAATTTTTTTTTATTATTTGCTTGTTGTGTGTTGTGGACTTTTCTTGTTCTTTTTATGATGTCCATTATTGTGTTTTGTTCTCAGTCCTTCAGCCAGTTGTTTGTTGTTGTATATTACTACATTTTCTTTTCTTGATTGTGGTAGGATTGCGTGTTGTTATTTTTGTATATTTTGGCCCTCTCCCTTTGTTTGTTGCGAGGCGATTGGCCTGGTGTGAGTGTTTTTATTCATGTCTTGTTTCTGTGCTGTACATTTGCACTGGTTTTTTATTGTTGCATTACGTGTTGTATTTATTTGTTATTTTAGTTTTGTTTTTTGTGTATTGTGCTTTTCTTGTTATGTTTCATGTTATGCCTCTTGATGTTTGTTTTGTATTATAATGTTTTGTTACTGTGTTTGCTTGTATGACATTGTTTTCTATTTTTGTTGTCTTGTTGTCTGCTGTGTTTTTCAATGCATTTATCGTGTTGTATTTTGTTGTACTGTGCTGTCCCCTTCTGGCTGGTGTTTATTGTTTTGTTTTGTTTAGTATGTTTTCTATTTTTTTTCTTGTTTTTATTGTATTTAAATTGCATGCTTTGCATGTAAAATAAAAATAAAAAAAGTAACACTATAGTTAAAAGTAGACATAACTGAGTCGTTCAATACCTCGTTGACATGACCGTTTGCCTCAAGAGGTGGTCAGGAGTTTCATGCTGTAAACTATGGGTGTTGGGAGGGAGGGGGCTGTTTTATATGCAGGGTCGGGATCGGCCTCCATTGGAGCCCCCGTGAGTCTGCCAAAAAATTGAAGGGTTTTCCCAAGATGTGTTTCAGCTGCTGGCTTTCGTTTTTTGGGTTGTATTTCAATACTAACGTGCAAAATACAGGCATACCTCAGTTTAAGAGTTTAATTGTTTCCTGAGACGCCTCGTATTTCGAAAACTCGTATTCTGAAGCGAATTTCCCCATAAGGAATAATGGGAATGAATTAATCCGTTCCTGACTACCCCAAAAACCCCATATCAAACTATTTTTATACCTAATTCATCTAAATAAACCTACAAACTATGTTCAAGTTATTACTTTACCTTGCTGATGAATGCTGTAGGCGTATGGAAGATGGTGAGGATGGGGGAGGAGGAGAGGAGTTACTGTTTGAAGGGAGTCCCCTTCCATTATCACATCATGCAATGAGGACCTTTCAGGTGTGCACTCCCTGGGACGTTTTATCTGATTGCCACTAGGTCCTGGTTGGGCTCACTGCTCGATTTTCTCACCACATATCTGTCCATGGAAGCTTGCTTTTCCCTTCTTCGCAAGCTGCTCTCTGTAGTAAGGCAACACATTGTCATTGCAAGAGTAAGGCAACGGCCTACTACAGCTTTCTCTGGGTGAGTCTTTTCAAACATTGTTTGAATCTCTTCCCACATCTGACACACCCTTCTTCAATACTGCAGAAGGGACATCCGCTGCTGCCTCATCCTCCTCCCACTGAAGAATCTTCAGCTGCGTTGTTTCGCTGTTCCTGTAGAAGGGCTTGGAGTTCTTCGTTGGTCAGTTCTTCGTGTGTTCTTCCACCAACTCCTCCACATCATCACTATCCATTCCAAGCCCATTTGCTGGCCTAGAATAACATTTCCTCAACATAGGCGCATCATTTATAGGCTCAAACCCCCCCTCAAAGTCTAATTCTCTCACACATTCAGGCCACAATTTTCTCCAGCCAGAGATCAGGGTTCTTTGAGTCACTTCTTGCCAGGCTTTGTCACGAGTTTTAAAGCACTACAATGTTAAAATGGTGTTTCCAGAAC
>WNGS01072508.1:0-15884 GCA_020271785.1 Procambarus virginalis | reverse complement strand
ACCACAGATGTTTTCAATCTTCGTCTTGAGCTTGACAAGGTGTTACTCACTAATTGTGCTTGCGGGGGCTTGAGCTCTGGCTCTTTGGTCCCGCCTCTCAACCGTCAATCAACAGGTGTACAGGTTCCTGAGCCTAATGGGCTCTATCATATCTACACTTGAAACTGTGCATGGAGTCAGCCTCCACCACATTACTTCCTAATGCATTTCATTTGTCAACCACTCTGACACTAAAAAAGTTCTTTCTAATATCTCTGTGGCTCATTTGGGCACTCAGTTTCCACCTGTGTCCCCTTGTGTTAAATAGCCTGTCTTTACCGTGTCGATTCCCTTGAGAATCTTGAATGTGGTGATCATGTCCCCCCAACTCTTCTGTCTTCCAATGAAGTGAGTGGGTTAATTCCCGTAGTCTCTCCTCGTAGCTCATATCAATACTTGCTGGTTATGCTCATTTAATTAATTATCACACGCTGTTTCCTTCTATGGGCAGATTCGATTGTGTTTTGTACCCTGTATAATGTTTAAGATCCTCATTTTTTGCCGTATCTGAGTACCAGGAATTTATCACCGTTAAACATCATGTTATTTTCTGCTGCCCAATCGAAAACTTTGTTAATATCTGTTTGTAGTTTATCAATGTCTTCAGCAGAGGTAATTTTCATGCTCATTTTTGTATCATCTGCAAAGGATGACACGAAGCTGTGACTTTGTTTTTGTCTATATCTGATATGAGAATAAGGAACAGTAGTGGTGCAAGGACTGTACCTTGAGGAGCTTTTAACTGCGCTCGGACTCGATTTTACTTGATTGACTGTTACTCTTTGTGTTCTGTTCGACAGGAAATTGAGTATCCAGCGTCCTACTTTACCAGTTATACCCATTGACCTCATTTTGTGTGCAATCACTCCATGGTCACATTTGTCGAATGCCTTTGCAAAATCTGTGTATACGACATCTGCATTATGTTTTTCCTCTAATGCCTCAGTGATTTTGTCATAGTGGTCAAGTAGCTGTGAGAGGCAAAATCTTCCTGCTGTAAATCCATGTTGGCCTGGATTGTGGAGGTCATTGGTTTCCATGAATCTAGTGACCTAACTGTGTGTGTGTGTCAGAGAGAGAGAGAGAGAGAGAGAGAGAGAGAGAGAGAGAGAGAGAGAGAGAGAGAGAGAGAGAGAGAGAGAGAGAGAGAGAGAGAGAGAGAGAGAGAGAGAGAGAGAGAAGATGGAGAGAGAGAGAGAAGATGGGGAGAGAGAGAGAAGATGGGAGAGAGAGAGAGAGAGAGAGAGAGAGAAGATGGGAGAGAGAGAGAGAGAGGGGGGGGGGGAAAGGTTCATCTTAACAGACCAAGAGAATTGGTAGCATTTAGTTTAGCGACCTGACAATTGCTTAGAAAGTTTTAAATGTATGAAGACTAACTAATATATACCTACATTATATATATAAGTTTGTGATGTACACGTTTTCTTGAGAGTGTGGGTTTAAATCAAATAATTGGCAACGCGATTGAAAAATACACTATAGTATTATTTCACACCTTACAATCAGATGGAGTTGGTGGACCTGGTCAGTGTCTGCTGACCTCACATGGTTCAGTTGTTGGTCGACCTGGGCGGTGTAGACATACTACTGCTCTTGCTTGTCACGCATTACAAGTTTCCAGAGTTTTGTAACAAACTTTCCTAATTTCCTGTGACGTTTTGTGCAACAATATTGAAAAATGGCATACGCTGTGCACGATGAATGTGCACTTTACGTTGGTGAAGTGGAAGACACAAATGAAGTGGAAGACGAAGATAAAGTGAAAGACGGAAATGTGGAAGGCAACATTTTAGAACAATGTGTATGTTCTGGATGCCACAAGGAGGTGAGATCGTCAGATCATGCAATTCTGTGTGCAATATGCCAACAATGGAGGCATAGACAATGTGGTACTGGAGTTTCTAGTGAAAAATACCATCGTTTACGTGAATCAAAATTAGAGGAAACAAATTTCCTCTGGTGCTGTCCTGATTGCTCTACACTTACATTGTATGAAGATGAGAACACGACCAGAGAGATAAATTTAGCAGAAGAAGTAAGTAAGTACGAAGCATCCTTCACGGTAGACCTTCCGATAGAGAATGTCGCTGTTGTCCAGGACACGTCTATCCGAGACGAATTAATACCATCAACTCTGTCACAAGACGCCCCTCTTACCTGGGAGATAATTCCAACAGGCACGAGGCGTGGGAAACCAAGACTACATAATAGTCACGGATATACATATACTATACGCAAGGAAACGGATTTAGCGACTTACTGGTGGTGCAGTATTCGACAGAAGAGCAACCGTTGCTTTGCCACAGTCATCCAATATGGAAAGGATTTCAAGCAAGGAGCCAATTGTCACAATCATTTGGGTGATCCAGGTGCTCTAGCAACGACCAAGGTTACTGTAGCTGCCAAGGAGCGCTGCAAAGCAAATCCCTTAATTTCAGCAGCATCTGTGGTAGAGGAAGAGCTCATGAGTTTCAAGGAGACCCATATCAATGCCCACCAACTTCCAAATCCAGCATACATCGTCAGGACAGCAAACCGAATTCGCCAGGCTTCCCGGCCTCAACATCCTCAGGCATTGGACTTCAGCCTGGTGACAGAAACCATCCCTGCTGGCTTCCTAAAAAAAGACATTACAATATATGACAAGCTAGACGGTGACGTGTGTGCCAGACATATCATATTGGCCACGGACAGTCAGCTGGGCCTACTCAAGGATGCCAAGGTCTGGTATATAGACGGCACCTTTAAAGTGGTCAGGAGACCCTTCACTCAGCTACTATCAATTCACGCCTTCCTCCGCTCAGGGGATCACTTAAAATAAGTCTCCCTAATGTTCGCCTTAATGACCGGTAAATCTAAAGGCGATTACCATGCGGTAAGCACGTTATTGTAACTTCCTTAGTTATCATATAATAATAATATTAATAATAATAATAATAACAATAATAATAATAATTAAGGGCGAAGAAAAGACCCAATACATGTGTGTGTGTGTGTTATTAAACCCAATTTTGGGACGAACTGTCATTTATCAAGGTGCTGTTAAACAACATTCTGAACAAAGTTTGCAAGTGCTTACATTTATATGTTTGGCAGAGTGGCTCACTTGGCGTCCATCATTAGATAATAATAATAATAATAATAATAATAATATTATTTTGATTGTGTCGGGGGACAGGCAGCCAATATATATATATATATATATATATATATATATATATATATATATATATATATAATATATATATATATATATATATATATATATATACCTAACTTCTAACTACCTAACTATATACAGTATATATAAATATATATATATATATATATATAAATATATATATATATATATATATATATAGATATATATATATAATATATATAGATATATATATATACCTAACTTCTAACTACCTAACTATATACAGTATATATATAAATATATATATATAATATATATATATATATATATATATATATATATATATATATATATATATATATATATATATATATATATATATATATAGTTATACCTGGCTAACTCGTGGGTATCTATTTACTGCTAGGTTAACAGGCTTATTAGGTGATATAAAACGCGCCCAATAATTGCTGTCTCGCCTGGATTTCAAACATGGAATTAATCTCGACTATGAAGCGAGAATGTATCCGATTGTCTTGCAGATTATGACAGTGGTAGTAAAATATAAATAACAATGGTTTTGATTTTCTTGTCGTGTTAGTTTAGTTCATTAAAAATATAACACATACCTGTCCTGAGAGCGGCAGTGGGAACGGTATAGGGGGGGGGATATTAATTAGGTCTTAAATATGGTGGCATTATTAAATAAGTAACCTAATTTTGCTACCAGATGTTTTGTAAGTACTGTTCAGTGTGATTTAATTTTTCCATCCTATTTGTACGTTTCAGGTGATCGATTCCCTCAAGACAATAATGATCGGACAAGAGCTTGAAGTAGAAGAGGTGGTGATGGATTTCGAGGTTGCTTTGTGGGGTGTAGTGAGAGAGCTGTTACCAGCTGTACACATTCACGGCTGCACATTCCACTGGACACAAGCAGTTTGGCGAAATGTTCAAGAATTTGGGCTGGCAGCTGCTTACATGGAATACGGCCAGGTGTATAGCCTAGTAAAAAATTTACTAGCCTTGCCATACTTACCGAAGCGCCACATAAGTAAGGCGTTTACTGAATTAGAAAAGTCGGCTAGTAGTTCACCCTTAACGACACAGTTAACCAGTTACATAAAAAATACGTGGCTGTGCAACAGTGTGTGGGAAGTGGGGAACTGGTGTGCATTCAGACGACTGGTGAGGACCAACAATGACGTAGAAGGCTGGCACCAGCGTCTGAATCAAAGGGCAGTGAGCGACAACTTGGCTTTATATATTTTAATTCCCATACTGTACCGTGAGGCGTCCCTTGTAACCTTTCAATACCAACTGGTTTCTGAGTTAAAGCTAAAGTCCAGTCGCCGCAAGGACAATAAGGAAAAACAAGAACATTTATGGAAACTTTGGGACCGTTACGAGGAAAAACAGATAAGCACCTCACAGTTCCTTAAGGAATGTTCACGTTTTATCCCAGGAAGTTCCTAAACTAGCATTAGAAAAAAACAGTAATGGTTGTTATTTTACTTAAGTTAGTTGTAAATGATAATGTAAAAATAGCCACTATTCACTGAGTATTCTCAGTGAATATCCTATCCTTCGGGGGCGCCTTGTTTCTAAACGTGTTAGTCTTAAATCCTTTAGTCTCAAATCTTGCTACAATGTACCTCTTAATTAATATATATGTACTCTCGCAACCCAATGTACCTTCTTGTATATAAATAAATAGATTTAAACTGTAAGGGGGTATGGTTTGCACCTTGCTATTATAATAATGGAAAAA
Source organism: Procambarus virginalis (assembly GCA_020271785.1). Taxonomy (NCBI): domain Eukaryota; kingdom Metazoa; phylum Arthropoda; class Malacostraca; order Decapoda; family Cambaridae; genus Procambarus; species Procambarus virginalis. The sequence goes on along the minus strand of WNGS01072508.1, from coordinate 10,932 downwards.
TATTGGAAGAAAAAAATGGAAATAATGGAAAAATAATGGAAGAAAAATAATGGAAAAATAAGCGCTAATTATATGAACAAGTGCCATGTATTAATGGCAGCGAACAACAGCGAACACAAACCAGCGCATATACGAACGGAATGGTTTGTATGTACAAATTCCTCAGTGAACGAAGTTGTTTCTAGCCCGGTATCCGAAATTGCAGTAGACGACTTGACCAGTCCCCGACTGACCAACCCCCGACGACACTCATGGATCCATTTGGGTACAGTTTTTCATCAAATTCTGGCGCGTGCACGGGCCGCACTGAGTCTAACATGTGTGAGAAAGCTGCATGAACGCGCAAGCCATATATTACTAAGAACTCTTTGACCCGGCCAGGATTCGAACCCATGCCATCCAGGATCACCCCTAAACGTACACAGTACTGTGACCACACATGGTAGACTCAGTGCGGCCCGTGCATGCGCCATAATTTGATGAAAAAACTGTACCCAAATGAATCCATGAGTGTCGTCGGGTTTATTTTTTTTTTTTATTTTTTTTTTTTTGCAGGGATATTCTGCGCGGGCCCTAAGCCTCTGGCTGGCCCACTAAGTGTCGCTTGTTTCTAGTTTACTTGGGCGGAGTATGAGTATTTATTACTCGTATGGTCGCTTTAGTAAGATGTTGCCATATGTGTTTAACAACTTCTGCTCTGTTGAATTGAAGTTGAAATCTTAATGGGATTGTAACTGTGCACTGTGTTAGATAATGTTCCAGAGGTCTGTCGGGCATTTCTCCACAGTGTTGACATTTCCTCTCATCTTACGGAACCTGTAAGCCTATTTCCCATGCACATGGGTATCCAAGCCTGATGCGATGTAAGTGTACTTTTGTTGCTCTACTGCTCCCCTTCATTAACATAAGTGGTTCGTAGTTGGTTGAATTCCTGTACCAACCCGCAGATCGAGATGTTGCAACAGCTGAGGTGTGGTCACTGTACAACTTTTGCATTGCTCTGTTTCTAATTACTTTCTTAATCTGTGACAGACTCTGTGGTATGCAAATGTCTACAGTTCTTCTCTTAGTTGCAAGTTTTGCAGCTTCGTCTGCAATGTCATTTCCTACGATTCCCACATGACTTGGCACCCAGTTGAGAAGGACCCGTCGGCCTTGTCGTTTGAGTGTTTGCATTAATGATAGGACAGTTGTGATCAGATGTATGTTATCACATATGCGGTCTTGTTGCAAGGTTTCAATGGCGGTTCTCGAATCTGTATGTATGATAACATGTTGTCGGTGTTGAGCAAGAGCATGTTCCAAAGCCTTTTGAATGGCTAGCATCTCTGTTTGTAAAGTCGAACACCCATTTGAGAGCCTCCAACTATGTACAGAGTTTCCTGCTTTAACTGCAGCTCCGGTTTCGTGTCCCTGCTGGTCTACTGATCCATCGGTGAAGTATGTGAAGCTGTCGGATGCCATGTTTGCTTCTATATGCATCTGTGCAATGTTACGTAGCAGAAGAGGATTTGTCTGGTTCTTTTTCCTACAATAACCATAATCTTAAAGTCTGCTGGCGGAGATTCCCAAGGGGCTTGCATAACAAAGTCTGCATGTATTTCGTCGACACCCTTCTCAGTGACTGTGTTTGTTATATCGAATGTATTGATGGTGTTTATCGCACAATGGGTCCACCTGGTGCTATTGGAGGCTCTTCTGTCCAGAGTTAGTGCTCCAGTGATGATATCATTAAGTGAACTGATTCTAGGTCTAGTCAATATCTTGGTGAGCATGCACGCAGCGATCCCTTTTACCCTTATTTCAAGCGACGTTAGCCTGGTTTCCAGTCTTAGGTTCAGTATTTTAGTCCATCTGGGAGCTCCTGTTATGATTCGCAATGCATCGTTTTGAAGAACCTCAACGTTTGCCCACTGGCCAGGAGAAAGAGTGAGTAAGGCAGGCGCTGCATAATCAATTAGGGAACGAACGGCGTGTATGTAAAACATTCTTAACACTTTGTGTCCCGCTCCTAGACGGGGCCCTGTGATTGCTCTCATTATATTTAGTCGTGATTTTACTTTCTCCTTTAGATATTGAATTTGCTTGTTGAACGTCATGTTAAAATCTATCCACACTCCGAGATATTGATATTGTGTAACCCACTGAAGGTTAATGTCTTGAATGCGTAGGTGCCTGTCTGGAGTGTGGCCGCCTAGTCTCATTGCCTTAGACTTCTGTGCAGATATTTTTAGCCCTAAAACGCTGCATTCAGATGTTACTTTATCTAATGCACCTTGTGCTTTATTGAGAAGTGAAGGACCTGTAATGACTAATGCTAGATCGTCAGCATAGCTTAGCAATTTAACCCCTTCTGTAAATGTCATGGCAACAAGTTTTTCCATAAGGATGTTAAAAAGACTAGGACTGAGGACTCCTCCTTGTGGAGTCCCATTCTCATGCAAGCGGTAGTCCGACACTTGTCCTTGCAACTTTACTCTGGCATACCTGTGACTTAGGTAATCTTGAATCCATGCTAGCATTTTCCCTTTACACCTTTTTTAACTAAGGTGTGTAAAATTGCTTGCGGGCTTGCAAGTTCGAATGCTTTTTCTAGATCAAGGAAGATCACTATAGCTGGACCTGAGTTAACTGTTCCTAGTAATGTGGCTATGCAGTTGGCAGTACCCACGCCTCTAGTGAAGCCAAATATGTGTTTATGCAGGTCTCCAGTCTTCCACAGTAGCCTATTTAAGACCATCCGTTCTGCAGTTTTACTAATGCATGATGTTAATGAAATGGGTCTGTAATTGCCAGGTTCTTTCGGCTTAGGAATCGGTATGATGTCTGCTTGCTTCCAAGAGGTTGGTAGTTTGCCTTGCTGCCAAGATGCGTTGATGACGTCCAATATTCCTTGTTCTCCAGCAGGACCTGCATGTGCGATCATTGAGTATGTAATGGTATCAGCACCTGGTGCAGTGTCCTTACCACCTTTTTTGGCTCTGATTAGTTCTTGTGTGGTGAAGGGACAGTCACATTCGTCATTTATAGCTATACTCGCATGAATGACTGTCAACCTCTCTTGTGTTAATTGTTCTTGCTGCCTGCGGACCACAGCAGGAAGCTGATATGAAGCTGTTCTTTCTGCAAATTGGAGGGCAAGTCTCTCAGCCTCCTGCAATGGTTGAATACATGCCTGTGGTCGGGCTGGTCGACCTGATATAGTTTTAATCTGACCCCATATCTTGCCAAGACTACTATGTTCGTTCAGAGTTTGACACCACTCAAACCATCTTGCCTCCTTTACTTCTCTAGAAACGCGTCTTGCTTCAGATACCACCGCTCTTAGCAGAGTTCTTCCTTCTGGTGTGGGGTTTCTCTTCAGATGTTTTCTGAAGATGTTGACTCTGTGGTTCTGTTCTTTAACTTCACTACTATAGAACCAATAGTTCCTCCGTGTTGTGTTTCCTGTGATAATGACTGGAATAGCTTTGTTTGCAGCAGCTGCAATGGCTTCCTGCAGATTGGTCTCGTGTATGTTCAAATCCGCAGGTGGCGTGTATGTTGCAAACCAATTTTCAAGTTCTTCTTGGTATATATTCCAATTGGCCTTACTTAAATTCCACCTAGGTTGTGCAGGTGGTGTAGGAGGTCGTTCTATGTTTAGTGTTGTGACAGTAGCATAGTGGTCACTGGTGATCACCGGGTCTACTTCCCACTTCGCCCGATGCTTGAGTGCTGTTGAGATTAATGTAAGATCAAGGGACCCTCCTAGAATGTGAGTGGGTTCCCCAGTGTTGAGAAGTGTAATTTCAGGTACATCTCGCAGAGCTGCAGCTAAATGGCGCCCATCAGCATTGGCTGGCCCAGTCGCACCTAACTCTCGATGATGAGCATTAAAATCCCCAGCAATAATTACATTTTCCTGCGTGGCCAAGGCAAGCGCCGCCTCTGCTTCTAGTTTACGTCTAGGGGGCTTGTAAACGTTGTATATGAGGAGCTCAATATTAGCCATATCCACTGTTACCGCTAATACCTCTACTGCCATCCCCACATGAAACTGGGTCTATTTTCTTGCTGGGTATGGTGTTCCTGACTAGGGTCATTAAGCCTCTTTGTCTCCCCTGCTCATACGGCATAACATAGTGCTGATATCCAGCTAATCTGAAGGATTTCGTGGCTGGGAAAAGAGTTTCTTCCAAAACGATTATATCTGCTTTCGTGCTGATTGCAGCCTCCCGAAGTGTGTGGTTTTTATTTCCAAGACCTTGTATGTTCCACTGCAGTATTCGTAATGGCCAGACGACGGTTTCGGTTGGTGTTGCCTGTTCTAGGAGAATTCCTCTTCGGGATCGACCTCTATGTTCTCCACCTCGCAAGTCGTGTTGCTGCAAATCGGACTGCATTGATCGGCCGTGGTCATCCCCGGCATTGTTGGAATCCGTGCATAATTGTGGTCCATTACTGTGTTGTTGGTATTGCTGCATGTCGGACTGCATTGATTGGTCGTGGCCGGTTCTGGTGTTGTTGGAACCTGTGCATCTCTGCTGTCCAATACGTCTGTGTTGGTGTTGTCGCATATCAGACTGCATGGGCTGTTGTTGTCTGTCTCTTGTGTTGTAAGATTCTGTTGATCTTGGGTGATCACTGCTTCTTCCAGTTGCGTTTGTAAATGTCGATGTTCTGGGGTCTTGACTACCCGACCGTTGTTGGAAGTCTGTATGTCCGTGATGCGTTGTTTGTCCACTTGTGCTTCGTCTTGTCTCAGACTGTCTATATGTTGTGTAACTGTGGTCTGCTGCACGATCTTGTCCATTATCACACAAGCGATTTCCTGAGTCTGTCGCTGTGAGGCGTTCTGCGTCATCTGTAGGCAATCGATAATGGTCTCTGCCATGATCTTCACGATGTTTTGCAGCTGGACCTCGGTAAAACTGTATATCTGATGTGTCGATTCCGAAAGTAACTGTTTTTTGCCCTTTTGCATTTGCTGTATTTCTGAAGCACCTTTGTGTATTTTCTGATTCGGAATTAATAGACTCGGGAAATTTTGCTCTGTGAGTGCGTGTGTCTGTTGTGGCTGTGCACGAGTGTTCCAGACGTTGGTGTTGGTGTATGTGGGGCTGGTCTGTGTGTGTATCCTGGCCTGAGCTGTCTGCACTTTTTCTTTCCGTGCAGAGCAGGTTGTGCTCCAGGCATGATGTTTGCCTCCACAATTTGGACATTTGGCTGTAATGGCCTGGTTTGCCTTGTGCATGGCTATGCAGTCTGCGGTTGGATGTCTCAGGCTGCACACTCCTCATCTCTCCTGTCCGGTGCAGCGTGACTGATGCCGTATTTCTGACACCTGAAGCAGCGCAGGGGTTCTGGGACGTACGGTCTCTGTCGGTATGTTCCCCAATTTCCAAGACTGAACGTTTCTGGCACGCGTCCCATGTTGGTCACCAGAACTTGACGTGTCGCTGCCTTGTCCACTTTTGTGCGGCATCGTTCCGCATTCAGGATTTGCTTGTGTTCGAGTACTGGATCCAGGGGAAAGTCGATTGGGTATCCCAAAAGCACGACTCGTGTGCGTCTTTCCGAAGGGTCCAGCTTTTCCAAGCATACAGGTTTCCCTTGCAGGACCCGTACTTTTCCTAAGTAATTTGCAGTCTGTTGGTCTTGTGGTGCTAGTATTATTTCTCCCTTCAGGTTGACTGTAATGGAAAGTTTGAGCTCTGGTTGTTCTTTTTCCATTGCCGTTACTACTCCATATGCTGTAGGAAAGTGGTCTGTCTGCATTATCTTGAATTTTGGAAGAAGCGCAGAGGCTGGCGATGTCTGGTGTGAGCTGGTGGTGTCCTCTCCTGTCTCATACTGTTGTCCTGTGGCTGGGCTGTGGAGAGAGGTACAGTGTCTGACACTGGCTGGTGTGAGACAGGTGGTGTCCTCTCTTGTCTCATACTGCTGTCCTGTGGCTGTGTTGTGGACAGAGAAGCATTGTCTGACACTGGCTGGTGTGTGACTGATGCTGCCCCCTCTAGGTCCATTACGTCTGCTGCCTTGCTGGTAGAGGCACGTGGCGAAGCCTCGAGAGCAGTTTTCTTCAGTGCCTGCTGCACATCGGTCCACCGACCCTCCTCGTCTGAAAGCTGCCAACATTTCCTCTTTCTCTTAGCCTTTTCATGACTCTCTCCACGTAGTGAGGACCGAATCACTGCCCTACCTAATGCCCGAGACACTCCTAGGCCTGGAGAAATTCATTCCCCTCCAACGGAGGTCGTAGAATGAATCCCCCAGGTGGAATCAGGGATACCTAACACCTAAACGAGCTGTTTGGTCAACCTTTCCCTGTCAGGCTCAGTACACTTTCTAAAGTGCTCCCTTGTGGCAATGCCCGTGGGATATCGCCTCGCCCTTCAGGGTAGAACTCTAAGTGACCTGGTCAGTGATACGGTCCTCAAAAAAAAAAAAAAAAAAAAAAAAAAAAAAAAAAAAAAAAGTGCGGTACGAAAGTGTGGGTCGCTTGCGTACTGGGCTGCGCAGAAAACCAGTCAGCCGGACAGCAGGTAATCAACAACGTTGCTTCACCGTCAATTGTAGGCGAAATCGGAATTGCTTACTTCAAAACAAGATATTGTCTGGGTCTTGGAGTACAGATGTAGTGTTCCTCACAAAATCGCGATGAATAGAGCTGATGGGTGCACAAAATCGTGAGTTTTTCCGGGAACAAATCCGTGTGCGGCCAGCTAGCTATGAGAGGTGTTATGATTCCGTCGGGGGGTGGTCAGTCAGGGAGCTTAGTTAATAAGCGCCATGACTGACCAATCCTTATAGACGATCATTGGTGCGGTGGTCACGGTTATGTGTACGTTTAGGGGTGATCCTGGACGGCATGGGTTCGAATCCTAGCCGGGTCAAAGAGTTCTTAGTGATATATGGCTTGCGCTTTCATGCAGCTTTCTCATATATATATATATATATATATATATATATATATATATATATATATATATACATACATATATATATATATATATATATATATATATATATATATATATATATATATATATATATATATATATATATATATATATATATATATATATATATATATATATGCAAACAAGCCTGAATGGTCCCCAGGACTAGATACAACTGAAAACTCACACCCCAGAAGTGACTCGAACCCATACTCCCAGGAGCAACGCAACTGGTATGTACAGGGATGCCTTAAACCACTTGACCATCACGACCGGACATAAGGAAGTGATAGCCTGAGCTATATGAACCACTTCCCCGCCGGCACCTGGATGGTTATCTTGGGCATAGCATTTTATCAAATCACCTCTTTTTTTGGGGCAACACGTGAGGAACACAAATGCAAACAAGCCTGAATGGTCCCCAGGACTAGATACAACTGGTTCATATAGCTCAGGCTATCACTTCCTTATGTCCGGTCGTGATGGTCAAGTGGTTTAAGGCTTCCCTGTACATACCAGTTGCGTTGCTCCTGGGAGTATGGGTTCGAGTCACTTCTGGGGTGTGAGTTTTCAGTTGTATCTAGTCCTGGGGACCATTCAGGCTTGTTTGCATTTGTGTTCCTCACGTGTTGCCCCAAAAAAAGAGGTGATTTGATAAAATGCTATGCCCAAAATAACCATCCAGGTGCCGGCGGGGAAGTGGTTCATATAGCTCAGGCTATCACTTCCTTATGTCCGGTCGTGATGGTCAAGTGGTTTAAGGCATCCCTGTACATACCAGTTGCGTTGCTCCTGGGAGTATGGGTTCGAGTCACTTCTGGGGTGTGAGTTTTCAGTTGTATCTAGTCCTGGGGACCATTCAGGCTTGTTTGCATTTGTGTTCCTCACGTGTTGCCCCAAAAAAAGAGGTGATTTGATAAAATGCTATGCCCAAGATAACCATCCAGGTGCCGGCGGGGAAGTGGTTCATATAGCTCAGGCTATCACTTCCTTATGTCCGGTCGTGATGGTCAAGTGGTTTAAGGCATCCCTGTACATACCAGTTGCGTTGCTCCTGGGAGTATGGGTTCGAGTCACTTCTGGGGTGTGAGTTTTCAGTTGTATCTAGTCCTGGGGACCATTCAGGCTTGTTTGCATTTGTGTTCCTCACGTGTTGCCCCAAAAAAAGAGGTGATTTGATAAAATGCTATGCCCAAGATAACCATCCAGGTGCCGGCGGGGAAGTGGTTCATATAGCTCAGGCTATCACTTCCTTATGTCCGGTCGTGATGGTCAAGTGGTTTAAGGCATCCCTGTACATACCAGTTGCGTTGCTCCTGGGAGTATGGGTTCGAGTCACTTCTGGGGTGTGAGTTTTCAGATATATATATATATATATATATATATATATATATATATATATATATATATATATATATATTAGTATATTTTGGTAGCAGTCTTTCCTGTAGACATATGTTATTAAATATGACCGAAAAATTAAGATTAATAATTCTAACACGAAACAAACATAGGATTGCGCCTAAATGCCAACAGTGACTGCCCAGATAGGTACAAGAGGAGTGTTGTTAACGCTTATGTCGACCGTGCTCTCAGCCACAGCTCAGAATGGAAGCAAGTCGACGAAGAACTCTGTAGGTTAAGGCAGGTCCTAGTCAACAACGGCTTCTCCAATGGTTTCATTGAAGACATCATAAGAAGGAAAGTAAAACGCCATGCAACCTCTGAAGAGACAACTAATACAACACCTATACCCCCTATTAGACTATTTTACAGAAACTTCTTCTCCACAGCTCATAAAACGGAGGAAAGGGTCCTGAAAGATATTGTTAATAGAAATGTTCCCTGTTATCCCTACAGACAAAAATCAGAAGATACAACTAACGTTTACTATAAAACCAAGAAAACTGCCAACCTACTCATGAGAAACTCTCCAGACACAAAGCAGAACGCTTTGAAAGAGACAAACGTCGTCTATGCCTTCAAATGTCCTCTTGGGGACTGTAAGCCCCAAAAAACTCAGTATATAGGCAAGACAACAACATCTCTTTCCAGGCGTTTAACAATGCATAAGCAACAGGGCTCCATTAAGGAACATATACTCTCTTCCCACAACCAAACCATCACCAGAGAATCTTAACAAACAACACAGAAATCATCGATAGATACAGTGACAACAGGCGGCTTGACATCTGCGAGGCACTACACATCAAGAAGTCAACACCAGCAATCAACAGCCAATTAACGTACAACTATATTCTACCCACTTCAAGACTCCGCTCCAATATAGAAACATCAAGAAATATGGGCCAATAGGCCTTCTGCAGTTCTATTGGGACCCGACTTCTACTTCTACAAATCTATACCCGTTTTTCCATGTTCTGTGTTTCACCCCACTAATGTATTACATCACCTCACCCAAATGCAGGTATAAGAGCCAATTTTGTTTCATAAAGCATAAGTTGTGTAGATAAACTAAAAGTCTTTGAAAAATGTAATAAGTTTTACGAAACCGCTCAAGTGTCGCGTCAGACTAGAAATAAAGAATGAATTTTGGAGAATTGATTTTTAATTACCGTCACCAGTAAAAAGAAACATAAGAAAATTGAAAAATTCGTGTTAGAATATTAATCTTACTTTTTCGGTCATATTTAATAACATATATATATATATTATAATATGATTATATATATATATTATATATATATATATAATAATATATATATATATATATATATATATTATATATAGATATATATATAAGTATTGATAGTATATATATATATATTGAACATTTCTTCATATGAGAGAATCGGAACCATGGCCAATCACAGATGCCTGGCCAGAGCATTAACCACTAGGCCACCATCAGATCGTTAAAAAGGACGGAAATATGAGCGTGGTTTTTCACCACAAAATTCCGTCCCCAACGACAACTGTCGAAAAACACTCAGCTATCAGCCCATTAACTGGTATGTGTTACAAGGATAATTGATAAACAGCGTTCTATAATTGTAAATATGGTTGCAGTTTATGATCAAGGATGCCCATCGAACCATGGCACCTGGCTGGCCCCATGGTCGTATTCCCTTATATAGCGAGTCTTTTATTTTGTTAAAATGTTTTTGGGTTTTTGGTTTTTATATTCAGACTATACGATGTCACGACTGTGACAAGATTTTTTTTTTATAAACACACACTATAATTTTCATGTGTTTTCATGTGAGGGAATTTCAAACCTTTCTTTTTCGATTGCTTTGAATGTTTGGACAACACTGGTGCATTTCGAATAGGTGCATTTTTTTTATCCATACCATGTACAAGCCTACTCTGTGCACGAAAAAAACATACTTTTTTTTTTAAACATTGTCATCTGTTGGAGCGTAACAACAACACACGCTGTAATCTTTCGAAAGTTCTTCACCGATTGCTTTGAAATTTTTAGCACAACGATCCATTCGAATACGAGAGGTTTTTTTATACACCTACTACATAGATACCGCAAGTGACAGGTAAAATCTTGCTTAAAAAAAAAAAACGAGCGCCATCTGTGCACGTAATAGGAACACACGCATACTAAATATGTTAAGATTCCATTTCAATGTTCCCGATTGCATTGATAAATTGAATTTTCATAGATTTCGATTTAATTGTCATTTTTGATTTCATAATTTTGTGTGATATTTGTGATGGAACTGAGTTGTGTTTTTGGGTACCAATACTGTTTATTTCATAAGTATAAGTATAGATGCACACCTGTGACAGATAAAAACATGTGCTTTTTTGAAAATAGCGCCATCTGTTGCACGTAAGAGCAACATATGCTGATACTAGATATGTTACGATTTCATTTCAATGTTTCCGGTTTTCATAGATAAATTGAATTTTCATAGATTTCGACTTATTTTCATTTAATTTAATTATTTTGTGTGATATTGTGTTGTAAAAATGAGCTGTGGTTGTTGTTTCCCATACTGTTCATTTCGTT
>WNGS01072507.1:0-10092 GCA_020271785.1 Procambarus virginalis | reverse complement strand
GGGTTGCACAATAAACTACCGCACAGAGAATGAGTATGTGATGCACAGTAAATAAAGACTCACGGGATGAGAAAGGGTTGCACAATATACTATGACTCACAGTATGAGAATAAGGTTGCATGTTACGAACCAGTTATATCAGAGTGATGAATAACTGACTTGTAACTTTTATGTATAAGTAATTAGTATTTTAACCATTAAGATTGAATAAAGATGATAGATTGTGCCTTGTTACCTATTGTTATAATTGTAAGAGGAGAGTATTCAGGATGTATTATTGTGTCAGGGCAAGTATTCACGTGTTGTATGGATAATGTGAGGGCACGCAAGAGTGCAAGCCATGAGGAATCAAGTGGTACAGTTAGGAGCTGGACTAGTATGTGAACGAGTATGTTGCTTGATGTTTCCTTGACCGAAAGATGTGTTGTAGAGCTCTGGAGTCGTACAATTAAGAGTGTGAATGAAGGCAGTTAGGCTAAGTATATTTTAACCTCCAATTGTAATGTTGAACGTAGTGAATAGTACCATGCTTGTCGGGAAGCGAGAGTTTCACTCTCCACATGAGGCGACCATGCAGTCTGCTGCCAGCTACTTCATGTCAGTTACTGTATTTCTGGTGTATGTCAGTATTTCAGTTCAAAGCTCACCTTATGTAAGCTGTTTTACATATACCTATCACCTGTGAGGGTATATTCCAACTTTTTAATATTTGAATTTTCTTAATTATAAATTATTGAAGATATAATTTCTGAATTATAGATATACTGTAGATATATTCCTGAATTTACCATATCAAGAATATAAAGATAGCATATATCTTCTTTGCTTACATAATGCTAGCAGACTTTGGGTAGCTTTGGGTAATTCAACAGATCCCACACAAGGGGACACAGGTGAACGCTCAGTACCCAAATGAGCCACAGAGACATTAAAAAGAACTTTTTCCGTGTCAGAGTAGTTAGTAAATGGAATGCATTAGGAAGTAATATGGTGGAGGCTGACTCCATACACACTTTCGAATGTAGATATTATAGAGCTCTAGAAGCTCAGGAATCTGTACAGCAGTAGATTGACAGTTGAGAGGCAGGACAAATGAGCCGAAGCCCAACCGAAGCACAACGAGGTAAGTACATACATACATACTGTTACGGTGCCCTCTCTTATCTTTTCGTTGCCTGCTGTAAGAGTCATATCGACTCTCCCTACAGGGAGAAACTTACATTATAAGTCTGTAGGTAAGGGGAAAGAGGCGCCCGGATATAAATGAAAGAGTATCCCCTACTGCAGATATGACGTTTTGGAATGGACGCTAGCCGTGTGCGGATTGGATGACTCGGGTCACGGGCGACCAATTAGAGCCCGCCGTGACGTCACCGAGTGTCCCGGGCGGCGCCAACGTCAGAGTTGACCTGACAGCGAAGGGGAGAGGACGCTCCTCTGTCAGCTCTCAAGAATTGGAGGCTTTACAGGCCTTTCTCAGTGGATTAGAGCTAGCCATCGCAGCCCACCTTATATATAGGAGGCCCCGCGCTTCTGGGAAGCAAAAGGAACCAAGTTGAGTGGGCAGAGAAGTGCCAAACTTGGAGAATTGTCGGTGACGACGCTGGGCGGCGACGCGTGACGTTGAGGGCCTGAAAGGTGTGGCGGGCAGGCATAGCTGTGACCGGGTCACATCCACTGAGGTTGTTAGAGGGACGACACCGTTTCTAGGACGAGGAGCAGCGCCTTGTGGAAGGAACGTGTGTGTGAATATAGCGATCAGCTCAGCGCCCATTGATGGACCAGGATTGGGATAGCTGAACCCCAGGGATTGGAACGGCGAAGACGCGAAGGCTTCACGACACCTGAGGACCTGTGGGAACGTTCCTGGATCGCCGAGGATCGACTCAGGAAGCATAGGACCCTCACACCATCGAGGGACAGGCGTCGTGAGCCAGGGATGTTAAGGTAGATCATTTTCCCTCCCATTACCCCTTTGTGAGAGTAGGCTAGATAGGCCATATATTCACTTATGTATGTGGAATAGGATATTATACTTTAGTAGCAGATAGGCTGCAGGGCAGCTTATGTCCAGGACTGTCAGAGAGGACAGTGTGTGTGGATGGCAGGACAGTGAAGAAGAGGAGCCGACGTGGTGAAGAGGCCCTTCTGTGAGAGTGTGTGACTCCTGTCTTTCTGCCCAGTTGAAGGAGCCTGGAGAACGTGAGAGAAGAGTTGCTGACAATCTCCAGAGTTATTATTATTATTTATCAATTCTTGTATTACTTGTAGTCATATGTGTGATCATGTAATTCGTATCAGTAAATTCACACATTTTATTATTGTGTTTAAGTGCGCCTCCATCATTATTATCTTTCTATATGAGCATACACGAATGTTATCATAGTACCACTTAGTTCTTATTGCCTGGAGAGTGGTGAAACAGCACAGACGTATATGAAAGGTACCCTTAGCAATCCGATCAGTATTAGTGCCTGAAAGGTGGCAACTAGTAACGTGGTGGCTAGAGAGAGGTAAAGCCACACGGACCTTCAAGGGAGTGTACCCTGGGCTGACAGTCCCATAGTAGATCTTGGGAGTAGCAACACACTGGCAACAAACAACATATATACACCCACTGAACTGCATCGCTGGGGTGCAGATATAATAACCCAGCTGGCGACCTTGTTGAGAAAAGATAGAGAAGACAGGCGGGAAAGGAGTTCCTGCAACCTTTTGTCTGGCAGGCAAGACTCAGGGAGTTATTGTTATAAGGTAAGCCCGAGTCTTCCTTCACTCCTCCACGGGTCTAGGCCGGAATTGCTGATAGCAGTTTCCCCGTGGTTGACTGAAGGGCTTCCAGGGTGAGTCAGTGGCACCCCTTCAGTGGTGGAAGCAAAGACCTGCGGAGGTGGGCATTGCTGGTCCTCTCCTGTGGGACCAAGGAGACTCCGGTGAATCCCGGGAGTCGGAGGGGCTGAGTATTCGGCCTTTCGAGCCCCTAGCAGCCGAGTGCTAGCAGAGCCCCGGCCCACCCCCCGTGACAGAGAACTGGCGACCTTGCCAGGATTCGAACCACAGTAGCCAAGAACTGGAGACTTCGCCAGGAAGAGTGGATCAAGCTACAGTGTTGCCAAGGTGTGTTGATCAAGCTACAGTGTTGCCCAAGATTTCAAGACAGTGTTGCCAGGGTACAAATACAGTGTGGCCAGTGAATTCAGAGTACTGTTACCCAACCAGCTAAGGGACTGAAACGGTGAAATTAGTACCTACTAACTTGTCTGTGCTGTCGTGTATGCTCGACGATATAGAGATGGAGGAGGATAAAGTAAAGAAATTTATTGACACAAGGGACGAGAGAATTTTGGAAGAGTGTACCAAGGCCCAGCTCCAACAGGTGGCAAACCACTTTGGGATCAGGTTGAGGACGACTAAGGTTGCAGAGCGAAGGATAGAGATCATGGCACAGCTCACAGCTCGAGAGGAGGCGACGGGAGAGGAGCCATCTCAAAGAGAGCCGTCCCGAGAAGAGCCGTCCCAAGGTGAACCGTCCTGACTGGACCCACCCCAAGCGCCTAACAGTGTGGAAGGAATTCACAGTGAACATGGGAGCAGTGGAAGGTCCAGCTGTAGTAAGAGGAGCCTGCAACTGGAAATAATGAAGATGCAACTGGAAGCCCAGCTGAGGCGAGAGGAAAGAGAAGCGCAAATGCAGCGAGAGGAAAGGGAAGCGCAAATGCAGCGAGAGGAGCGAGAAGCACGGCTGCAGCGAGAAGAAGGAGAGAGACAACTGCGACTGGAGGAGATAAAGGCAAAGAAAGAAGTCGAATTGCGTCGCGTTGAGCGTGGTCTGCCCGCACTACCTGCACGGCGGGATGACTTCAAGGTAAGGGAGCGTGACTTACCTACGTTCGAACCACAAGAAGCCGAGGCGTTCTTCGAACACTTTGAACGGATAGCAACTCTGAAGGAGTGGCCAGAAGATGATTGGGCTGCTCTGGTCCAGGGCAGGTTGACTGGTGAGGCCCGGGAGGCCTACAACATGCTGGACCTAGAAGAGTGTGCTAATTACGACGCAATTAAGAATGCGGTGCTCCACTCATTCCGGCTGACTCCGGAGATGTACCGGAAGCGGTTCAGAGAGTGTACAAGAGCGTCGGGAAAGTCTTACGCCGAGACCGCCAGGGATATGGAACGGAAGTTCCTACGGTGGTTGAAGGCGGAGGAAGCGGAGTCGGCGGATGATATCAAACGACTGATAGTGATGGAGAAGTTTATGTCAGTGCTCCATCCAGAGTTGCGAGTAAGGGTGAGAGAAGCAGGTATTAAGGACCTAAAGGCTGCAGCGGACCGAGCCGACATGCTGGAGGAGGCACTACATCTCAGGAGGGAGGGGCCGCCCAGACACTCGCCTTACCCCAGGTCGGGAGGGAACTTTAGGAGTTCAGGAGGAGCGAGGACGGGTGGGGGCTCTCCCAAGAGTAGTGTGCCCGATGAGGTAACCCGGTTCAAGAGCTCAAGGGACGCGGGAAGGAAGCCCCAAGCTGTGAGCGGTGGACCTAGCTCGGGAGCGAGTGCCGCTGCCCGGGAACCGACGACGGGGAGTCCTAGGAGGACCCAGGGAACCTCTACCGTTGGTGCTACCAGGGTGACTAGTAGAGGGTCGCCCAGGAGAGGTGGTCGGTGTTACAACTGTGGGGGACGAGGACACTTCGCAAGGGAGTGCAGCCGCCCAAGGCACAGTGGGAATGTGGCTTTCGCGAGGATAGGAAGCGAAGAAGCCAACGATAATCAGGTGATATGCCAGTGATAAGGGAGAAGAGGATTCACCCCTTTGTGTGTGAGGGGACGGTGAAGATAAGAGGAGCTGATCCTGTGCCAGCAAGGATGCTGAGGGACACTGGATCCGACTTCACCCTTGTTAGTGAATCCCTCTTCCCCGAGGACTACAGACGTTCCAGTACAGGGGAAGCCCTGATAAGGACGTTGGGGGGACAAGTGAGGATGCCCCTTCATAAGGTGACTCTTAATTCAGACTATGGTTGTCAGACTCTCGTAGTAGGGGTCTGTGCTCTACTGCCCAGGATGGAAGCTCAGGTGATCCTAGGGAATGACTCCTGTGGGGGATGTGTTCTCCCGAATTTGATTAAAGGTGAGGAGTGTATAGAACCCTATCGACAGAGCAGCAGGACGGGCGCCAGCAGTGGCGAAACGGAAATTGCGAGAGTGGCATTTCCGGTATGCGCGGTGACGTCGGGACGAGACGTGAGGGAAGATGATGTGAGCGGATCCAGTCACGCCGAAGAGAACATGCCGGGTGACCTGGGGCTCGATCATTTGTTCCGAGAGGAGGCCAGAGGACAAGCGACAGGTGAGGAAGGGTCGGATAGGAGTGTCCAAGTTACTCTCACCAGTCCTCTAGGCATTGACCGCACCCGTCTAGGTGAGCTGCAAAGGGAAGAGTTTCCTGAGTTGGTACGGGAGGCTGAAGGAGGTCTCGCCGGACCCGAGTCACCAACTCACTTCTTCGTGGAGAAGGGAGTGTTAATGAGGCAGTGGAGACCGGTTAGGGAAGAAGCGGGTGATGATGTGCTGAGAGTGAGGCGTCAGGTGGTGATGCCGGCGCGGTACAGAAACGCGGTACTGAAGCTTGCACACTCAGTGGATCCCGCGGGTCACTTGGGAGTGACCAAGACTTTAAGCAGGCTTCGGGAACATTTTTATTGGCCGGGCATGGACGCGGATGTAAGAAGAATTTGCAAGACGTGTTTCCCGTGCCAGAGAGCGGGGAAGAACGTCCCTGCCATCCCGAAAGCACCTTTGGTTCCAGTTCCGGCGTTCGGCCAGGCGTTTGAACGCCTAATAATCGACGTCGTGGGACCACTACCTAAGACCAGAAAAGGGAATAATTACTTATTGACTATCATGTGTGCTTCGACGAGATTTCCAGAGGCGATCCCAGTGCGGAAGGTGACATCGAGATGCGTCATGGGACACCTTCAGCGGTTCTTTGCTTGGGTAGGTGTGCCCAAGAAGATCCAGTCCGACTGTGGAAGCGTTTTCCAGTCGAAGTGGTTTAGGCAAGCTATGGCAAGCTGGGGAATAGCCCAACTACGATCGTCTCCTTATAGACCTCAATCGCAGGGAGCGATTGAGAGGTTCCATTCCACTCTGAAGACCATCTTAAGGGTGTATTGTGCAGAACAGGGAGCGGAATGGGATGAGGCTGTCTGTCCAGCCCTGTTTGCGATCCGAGATGCTATTGTTGAGTCTCTGGGATTCTCTCCATTCCAGCTAGTGTTTGGACACGAAGTAAGGAGCCCGTTATCGATGCTGAAGGAGCAGTTGACGGCGGAGAAAACATTAGTGACAGTGGAAGAGTATGTGCGGAGATTCCACGAACGGTTGAAAACGGCGAAGGAGCTGGCTGCTGATCACCTGAAGACAGCTCAAGAGAAGATGTCGATCTGGTACGACAAGAAGGCTGTCCCAAGGGAGTTCGAGGCAGGAGCCAGAGTGATGATGTTGCTACCTGGGAGAGGTAGAGTGACGGAATCACGCTTTGGTGGTCCATACTCGGTTGTTCGCCGTGTGGGTCCTGTAAGTTATGAGATCAGTAAGCCGAATCGCCCTAACAAGACACAGGTATGTCATATCAATCGTTTGAAGCCATACTTCCCAGAGGAGCAAGAGAGTTCGGGAGTGAAGGGAGCAACACCGTCCCAGGAAGGGAAATTGGCTCTGTGTATGGAGATGGCCAAGTGTTGCCAGCAGAGGAAAGAAAGTGGGCCCGTGCCGATGGTACACGCCTGTCAAACACAGAGAGTTTGGTACATCTAGAAGAGAGGCTGCGTCATCTGGATAAAGGGAAAAGGAGAGATCTAGTGACGCTGATACGAAGGAACAAGTCGCTCTTCACGGATGTGCCCCGACGGCACAAGAGTGTGGTGCACGAAGTGGACGTGCGCGGAGGAAAGCCAATCAAGCAGAGCGCTTATCGGGTGAGTCCTGAAAAGAGGAAGATCATGCGACAGGAGGTGGAATATTTGCTAGCGAATGATCTCGCTGAGCCCAGCAATGGTGAGTGGAGCTCGCCCTGTGTGCTGGTCAAGAAGAGTGATGGATCCTATCGTTTTTGCACCGACTATCGCAAAGTGAATTCCATAACCGTGTCGGATTCTCACCCGATGCCCCGAATAAGTGATTGCGTCGACCAAGTGGGAAACGCAAGGTTTGTTACCAAGGTCGATCTGCTGAAAGGATACTATCAAATCCCTTTGTCTCCGAGTGCGAGAAAGATCTCAGCGTTTGCTACTCCAGACGGATTGTACCAGTATAAGGTACTTCCGTTTGGTATGAAGAACAGCGGAAGTTGTTTTCAGAGGATGATGAACGAAGTGCTAAGAGGGATGGACGGTTGTGCCGTGTATATAGACGATATTGTGGTGTACGCCGATAGCTGGAAACAACACATGAATCGACTGACGGAGTTATTCCAACGGTTGGAAGAAGCGAACCTGACGGTAAATCTGGCCAAGAGCGAATTCGGTAAGGCCCGATTAGAATACTTAGGTTTCATCGTGGGTCAAGGGAAGGTGACTCCGGTAGACCATAAAGTGAAGGCAATCAGAGAATATCCGAATCCCAGGACGAGAAAAGAATTGTTACGATATTTAGGGATGATCGGATACTACAGAGGATTTTGCAAGAACTTCTCGACAGTGGCACACCCTCTGACTGAATTGCTATCTAAGAACGTTAGATGGAGGTGGGGGGAAGCATGCCAGGAGTCCTTCGAGAAGACCAAGCAGTTATTAACCGAAGCGCCAGTGCTGATTTCGCCCGACTTCGAGTCGAACTTTATCTTGTACGTCGACGCTAGCGACGTGGGGATTGGAGCCATGTTAGCTCAAGAGAAGGACGGAGTTCACCGTCCAGTAGCATTCTACTCGAAGAAATTCGAAAAGTACCAGAGGGCTTATAGTACAGTGGAAAAGGAAGCCCTAGCCCTGATCCTGGCACTGAAACATTTCGACGTCTATGTGGGTGGAGGTACTAGACCGGTGCAAGTGTTCACCGATCATAACCCCTTGACGTTCGTGCACAGGATGAAGAACACGAACCAAAGGCTGACAAGATGGGCCCTACTGTTACAAGAGTACTGGCTAGAAATCAGGCACATTAAAGGAAGGGAGAATGTGGTAGCAGATGCCCTCTCCCGGATTCACTAACCGATATGACTCTTATTTTAAGGGGAGGGGTATGTTACGGTGCCCTCTCCTATCTCTTTCGTTGCCTGCTGTAAGAGTCATATCGACTCTCCCTACAGGGAGAAACTTACATTATAAGTCTGTAGGTAAGGGAAAGAGGCGCCCGGATATAAATGAAAGAGTATCCCCTACTGCAGATATGACGTTTGGAATGGACGCTAGCCGTGTGCGGATTGGATGACTCGGGTCACGGGCGACCAATTAGAGCCCGCCGTGACGTCACCGAGTGTCCCGGGCGGCGCCAACGTCAGAGTTGACCTGACAGCGAAGGGGAGAGGACGCTCCTCTGTCAGCTCTCAAGAATTGGAGGCTTTACAGGCCTTTCTCAGTGGATTAGAGCTAGCCATCGCAGCCCACCTGATATATAGGAGGCCCCGCGCTTCTGGGAAGCAAAAGGAACCAAGTTGAGTGGGCAGAGAAGTGCCAAACTTGGAGAATTGTCGGTGACGACGCTGGGCGGCGACGCGTGACGTTGAGGGCCTGAAAGGTGTGGCGGGCAGGCATAGCTGTGACCGGGTCACATCCACTGAGGTTGTTAGAGGGACGACACCGTTCCTAGGACGAGGAGCAGCGCCTTGTGGAAGGAACGTGTGTGTGAATATGGCGATAGCTCAGCGCCCATTGATGGACCAGGATTGGGATAGCTGAACCCCAGGGATTGGAACGGCGAAGACGCGAAGGCTTCACGACACCTGAGGACCTGTGGGAACGTTCCTGGATCACCGAGGATCGACTCAGGAAGCATAGGACCCTCACACCATCGAGGGACAGGCGTCGTGAGCCAAGGATTGTTAAGGTAGATCATTTTCCCTCCCATTACCCCTTTGTGAGAGTAGGCTAGATAGGCCATATATTCACTTATATATGTGGAAATAGGATATAATGCTTTAGTAGCAGAATAGGCTGCAGGGCAGCTTATGTCCAGGACTGTCAGAGAGGACAGTGTGTGTGGATGGCAGGACAGTGAAGAAGAGGAGCCGACGTGGTGAAGAGGCCCTTCTGTGAGAGAGTGTGTGACTCCTGTCTATCTGCCCAGTTGAAGGAGCCTGGAGAACGTGAGAGAAGAGTTGCTGACAATCTCCAGATATTATTATTATTATTTATGTCATTCTCTTATATCACTGTAGTCATATGTGTGATCATGTAATTCGTATCAGTAAATTCACACATTTTATTATTGTGTTAAGTGCCGCCTCCATCATTATTATCTTTCTATATGAGCATACACGAATGTTATCATAGTACCATTAGTCTCTATTGCATGGAGAGTGGTAAACAGCACAGACGTATATGAAAGGTACCCTTAGCAATCCGATCAGTATTGGTGCTGAAAGGTGGCAACTAGTAACGTGGTGGCTAAGAGAGGTAAAGCCACACGGACCTTCAAGGGAGTGTACCCGGGCTGACAGTCCGATAGTAGATCTTGGGAGTAGCAACACTCTGGCAACAAACAACAAGAACATCCACTGAACTGCATCGCTGGGGTGCAGATGATGAACCCAGCTGGCGACCTTGTTGAGAAAAAGATAGAGAAGACAGGGGAAAGGAGTTCCTGCAACCTTTTTGCCGGCAGGCAAGACTCAGGGAGTTACTGTTATAAGGTAGCCCGAGTCTTCCTCACTCCTCCACGGGTCTAGGCCGGAATTGTGATAGCAGTTTCCCGTGGTGACTGAAGGGCTTCCAGGTGAGTCAGTGGCACCCTCATGGTGGAAGCAAAGACCTGCGGAGGTGGCATTGCTGGTCCTCTCCTGTGGGACCAAGGAGACTCCGGTGAATCCCGGGAGTCGGAGGGGCTGAGTATTCGGCCTTTCGAGCCCCTAGCAGCCGAGTGCTAGCAGAGCCC
>WNGS01072506.1:0-11387 GCA_020271785.1 Procambarus virginalis | reverse complement strand
CCATATACAGTATATATTATGAAGTAAGCAGAAATGTTAAAAGTTATGTATTTAAACTAAGCATCTTATTTTCAAACTCCTCTATAGCTATTTTGCCATTAAAGAGCATCAAATATTAATGTCAAGATTTTCTAAATGCATAATATTGTTCTTGGAATTTAGTGTTAATAATTATTTATCTTTAATTAGTAAGTCTTAACAGTGATACAAAAGTGATTAGCACTGGTTAAATCACCATTTATCACTGTTAAATCACTTAACAGTGATTATTGTAAAATAATATTTAAAACAGTAGTGAATTTATCTGCGGGGTTATAGCTGACAGCTTACATGTGGCATACACAACAGGCGATAACAGATATAAGGTTTTACACAATGTGTGTCTTTAATTTATATTTTTCTTCCTTATTGTACAGTTTGAAGGCTAAACAAAAGGTTGAACAATATTTCCAGGTACTAAACACACTATTATGTACGCAGATGCTTTTTACTTGCACTGTGAAATTAACTATTTTGTCCATCAAGAAACTAAATGTGAAACAAAAAGGAATGCTGTTGGTGGTTGTGGCATCACTTGCAGGAGATATGGAATTATTTCAAGGTACAGAACAATGAGGCATTGTTTGCCTTAAAGTGTTGTTAGTTTGAAGGAACACCTTAAAACATAACTTGGTTGTCATGACTCGAAGCCGTCGCCACTTGCTGGCACTCATTAACACTTTTGTGATGAAAAGATTGAGGATTGCCACAGTGCACTCAAGTGACAAAAGGGAAATCTAGAAACAGAAAATATCTCAGTGCACACATAACAGAATGGTCAAAGGATGGGTAAGTAATATTTATTGCAAGATCAACATGGAGGTGGAGAAAATGAAGCTGACCATATCTGGCACTAAAAATTTGTATACAAAAAAGTTATTGATCACAATTGGTGATTTTTTCCCCTCCCAAGCCGTATTTTAAAACTTTCATGAATAACCAAATTCAACTGTTCCGCTACAACTACAGTAATATAAACTGCAAAAGATTTTTAATTATGCAAGTTGTTAAGATCTAGACCAGTTCTTGGGGAAGCCCCATGGAGGCTACTTGTAGCTATCTCACTGAGGTTGCTCCATTCTACAAACACATCATTTGCATGAGTTCTGTTTGGCCTACTGGGGACCAGAGCCAGAACCTGGCTTCCTTAATTTCATATTAATTAGGTCAGGCTCCTTCACACTATAGTTCAAATTATAATTTGTCATTATGTAGTTGATGGGAAAGAATCTAAAAATGTTCCACAGCATGATCCAAAGAAAACTTGGTGAAATAAATCGGCATGCATCTACACAGATATATGGAAGATGTAAAACAATTATTGTACACACTATATATACCACACTACTTCACAAAATAAAATGAGATTCAGTGAGATTCCTTAAACACATTATGATAAGAAAGCAATATTTACCAACTATCATAAAACTTTGATTACAATTAAAAGAAGTCCAGGAGAGCAGGTTGCCTGTGACCTCTTTGTCAATGAGGCAGCAGAGAATAGCTGGGGCGCTAGCCAGTTCAAAAGCTTTTTCGAGGTCCAGGAATATCAGCATTCCTGGTCTGTCATTCAAGTGGGCTAACAGAGTTGTAATACATTCCACTGTGCCAACCCCTTTTCTATAGGCATACATATCATGGTGCAGTTTAGGCATTTTCCACTCCAGTCTGTTGAGTGCCAATCTGTCAGCCGTCTTGGCTGCACAGCTTTGGAGAGAGATGGGCCTGGGATTAGCTGGATCTTTGGGTTTTGGGATCGGTACTACGTCTGCTCTATTCCAAGCTGAAGGTCTAGTTTGAGAAGTCCAGGCTAAATTAATTAACCTTAGGTATGCAGCGTCTCCCTCTGGGCCGAGGTTTCTAATCATTTTATAGGTTATTTTGTCGGCTCCAGGGGATGTATCCTTGGAGTTTTTCTTAGCCCGATTGAGCTCATCCAGTGTGAAGGGGGCATTAGTGTCAGAGACTTCTTCACATGCTGTAAGGATTCTGTGCCACCTTTCTTCCTCTAGTCCGGTCTGTACTGCTAATACATCTGGTGGAAGTTGATTGCTGGCTGCTCTCTCTGCAAACCTGGTTGCCAGTACTTCGGCTTCCTGTTGAGGATCCTTGGGGTGTGGGGCTTTAGGTGTTTTATTCCCTTTGGTCCGGTGGATTTGCTGCCACATCTCTCCAAGAGAGGTGTGTTCATTCAGGTGTGAACACCATTCCAGCCACTTTTGTTCTTTTATTAGTCTGGTCTCTCGATGTACATGTTCCTTGACCTCACAAAGTAAGGACCTGTTGCGGTCACTTGGATGCTTTTTGTATAGCTTTCTTGTTCTGTTGAGTCTATGGTTGAGTTCTTTGACACGTTCGCAATAGTACCAATGATCTTTATGGTGTCCGGTGGACTGTTTTTTCAGTGGGATTGAGTGGTTGGCTGCACTTTGAATCGCTTTGACAAATTCTTGTTCTGCCTGATTAATGTCTTCGGGAAGATCATAGTTTCTATGCCACTCTGATATGAGGTTTTGAAATCGGTTCCAGTTTGCTAAAGCAAAGTTCCAGGCTTCAGATGGAGGCGGAGGTGGAGTGGGTAGATCTAACGTAAGATCAATTTGGACCCCATAGTGGTCGCTTGTGAGTGTGGGCTCAACTGACCATGTCGCTGCATCTCTTAGGGAAGCTGAAACGAAGGTTAGGTCTAATCTGCCTCCTTGGATGTGGGTAGGTTCATTCTTGTTTAGGATTTGTATTTCTGGAAGCTGGTCTAGTAGATGTGCAATGTGAATGTCGGCTTCATTTGTTATGTTCGAGCCCAGTGCCAATCAATGATGGGCATTAAAATCTCCACAAATGATTGTGTTTGTTGTTGTCGCGTGTCCAAATAATACAGAAAGATCCATTTCGGCATGTGGAGACCTGTACACATTAAACACTTCAAGTTTGTCGTGTCTTAGCTCAATGGTTACTCCCATTACCTCTGTCCCTGCTCCACAATCAGGTGGGCTGGTTATGGACTTGGAGATCAGGTCACATTTTACATAGATTGCACATCCCCTGGATTGCCCATTGATCCACGGAAGGAAGAAGCCTCGATAGCCTGAGATTTTAGGTTCTAATCCGGCTCGAAGCAAGCTCTCCTGTAGTATCAGGATGTCTATGCCCTTGGTTACTGCTATGCATTGCAAGTGTTGCAATTTAGTGCGCAGTCCTTGCGCATTCCATTGCAGGATCTTTAGACCTCTAGGTTCTTGGAATTTGCTGATAATTCCGTGGTATCCAAGGAGTCTGATGAACACGCCATGGAAGTTGCAATTGGTGTATAGGTTCTTAGTGGACCTGAAATTGACTCATCAATGTCGCTTTCCGACGAGCTAGACTCCATCTGTTTTTTAGGAGGGTGTCTCCTGCCCTGCTGTCTTGAAGGTGAAGATATTACATTTTCGAATCTCTTGAGCTTGTGCTCAATTGTCTTCCGAGTCTCTGTGGTTTGCTTGATTCCATGTGATGACAGCAGACTTTCGATCAACTCGGTGACCAAAGTTTTGAGCATTGGCCAGAGAGCGTCCAGTTCTGTGGGAGCACTATTTAATGCTGTGCAGGTTTGGGGCCTAGTAGCTTTTAGACCCTTCTCAGTGGTAACTTTGACACTAGAATTGTTTTTCCTAATGGCCCCAGTGTGTTTACTGGATGAAATGGGAGGGCGACTGCTTTGAACGTGATTCTTATGTCCTCCATCTTCTTTTTGTCCTGTACAGGGGTCTTTACACCCTTCACCATGGCGGATGGTAAGGGCCGTGTGCCCCCTCTTCCTGAATGGGTAGACCCCACGCGGTTTTAGTGGGCAGGGGAGCTGGTATTAGTTTTGGTGGGGGCTTCGGCTCTGCTGTAGGCGTGGTGGGGTTTGTTTGAAGCCTTTTGAGCCTTTCAGGGCATTTCAAGTTCCAGGCGTGATGTGCCTTGGAGCAATTTGGGCACTTTGCCTGAACAGGGTGGTTTGCCTTGTGTTTATCAATGCATATTTTTGTGTCATGGGGCTGGCTGCAGACTCCGCACCTCACTGGGCGTTGGCAGCCATCTTTGTGATGCCCAAATCTTTGACATCTGAAGCATCTTAGGGGCTCCGGGGTGTATGGCCTGTGTTGGAACACGCCCCAGATTCCAAGGTCAAGTTTCTCCGGTATCCGTCTTCTAACTGTGAGAAGGACTTATCGGGTTTCCTGTTTTGTGGTTCTTACTTGGCATCTCTCTGCTCCTATCCACACAAAATACATTTATACTTATACTCGTTTTTGGGTGAGGTGCTATGTTACAAAAGTTTTGGGCGAGGTGAAATATAAGACAGAATACGAAACACTTGGTATAAGAACATATGAATGGAAGTAACTGCATAAATATCAATATCCCAGGATATCAAGGATTCCACTGCCTTATGGCACAAGGTGGCACCAGAGGCATTTCAATTCTAGTAAGAAATCATATCAATGCCACGGCAATCACAGACCTGCCCAACTGTGGCGAGAACGTCGAAATTATGGGAGTTTTGCTCACTATGAGGAACTCAACGCTGTCCATCTTCAATGTATAGAAGAGCCAGAGAGAACATGACATGGATCTCTCAACAATCTTTGAAATAGCAGTCACTACACCTACTATCATCTCTGGCGACTTTAACGCTCATAGTGAATTACTACTTGATTCACCAAGAACCGACGCCAACGGAAGACATATTGAACATCTTTTGGATGAAGTGCCAGAAATCAGTCTGCTTAATTCGACGGAACCAACCCACACTGGTAGGGGAAAGCTGGATCTCACGTTTGTTTCCACCAGTATTTATGAGTTGTGTTATTGGTCAGTGGATCATGTTCTGACTAGTGACCACTTTGCTACAAAAACAGTTATTAATATAGCACTACCTCCTAGACCTCCAGCTCCCGAGCCCGGATGGGACTTTATCAAGGCAGATTGGACGAAGTTTCAGGAAGCTCTCGAAACTTGGCACCAAAACTACACTCCTCCGACAACACCGAAGAAATGGAAAAAGATTTAGTAAATGCAATACAGAGCAGCAAATCACGCCATCCCCAAGAGGAAAACAATTACCCAACAACACAAGGACCATTGGTATTACTGTGATAGGATCAAAGAGCTACATAACAGACTAAATCGTGCACGAAAGAATTTCAGAAGAGATAGAACCGAAGCTAATCTAGGACTTCTTAGAGCTGTCCGAGATCATGTGCACGAAGAAACAGCAAAAATCAGAGAAGGAAAATGGCTCGAGTGGTGTGCCAAGCTAAATCAGCATACATCCTTGGGCGACATCTGGAGGCAGATCAACAAGGCCAAAGGAAAATCGCCTCCTGCTCCGCCGCACCATGTTCATCCAGAGCAAGAAGCAGAAAGGCTAGCAAATCTATTTGCTTCAAGAGCCAGTTCCACTCAACTTCCTCAAGCAACTCTGACTCACCAACAAAGACTTCAAGCAGCAAGATGGAAAAAAAGCCTTACCTGACGAACTAGACCAACCTTTCAATCTAAAAGAACTCAGAAGTGCTACAAAGAAAACTAAAAATACAGCTCCAGGCGAGGACAAAATCACTTACAACATGCTAGCCAAGCTAGGAGAAAAGGGTGAAGAAGCCTTCTTGAATCTCATCAACAGAGTATGGGTGACAAGAACCCGACCACTCTCTTGGAACAGTGCAATTATAGTTCCCATTCCAAAACCTAAAGACCCAGGAAATCCAAGACCCATCTCATTAACAAGCTGTCTGGCCAAAACTGCAGAAAGAATGGCCCTTAATCGAATTGAATGGAAAGCCAATCCACTACACCAAAATATGTTTGCTTACAGAAAAGGTGTTGGAACCACAGAATGCCTTACCTCCCTCCTGGATCAAATCAATGACAAACCTGGAATCCTTTTTTTCTAGACCTTGAAAAAGCCTTCGAGTTAGCCAGTGCTCCAGCTACACTGTGCTGCCTTGTGGATAAGGAAATCAAAGGACACGCTCTTGCTTTTGCCAAAGGAAGCCTGCTTAACCGAGAAGCTAAAGTCAAATTCCAAGGAAAAACATCGACCTCAAAGAGGCTGGAAAATGGAACTCCGCAGGGAGGAATACTAAGCCCCTTCCTCTTCAACTGTCTCATGGAACAATTCATGAAGCTCAAGCTACCAAAAGCCAAACTTCTTAACTATGCAGACGACTTTGTGGTCATCATCAATGGCAAAGGTGCAAGGAACCATGCACAAAAATGCCTAGATATTATCAGCAGGGAAGCGGAACGCATAGCAGTGAAAATAAACAGCAATAAAACAAAAGCTATGGCCGTTAAAATGAGAACTCAAGACATCAGACTGCAATACAAGGACAAGAAATTGAGTGGGTTACCTCTTTTCAATACCTAGGAGTCATAATAGACAACCAGTTGAAATTCACTCAAGAAATTGAATATCTTCGGCAACGCTGTAAAGCCAGAAACTCAGCTTTGCGCTCTCTGACCAGTCTTAGAGAGGGTGCATCTCTACCAGTACTCAAAATGTACTACGTTCAAGCAGTTAGTTCACTCATCGACTATGCTACCCCTGCTCTTACATCCCTCAGTGATAACCAATGGGAGAAACTGGAAGTGTCTCAAAATGATGCTCTGAGAACAATGCTGGGAGCACCTATATGGACGCGTAGAGAGAACCTTAGAATGGAAACAAATTTACCAGCATTAGAAAACAGGATGAAACAAAGGATAGCCACCATAATAGGAAAACTTACTGGAACAACCGCCAGACTGTCAATCAAAGACAGCATACAGAGATCCTTTCAGAAAAACCTACAGTATAGAACAAGCTCATGGATGGATAATGTGGTCAAGATTTTAGAGAAAATGGACCTGAAATGGACCATTAAAAACAAAGGGGAAGATAGACCATATCAACACTTTCGACAGCCTCCTCCATGGGAAGAATCGAATCTAAAGATAATCATTGAAAGATTACCAGTTAAAAAATCAGCATGTGACCCGCAGAGGCTCAAGGAAGTAATAGAACAACAAATGGAAACTATCTCTAGACCCACAACGACTCACATCTTCACAGACGGATCAGTTGATCAAGAAAAGGTTCTGCTGGGGCAGCAGTTTACACTACCAACCATGAAGCTTACTGGAGCATGAATAGTGGGTGCTCAACATTGCAAACAGAATTATATGCCCTGAAGGAGGCAATAAACTATACAATTGAGAATAATTTACATGATGTCATCATTCATACAGACTCTAAATCTTCGCTCCAGGCATTGTTATCCAGTCAGCACAGAGATAATATACAACTCCTCACAGAAATTCAACATATAGAAAAAGAAGCCCATAATCGAGGGTTGTCAATCACCCTAAATTGGATACCAAGTCACATTGGCATAGATGGTAATGAAAAGGCAGACTCACTAGCAAAAACTGCCACTGCTCTACCTGTTGTACAGGTTCAAATACCTCCAAGTTTCTCACAGATAAAGGAGCAAATCAAGAAGAAAATATTCTCAACTATCAAAAGTCGCCACAGAGCCAAAGTAGCGGAAGGAAGATCCACTGCGATATGGTACGAACAAGCCACTGGTTACTCCTCTTTCAAGCCTGGCAAAAAGATATCCAGAGACATTGCAGTAGCCATACACAGACTCAGACTTGGTTACAAGTGCTGCTGGGAGGTAATGAACCCAATAGTTAAAGAGTGTCACATATGTGAAACTGAAGCAGAGGCGCCACTATTGCACTACTTACTGGAATGTGAAGCTACTGAACCCCTGCGCATCAAACTCAACATTAATCCAACGACAGCAGCTGCATTAGATGCACATTCCACCGCGACTACAATGATTAGAAAAGCTGTTGAGGAATGGGACTCATTAGTGAGCATTCTGCATCTACATCCACCACCAAGATAATGTAACAAGATTAAAACCAGTGCACTAAAACAGAAGCGATAAATAAGCAGGAAAAAAGGAAAATCCCTTCCTCCATTTAAACTTAGACCCAAATATCACATGAAAAAGTTATCATGAATAAACAGAATCAATTACGGGCTCACCATATCCCGTGCTACATGGACACTTCGTCCTGAGTAGCTAAATCTTTACCTGAGTAGCTAAACAACAAGTAACTGCAGAAGGCCAATTGGCCCATACCTCCTCTGGAAACTTCCAAATGATTCGGGGTCTTGAAGTGGGTAGAATATAGTTGGGCATTAATTGGCTGTTGATGGCTGGTGTTGACTTTTTGATGTGTAGTGCCTCGCTGATGTCGAGTCTCCTGCTATCGCTGTATTTATCGATGATTTCTGTGTTGCTTGTTAAGAATTCTCTGGTGATGGTCTGGTTGTGAGAAGAGATTATATGTTCCTTCATGGAGCACTGTTATTTGTGCATAGTTAATCGCCTAGCAAGAAATGTTGTTGTCTTGCCTATATACTGAGTTCTTTGGAACTTACAGTCCCCAAGCGCGCATGTGAAGGCATAGACGTCGTTGGTTTCCTTCAAGGCATTCTGTTTGGTGTCTGGGGAGTTTTTCATGAGTAGTTTGTCCATTTTTTTATTTTTGTAGTAAATGGTCAATTGTATTTTTTTATTATTGTCTGTAGGGATAACCTTTCTATTAATAATGTCTTTCAGGACCCTTTCCTACATTTTGTGAGCCATCGAAAGAAGTTCCTGTAAAACAGTCTAATAGGGGGTATAAGTATTGTGTTAGTTAACTCTTCGGAAGATGCATGGAATTTCACCTTTCTTATTATGACGTCTTCAACAAAACCGTTAGAGAAGCTATTATTGACTAGGACTGCCTTACCCTACAGAGTTCTTCATCGAGTTGAGCTGTGGCTGAGAGCCCAGTCGATGTAGGCATTGACAACACTCCTCTTGTTCCTGTCTGGGCAGTCACTATTGGCTTTGAGGCACATTCTTATGTTTGTTTCCTTAGTGTAGACTGCAGTGTAGAAGCCTCCGTTCCTTTCCGTGACTGTTACATCTAGAAAATGCAGCTTCCCATCACTCTCCATCTTGTATATGAAATTCAACAGAGAATTCCACTCGAATGCCTCCCTCAGCTGCTGCAGACGTCTGACATCAGGTGCCTGCATAAAATATAGTCAACATACCTGCAGTATATGGCGGATTTCAAGTCCATGTCAACTAAGACTCTCTAATCGATAGTACCCATGTAGAAGTTCACAAAAAGGACACCTAGGGAAGAACCCAATGGCAACCCCATCTACTTACTGATACATGTGCCCATCTGGACTCTAGAAGGGTGCCTCTTTAGTGCAGGCTTGGAGCAGCTTCCTTAGTGTGTTTTCTAGTATGTATAGTGTGGACAAATATGTTTGTGTATGTCTTTTCTGGTATGTACAAGCCGGATCACGATACACTCTATCCGCTATCATTCCGATTGTTTCATCCACAGGTACGTTGATAAACAGTGACTCTACATCCAACGAGGCTCTTATCCCCGTGGCATGTGCTCCCCGCGGTAAATCAACAAATTCCTTTGGAGACTTCAGGCTGAAAGCACAGTGGTACATAAGGGGTCAGCAAGCAGTTGAGTCGCTTAGCCAGTTTGTATGTGGGTGTGGGTATTTGGTTTATGATTGGCCTAAGTGGGTTTCCAGGCTTGTGGGTCTTGACATTCCAATACACATAGCCAGGTTTGTATTCCCCAATAACTTTGGCAGGTGTAGTCTGGATTCTTGACGTTCACAGTTTCAATCAATCTGTTTACCTTCGTTTTCAATTCGGCTGTAGTGTCGTTTATTACCCCTTCATATTTATTTTGGTGGGAGAGAATGAGGTTCAATCTTCATATGAAAGATTTCTTATTCAGGGAATTAACTTTGTCATCCTATGCTGGACACATTGAAGTGAATTTATATCCATTCTATAGTACGGCAACCAAAACTGAACTACATAATCTAAATGGGGCCTAACCAGAGCAAGATATAGCTGAAGAACCCACCAGGTGTCTTGTTACTAACACTTCGATTAATAAATCACAGTGTCCTATTTGCCTTATTACGAACATTCATGCATTGATCCTTTTGGTTTCAAATTCTTAATAATCATAACTTCCCAGATCGCTTTCTCAATCCGATTTCCCAATCTCAACACCATCCAGCTCGTATCTTGTAACTCTATTATCGTTTCCTATCCTCAAAACTTTCCATTTATCAGCATTAAACTGCATCTGCCAATCTTTTGACCATTTCAAACCCTATTTAGATCAACTTGAAGTGATAGTGAGTGGTTCTCCGTGTAATTTCCCTACCGATTTTGTATCATCGGCAAATTTGCAAATGTTGCTACTCAAACCTGAATCTAAATCCTTTATATATTATAATATATATATATATATATATATATATATATATATATTATATATATAATAATATGCAATCAAGCCTGAATGGTCCCCAGGACTAGATACAACTGAAAACTCACACCCAGAAGTGACTCGAACCCATACTCCCAGGAGCAACGCAACTGGTGTATACAGGGATGCCTTAAACCACTTGAACATCACGACCGGACATAAGGAAGTGATAGCCTGAGCTATATGGAACCACTTCCCCGCCGGCACCTGGATGGTTATCTTGGCATAGCATTTTATCAAATCAAGAGGTGATTTGAATTCCTTATGTCCGGTCGTGATGGTCAGTGGTTTAAGGCATCCCTGATAACACCAGTTGCGTTGCTCCTGGGAGTATGGGTTCGAGTCACTCTGGGGTGTGAGTTTTCAGTTATATATATATATATATATATTTTATATATTATATATATATATATATATATATATATATATATATATATATATGCAACAAGCTGAAGTCCCCAGGACTAGATACAACTGAAAACTCACACCCAGAAGTGACTCGAACCCATACTCCCAGGAGCAACGCAACTGGTATGTACAGGGACGACTTAAACCACTTGACCATCACGACCGGACATAAAGAAGTGATAGCGAGGGCTATATGAACCACTTCCCCCGCCGGCACTCGGATGGTAATCTTGGGCATAGCATTTTATCAAATCACCTCATTTTTTGGGGCAACACGGAGAACACAAATGCAAACAAGCATGATGGTCCCCAGGACTAGATAGATGCTATGCCCAAGATTACCATCCGAGTGCCGGCAGGGAAGTGGTTCATATAGCCTCGGCTATCACTTCCTTATGTCCGGTCGTGATGGTCAAGTGGTTTTAAGGCGTCCTGTACATACCAGTTGCGTTGCTCCTGGGAGTATGGGTTCGAGTCACTTCTGGGGTGTGAGTTTTCAGTTATATATATATATATATATATATATATATATATAT
>WNGS01072499.1:0-11361 GCA_020271785.1 Procambarus virginalis | reverse complement strand
TTTTTTTTTTTTTTTTGTTTTTTTTTTTTTTTTTAAGAAGAAGGTTTTGGTGGTTGACAGTGTCAAAAGCCTTACGCTAGGCCACAAATTCACCAATAGGGAACTCATTTATACAAGAGCTGTATGTATCAAGTTAATCATACAATAAGTGCATCGACTAAAGACTAAAACTTAATATTAATTTTTGTGGGTTGGAAGAAAACGCACCATGTGGGGGCTTAATTTATTATTAATTATATAAATTAATTACTTAAAATAATAATTATAAATTAATTACAAAATTAATTATTATATAAATTACTTACAAAGTAATTAATACGAAATTTATCACATATTAAAATAATCATAAATGATTATTAATGAAGAACTTGCATGAAGAAGCATAGGCTAATTATAACGACTAAATGGATAAATAAATACTGCCTCATAATGAATAGTGAATGAGCATAAAATATTATACAGCAAATAATGGATAGCCGTTATCATGCTAATGTAATCAATTGCCGTGAAATCTGTAAAGACTGCGGTAATTCCAGTTCTTGGTATTCTTGGCTTATCACTTTGGGCGTTCCGTCGGAACACCACCCAAAGGTAACACAAATTCATTGCAAATTGGGACAAGTGTCCTCAGCAAGCTGCAATAGCGCCTTTCCCCTGTAAGGCCAGGGGAAGCAGAGGAACCTGGGAGGCGGGTGGGCGTTTTGTAGTGTAACGTCCGGGAGACGGCCAGCAAGAGTTGCCGAGTCCCCTGGACGCGCTTAAATGCCCCAGCGTGATGCGCACGCAACCATGGATGGTTAGTCACAGAAATGGTATTACGTTTTCTTCTTGCCCCCAGAAATTTCGCCGTTTGCTTTGCATACAGCGACTATTTCTGTGGGTTGGAAGAAAACGCACCACGTGGGGGCTTAATTTATTATTAATTATATAAATTAATTACTTAAAATAATAATTATAAATTAATTACAAAATTAATTATTATATAAATTACTTACAAAGTAATTAATACGAAATTTATCACAAATTAAAATAATCATAAATGATTATTAATGAAGAACTTGCATGAAGAAGCATATGCTAATTATAACGACTAAATGGATAAATAAATACTGCCTCATAATGAATAGTGAATGAGCATAAAAAATATATACAGCAAATAATGGATATAGCCGTTATCATGCTAATGTAATTCAATTGCCGTGAAATCTGTAATTAGACTGCGGTAATTCCAGTCTTGGTATTCTGGCTTATCACTTTGGGACATCAGCCAGAACTACATCAGCTATGCTTAGCCCCTCAGGGGCATCAGGTGCTGGAACATCGGCTGGTACCATAGCAGCCGGAACAACAGCAGCAGAGCTTGGCCCCCGGAGACGTGCACAGCTGGGACACCACCAGGTGTGCCATGGGCATGCTGGATCATCGGCTGGGACATCAGCCAGAACTACATCAGCTGTGCTTAGCCCCTCAGAGGCATTCATAGCTGGAACACCATCAGCTGTGCCCTCAGCTGCTGGAGCGTCGGCTGGGACCACCTCCGCCGCAACATCGGCAGCTCTGCTTGGCCCCCAGGGGCATGCCCTGCTGTAACACCACCAGCTGTGCCATCAGCTGCTGGATCATCGGCTGGGACCACCTCCGCCGGAACAACAGCAGCTGTGCTTGGCCGCCAGGGCCATGCTCAGCTCTGAAATGCCACCAGCTGTGGCATCAATTGCTGGATCATCGGCTGGTACCACAGTAGCCGGAACAACAGCAGCGGTGCTTGGCCCCCGGGGTCGTGTACAGCTGTGACACCACCAGGTGTGCCATCGGCGTGCTGGAACATCGGCTGGGACCTCGTCAGCCGGGACAACAGCAGCTGTGCTTGTCCCCCAGGGCATGCTCGGCTGGCACACCGCCAGCTGCTGGATCATCGGCTGGGACCACATCAGCCAGGACTGATAATAAACACCACCAGGTGTGCCAGCGGCATGCTGGATCATCGGCTGGGACCACATTAGCCGGAACAACAGCAGCTGTGCTTGGCCCCCAGGGCATGCTCAGCTGGCCCACCGCCAGCTGTGCCGACAGCTGCTGGATCATCGGCTGGGAACACATCAGCCGGAACAGCAGCAGCTGTACTTGGCCCCCAGTGTCATGCTCAGCTCGGAACTCCACCAGCTGAGCCTTCAGCTGCTAGCTCGTCGGCTGGGAACTAGAACAAATACAATAAAATTATAAAATTAAGAAATAAATAATAAATACAATTATAACAAGAATTACAATGGGAAAATAAAATTAATAATAGGACACCACCAGCTGTGCCCTCGGCTGCTGAACCATCGGCTGGGACCACCTCCGCCGGAGCATCAGCAGCTGTGCTTGGCCCCCGGGAGCACGCTCAGCTGGAACACCGCCAGCTGTGCCGTCAGCTGGCGGACCACATCAGCCAGAACTACAGCAGCTGTGCTTAGCCCCCAGGGTCATGCACAGCTGGAACACCACCAGCTGTGCCCACAGCCGCTAGACATCGGCTGGGACCACATCCGCCGGAACAACAGCAGCTGTGCTCGGCCCCCAGGGGCATGCTCAGCTTGGCACACCACCAGCTGTGCCGTCAGATTGCAGGATCATCGGCTG
Organism: Procambarus virginalis; assembly: GCA_020271785.1. Classification (NCBI taxonomy): domain Eukaryota; kingdom Metazoa; phylum Arthropoda; class Malacostraca; order Decapoda; family Cambaridae; genus Procambarus; species Procambarus virginalis. Next base: position 8,739 of record WNGS01072499.1, on the reverse strand, counting down.
GCGCCACATCAGCCGGAACAACAGCGGCTGTGCTTGTCCCCCAGGGGCATGCTCAGCCTTCGGCTGCTGGATCATTGGCGGGAACCACTTCCACCGGAACATCGGCAGCCGGGACAGGCGCCGGGTACATGCCGGGCACCGGGGACAATCCTAACTGCAACAGGGCGCCGCACACGCGGGCGTGGACGGCAACACGACAGGATTGTACCTTAGGCTAATGTAGATGGGCCGGCTGCTCCGGCATAATTCTAATTCGAAAAAATATATTTTTATTAAAATTGCGACGAAATAAAGAGCTGGTGACGGCAAATAAAGACGACGAACCAAGCGTCAGTTAGGTTAGGATTGGTTTGGTTAAGTTAGGTTAGGTTAGGGTAGTTTAGGTTAAGTCAGCCCAACCTAACATTTATTCAGTACCAACGTAATGCCAGGAAGCTCTCCGGCTTCCTCCTGCCCTCCAGCTGTGCCAACAGCTGCTGGATCGATCGTCGGCTGGGAAAGTAAGGTAAGCAATAGGAAATACCAAATAATATAAATGGTAACGTGAACGCTGTCCACTCTGGAGACCAACAAAAGGAAATAAAATACAATAAAATATAAATTTAAAAGAAATAATAAAATAAATAATATAACAAAATAAAGAAAAATAACACGGAATAATAGAACGCCCCCAGCTGCGGCCTCAGCTGCTGGACCATCGGCTGGGCCCACCTCCGCCGGTACAACAGCAGCTGTGCTTGGCCCCCCAGGGGCATGCTCAGCAGGAACACCGCCATTTGGGCTGTCCGCTGCTGTAACATCGGCTGGGACCACATCAGCCGGTACAACAGCAGCCGTGCTTGGCCCCCTGGGTCACGCTCAGCTGGAGCCCCACCAGCTGTGCCGTCAGCTGCCGGATCATCTGCTGGGACCACCTCAGCCGGAACAGCAGCTGTGCTTGGCCCCCAGGGGCATGCTCAGCGCGGAACAGCACCGGCTGTGCCATCCGCTGCTGGGACATCGGCTGGTACCACATCAGCCGGAACAACAGCAGCTGTGCTTGGCCCCCGGGGTCGAGCACAGCTGGAACACCACCACCTGTGCCATCAGCTACTGGAACATCGTCTGGGACCGCATCAGCCGGACAACAGCAGCTGTGCTTGGCCCCCAGGGGCATGCTCAGCTCGCACACCACCAGCTGGGCCAACGACTGCTGTACATCGGCTGAAAGAAAGCTCATAAGTGTCCAGAATGGGGGAGGAGCTTCAGTCAGCATGGAGAATGGAAGACTCACAAGTTGGTGCATACGGGTGACAAACCTCACGAGTGTCCTGAGCGTGGGAGGAGGTTCAGTCTGCGTGCAAGGTTCAGTCAGCGTGTAAAAAAGAAGACTCACATGTTTGAGCTATCGGGGGAGAAACCTTATAGTGACTTGAGTGTGGGAAGAGGATCAGTCATCCTCGAAGTAAGGCCACTCTTATTTTAATACATTCAACAGGTAACATCAACAGGTAAAATGTTTACAATTACTAATGAGGATAACCTCAACACCTTCCTCAACCAATGTGGTCTGTAACTTTATTAGCGCTCCCAATGAGTCAACATAATTAATCCCCTTGTCACGTAGTGCGGGCTAGGTATCCTAATTTCTTTTTGTTTCACTTTTTTAATTAATTTTTAATTTACCTTCTACTAGTCATTTTCTGGGCACAATTAACCGAGTGCTTAAATATATCTTCATGCCTCTTAAGTATACGGTCATAACTTACTACTTTTAGTAAATAATCCTTAGCTTAAATTAACCTATGTTTATTACTCAACTTTTCTCTGAATTCATTTATTACTAAGGTTGCCTAGCCTCGCCATCCTCTCTTACTCCATTGTACCACTGGCTTTGCCTGTGTCTCATTTATGGAAATTATTTACTTACAGGTAGTGTACCTGTGAGTACCTGTAAGCTACCTCATTTTTTTTTCTTTTTTCTTTTTGTTCATTTTGTTTGTGTGTTATATAGACTTGTTTTATATATATTTTCCCCTTTTATGTCTTAATTCTTTTTTGTAATTTGCCATTCCTGCCTTGTATTCCTGCAACCATCCTTATTATGCAGGCAAGATTAGACCCTGAACTAAACCTCTTATCCACTATCTATGACAATCATCACTTTAATGATCTGAACTGCAGATATTTTACAGCAAATGATGTAAACAATGTATTATCACATAATCACAATATCTCTGTAATCAACTTAAATGTTAGATCCCTAGGTAAACACTTCGATGATGTTAGTGCCTTAATTGAAACTATTGACAACAAATTCACTTTTATTGTACTTACTGAAACATGGTTGAAAGAGGATACTACTCAACTCTTTAACATGCCTAACTACTTGGCAATTCACAACTGTCGTCAAACTCAGAGAGGTGGTGGTACTGCTCTTTACTACCATCATGAACTAACATGCTTAAAAGTAATTAGAACTAGAGACTGCTGTGGGGAGTATATCTTCGCCAGTTTCAGAGTAAAGGGTACCGAGTCTATCCTGTCTGTGGGAGCAGTCTATAGGATTCCTAACACTGATGTGCCCGAATTCAATTCAAACCTTAGAAATCTAATACTCGATAACAGACTTAACAAAAACCATCTAATTATCGCAGGGGACTTTAATATTGACCTCTGCGAGCCTGAGCACCCTACTACTGTTAGCTTCCTCAACTGTATGAATTCCTGCTTCCTCATACCCTTAATCACTAGACCTACCAGAATCACTGATAGTACTGCCACGACTCTAGATCACATCTGGACCAACATAACCTCTCCGCTTACTTCAGGTATAATCACCGACAGTACTACAGACCATTACCCCACATTTCTCTTAACTAACATTAACAAACCACCTCTAGAGTCAAGGGAGATAAGTTTTAGGCTGCACAATGAATCTGCTATAGGCAATTTTATAACTGCTGCTGATAATGTCAACTGGGAGTCAGAGTTAGGTAACATAGGGGACATCAACCTAGCAGTACAATCTTTTCTTCAAAAAACTCTAAGCCTTTATAACACCCACTGTCCTATGCTTACAAAACAAGTCACTACCAAAAGGCTTAACAATCCCTGGCTTACAAAGGGAATACTTAAATCCATTAATAAAAAACATGACCTTGAGAAGAAGTATAGGCTAGGAACCGTCTCTAAAGAATTCTCAAAGAATTACTCTTTACTGCTATCTAAGATAATTAGACGAGCCAAAACTAAATACTACGAAGATAAATTTACCCAAATAAAGAGCAACATTAAAAAAACTTGGAGCACAATTTCACAAATCTTGGGATCAAAGAAGATTTTAAATAACAAACCAACACTCCTGTCAAATAACGATGGTCAGCTTTCAGCATCTGATTCTGCTATTGAGTTCAATAGGTTCTTCCATTGGGTCATCCCTTGCAAATGATATTCCTTCTTCCAGTACTGAGGTTAAGGACTACCTTACAGGTAACTATCCACAGTCTCTGTACCTAAAGCCTACTAATTCCACTGATGTCAATGAGATAATCCTTTCCCTTAAAACCAAGTCTAGTGCCCTTGAGGAGATTCCGACATTAATTTACAAAAAAGCCTCCAGATCCTTAGCCCCTGCAATTACATTGCTCTTCAACAAGTCACTTGAACTCCAAACCTTCCCAGATATTCTAAAAAAAGCGAGAGTAACCCCTGTCCACAAATGTGGTGATCTCACTGATGTTAACAACTACAGACCTATTTCAATCCTGCCTAACTTATCAAAAATTTTTGAAAAACTAATCTACAAGCAGCTTTACTCTTATCTAGCCAAGCACAATATACTTAGCTCTTGCCAATATGGCTTCAGACCTAAAAAAAGCACTAACGATGCACTTATTAGTATGATTAACTTAATTCATGCAGCTCTTGATAAAAATGAGTTCCCTGTTGGGTTATTTGTGGACCTGCGTAAGGCTTTTGACACTGTGAACCACCAAAACCTTCTTCTTAAATTACATCATTATGGAGTCAGAGGACTCTCCCTGCAATACCTCAAATCTTACCTTACTGACAGACTCCAGTATGTTTCTGTGAACAATTCAATTTCTCCTACCCTACCCATCAACATTGGTGTTCCTCAGGGCAGTATACTTGGCCCTCTCCTCTTTCTCATCTACATTAATGACCTTCCAAATGCCTCCCAACACCTTAGACCAATTCTATTTGCTGACGACACAACCTTCATTTACTCCAGTCCTGACCCCCTTGCTCTAAATGCCACAGTAAATACCGAGCTTAATAAAGTCCATCTTTGGCTAACTGCCAACAAACTCACCCTTAACATTGACAAAACTTTCTATATTCTGTTTGGCAATAAATCCTCTAACCAAATAAATCTCAAGATTAACAATACCCAAATTTGTAACAAATTAGATGGCAAATTCCTTGGCGTTCTCATTGATCACAAGCTTAATTTCCAGGGACACATTCTAAATATATCAAAAAAAGTTTCAAAAACTGTTGGCATTCTTTCTAAGATCAGATATTATGTACCCCGCCCTGCCCTGGTGACTCTCTATTACTCCCTCATCTATCCATATCTCAACTATGGTATTTGTGCTTGGGGTTCTACTACCCAAAATCATTTACGTCCTCTAATTACTCAACACAAAGCTGCTATTAGGACAATATCCAACTCTGGCCCCAGACATCACTCGGTACCCCTACTCAAATCTCTCAATATGTTAGATATTAAGTCACTGCACATTCTCTCATGTGTATTATACATATATAAAACGCTGAACTGTAATGCCAATCCTGACCTCAAAAGCTTCATTGAAAGCTGTAACAGAACCCATGAGCACCACACCAGAAATAAATACAGTTTTGATATTCCAAGAGTACGACTTAACCAAACTAGAAATGCTCTACAAATCAAGGGACCCAGAATGTGGAATGACCTTCCCAACCATGTTAAAGACTGTACCTCTCTCAACCAGTTTAAGATTAAAACTAAACACTACCTGATAAACTCCCTGTAACCTACCTTACCCCTCTATTGTCAACCCATGTCTTATTTTTTTTTCTTATTCAACGCTGTTTGTCTACATATTGTATTTGTGCTGCTTTTCAGTCATGTTCCCCCCTTTTTTTGTACCTTTACTTGTATCTGTTCTCAAAACATTTTAATTCTTTTTGTTCAATTAGCATTAAGTTTTAGATATTAATGTTTTCTTGCCCGAAACGCATTGCGTAATAGTGGCTTTAGGCATTGTATGTACTAGCTCTATCTATAAATCGATCCACTTATGTAAAATCTCTCTATGTATGTACCTTTCCTGAATAAACATATTTATTTATTTATTTATTATTTACATTCGGCTGACAAACTCCACAAGTGTAGATGACAAAACTCACGAGTGTCCAGATGAGGGAAGAGATTCAGTCGTCTTGACCAAATGAAGAGACACATGTTAAGGCATCCAGATGAACGCCGTTGCAGTGTGCAGAATGTGGCAGGAGATTTCAGAACGTGAAACTATAATAACACATGTAATTCATGTGGAGGATCGACCTCATGAGTGTCGAGAATGTGGGAAAAGATTCAGGCATCTTCGAAGACTGAAGTCCGTATGTTACTGCATAACTGCAATGCTCCTTACTGCATACGAAGCCGCCCACAACGCCCACGTCGGAAACCGGGCACGGACACAGTCCACACCGAAAAACCGCCGTGCACACCTCCGTGCCCCGGCAATATGGAGCCCACAGCCCCCGGGCGTTAAGGAGGAAAACGGGCAGGACTGTACCTTAGGTGAATGGATACAAGTCACTCCGTACATTGACAACATCGCACACTAATATTTTTACAACTTCGGACACCAGCTTTCGACGTTTCGCATATGTGTACGTGTTCCATATTAAAACGACAATATAATGCTATTAACAAATAAAATCTTCTACTTAACAGGCATATAGTTATTAAATGAAGTTTAGTGATGTAATAGACATAATCCGGAGTCCGTAAGGACTCCGGATTATGTCTCCGCCAGCGTAAACTCTGGACTCCGCCAGCGTAAACACAACACACCCGAATGCCCACAAACACGATACAACGCACAAAACACAACACTTCTCTCAGTTTTTGGATAAACTCCTTTTATATTTATTATGTGATAGTTATACTTGTATAAAATGATAACTATTATAGGTAAGCGCCTAATATTTAATATTAATCAATAAAAAAGAAGTCAGAAGCCACACGCCTGTCTGTACATGTCTTTTGTGTAAAAGTATTTTGGGCGTTCATGTACTTGTGCGCTAGCTGGCATTCACAACTGTTCTCGCCTACAAGCATTAGAATTAAACAAACGAATTTATTTTTTCATTTATATACAAGAAGAGAAGGCTACCCTTGAGTCTGTAATATTCATCTGATCACTGGTCTCCCATTTGGTCCTCATAGCTTTATCTTACTATTATTGAATGTCAATAACCGTATTATGCAACTTCAATTTCTTCTATTTCTTTCTTTATTATGCACCCCATACCCATCCCGCGGGCGGTGGTGTAAAGGATTACAGAGGCATATATAATCGGTTCAGGAACTGAACCCTCTAGTTCGTTTAGCTAAGCAAATAACAATGTTTGACGCTAGTTACAAAATTATTAATGTTGTATACACACGTACATACATACATACATATATATATATATATATATATATATATATATATATATATATATATATATATATATATATATATATATATATATATATATATATATATATATACGTATACATATATACATACACATACATATTTAATCACCCACACAAATACACACATCAATAATCTTTGTGTCACAAGTGATCAACAAGAGGCTCACAACAGTCACTATACAAGGCACTTTACATCTATGGTGAGTCACACAGTTACTAGTCTTGCTGCACACCCACACAACTAGGTGTGCAGCTTTACAGTCATGTGCTCCACACCCACCCAGTTGGGCGGCAGCTTTACAGTCATGTGCTCCACACCCACCCAGCTGGGCGGCAGCTTCACAGTCATGTGCTCCACACCCACCCAACTGGGCGGCAGCTTTACAGTCATGTGCTCCACACCCACCCAACTGGGTGGCAGCTTTACAGTCATGTGCATGCATTACCTACAGTAAGCAAATTTTGGATACTTCGCTAAGATTTCGGGCAGCATATCATTATGAATGAAGTACTTACACATTTCATTATGCAACCTTAATCAAGTTGTCCTTCAGCATTTTGTGGTGTTCAGCTACCCTTATCTTCTGTATGTTCCTCACATTACCAGTATACACAAACATTGACATGTAGGGATATACTCTCAGATAACTTAGTAATTTAAATGCACAGTAGCAGTCCTAGGCGTTCAATCCCCGACCGCCGTCCAAGTGGTTTGGCATCATTCCTCCCCATCCCATCCCAAATCCTTATCCTGATCCCTTCCCAGTGTTAAATAGTTGTAATGAACAGGCACAATATATATATATATATATATATATATATATATATATATATATATATATATATATATATATATATATATATATATATATATATATATATATATATATATATATATATATATATATATATATATATATTATATATATTATATATAATAATAATAATATATACTGGTCTAATAAAATAATAGACCAGTTAATACTCTCACTCGTTGTGTTAGGATATGTTAACTTGATAAAACTGAATGTTCATTGTTGAGGACTGTGTTAACAAACAATATATCTGACTTTATCAAGACTGTAGCTTGCTTAGCAAAAGGAACTTTATTAAATTTGGGTTCAGTTTAACTACCGCTCAATGGATGAGTAATTGGGGTATAATAAAGGAACTAAGCTGATAAAATGAAAGACGGGAAAACAACATTAGAGAGATAAACTCGAGAGATGTTTTCATGTTAACCCGAAAATTATTTGAGGAGCAAGACGGACTGCGGGTCAGGCAATTGGTCTCCATGCTATCGTGATGGGGGATCAGCCATTACACGTGTTAATGACTCTTGTATAGTTGTGTAGTTAAGGACAACAGGGTAAAGGGGTAATGGGCATTGTGGTTGATTGTTCTACCTGGGAATCCTCCACTGTTTTATATCTTATGTATGTATGTACTAACCTAGTTGTGGTTGCGGGGGTTGAACTTTGGCTCTTTGGTCCCGCCTCTCAACCGTCAATCAACTGATGTACAGATTCCTGAGCCTACTGGGCTCTGTCATATCTACATTTGAAACTGTGCATGGAGTCAGCCTCCACCACATTACTGCCTAATGCATTCCATTTATTAACAACTCTGACACAAAAGTTCTTTAGATATTAGAAAGAACTTTTTTAGTGTCAGAGTGGTTGACAAATGGAATGCATTAGGAAGTGATGTGGTGGAGGCTGACTCCATACACAGTTTCAAGTGTAGATATGATAGAGCCCAATAGGCTCAGGAAACTGTACACCTGTTGATTGACGATTGAGAGGCGGGACCAAAGAGCCTGAGCTCAACCCCCGCAAGCACAACTAGGTGAGTACTAGGTGAGTACTGAAAAGTTCTTTCTATAATCTCTCTGTGGCTCAATTGGGTACTCAGTTTCCACCTGTGTCCCCTTGTGCGTGTACCACATGTGTTAAATAAATGTATGTATGTATGTATGTATGTATGTATGTATGTATGTATGTATGTATGTATGTATGTATGTATGTATTTATGTA
>WNGS01072488.1:0-11444 GCA_020271785.1 Procambarus virginalis | reverse complement strand
TCATATATATATATATATATTATATAATATAGTATATATATATAGATATATAGATCTATATATATATATATATATAGATGATGTATATATATATATTAGTATACTTTTGTAGCAGTCTTGTCCTGTAGACCTATGTTACTAAATATGACCGAAAAAGTAAGATTAATAATTCTAACACGAATGTTCTCTCGATTTTTCCTTATGTTTCTTTTTTACTGGTGACGGTAAATGAAAAATAATTTTTCATTTACCGTCACCAGTCATTTATCATTTATGATTTTTCATTTACCGTCACCCATAAAAAGAACCATAAGGAAATCGAGACAAACTTCGTGTTAGAATTATTAATCTCACTTAGACCATATATATATATCTATATATTAGTAGATATATATATAGTATATATCATCTGATATATTATTATCTATATATATATAATATATATATAATTTACTAAGTCGTACCTAGTAGCCAGAACGCACTTCTCACGCCTACTATGCAAGGCCCGGTTTGCCTAATATATATATATATATATATATATTGTGACGGTGACTTCTCCTCCCCCTTATATTTTCTCCACGCCTGCTGTAAGAGTACATGTCCACTTTATTCGGAGCGTTCTCTACATGCGGGCAACAGATTGATACATATGTGGGAGAGCAGTATTTTTTGCGAAGTTGCGAAGAAATTTGAGAAAATGGAGTATTTTGGCCGTGGGATAGGCCCTTTAGGGACGCCAATATGGCGCTGGCCTCCGATCTCCGCCAAAACGATGTGACGTCAGTGGCACCAGAGTTGTCACCGTCAGCGACATGGCAACTGGGAGCCAATGAAAACCTAACCCTTGGGAAAGTGATGTCAAAGGCCATGGGGGTCCAGCCAGTCGTCGCCGTGGTAGGCACATCAGTCATTAGACAGCAGTCAAGAGAGTTGGACAGCGCTGCGGTCATCCTGTCAGATTGACGGTTTACCCGACCCGGTGGATTTACGCGTCTCCAGCGTGTCTGCGCACGCACCTGTGGAGTCTTCCTTCGCATACGTGTGTGGCCAGAGTAGAATTGACGGAAATTTGAGCATCAAGTGCTCCAGGATCGGGTGCTGTGTGCAGGTGAAGTCTAGGCAGTATCGTCTGGGACGTATCTGATAGCTTCACAGTGACGACGTATCGGCTGGGCCAATCCACTGGGAAGCAGTTAAAGAAGATACTAATTGGGAACCCGTACGACTGCAGCCGAGAAGTAGGTTGGCAGCCGTAGCTGAGATAAGTTGACGGCCGGGAGACCGACTCCAACCCTACAAGACGTGGAGAAGGAGCACGGACCTGCGGAGGAAAAGAACACGGAGCGACGACGCGTTTATTCTGGGATGTTGATTGGGTTCCTGGAGGACACATCATGTGTGTGTGTGTGGGCGTTCCCTACACGGAGGCGAGAACCTGGACCAGGAGCTACAACTCAACTCTCCGACCGTAGGATAGGTGGAAGTAGGTGATTCTAGTTTCCCCTCCCAATTCCCCTTTAGTCAGCTATATATTTAGCCAGAGTATCTTTCATGTAATGAGCAAGTCTCACCTAGGTATATGTCACAGTAAGGCACAGTTGTGCAGAGTGAGGATGTATAGAGCACTCACGGTATTTATATATATATATATATGTGGGTGGTCGCAGGCACCTGGATTGATTGAAGAATTTACTGTGTCGATGCTTTCTTTCATGTGACTTTACTATGATAACTTAGAGAGGGGAGAGAATATATAATATATAATATATATATATATATATATCTATATAGTTATATATATCGAGTATATATATATATAAGTGTACCAGTTATTGGTGTTAGGCTATGTGCCCCGTATTTATATTATTACTATTATTGATATCTATGATTTATCTATATATGTACTGCTTGTGTGTTGAATAATTTTTCCTGTGTGCAGTGATCAATTGAATATTCGCCTCCGAAAATGAATTACTGAGAACTACCAGTATTATATCTTGACATCCTGGGAAGGTGTGAGAGTGGCGGGAAGTGTCCAGGGTGAACTATCGCAACCAAAAACAATCAAACAAGTGGATTGGCAGTGTGGAATCATCTGAACTGCAGTGAGGGCCAACAAGGGCGCCCTGAGGGGCTCCCTCGGTTATGGTGGTGGGGGGTGGGGGGTGGGGGGATGGGGTGTTGTTGCGGTCAGTCGAGGGGGTGACCAGTGTGTAAGTGTTTATGAAAATATCCCTGAAAAATAGATACCTCGGCTCTCGGGAAACAGGTATCGTGTTTTAAGTGCATCGAGTCCACAGTGAACCAGATTACAAGTGTATGATATTGTGCAGTGATATATCACGAAATTATACAAACGTGTTAGTGTCACCCCTCTGACCCCCCCCCTCCCCATACCCGCCAGTGTGTACTGTCACCCAACCCACGAGTCACCCCCCCCTGCCCCACCCCAACCGCGACCGTCACCTCCTGTGTCCACCCCCTCACGCTACGTCCGCCCAGCACCCACCCAGCGCCCACCCAGCGGCCGCCCAGCACCCACCCAGCGGCCGCCCAGCGCCCGCCCAGCGCCCACCCAGCGCCCAGCGCCAGCGCCCCCTGCACCCGCCCAGCGCCCACTCTCCGCCCGCCCAGCGTCCGCCCAGCGCCCGCCGATGTCGCAGGTCACGACTGACAGCCAGGCTTCTCTCAGCCAAGAGGAGCCATCAAGCGACGACAGGTATGGCACATGCCAAGTGTGTGACAAGGTGTGGAAACTCAAGGGTAACGGAGATGTGCGCAAGCATGCTCACAACGGAACCAATTGTCCGGGTATGTGGCGCCCTCCCAAAGAGGGTATCAATCAAGGCCCCACTCCAGCAGTCAGGGAAAACACCTCCAACAGCTTCATATCGACTGAGAATCTACTAGAAGCCATCAAAGCAACATCGGTTGGAACCTTGCAGCACATCCCCAAAGCTGCCCGGCCCCAGGCAGCAGCCAAACTATCCAGCCTCTTGAAAAAGGTCAACGACTCCCCCGGAACCATCCAAGCATGGCGCAACCTTCTCCTGTTTGGAAACATATGCCTAGCTGTCCCTGCAAGGAGAGACAAATCTCTAGCTTCCTCAGTCATTATGGCTATAAATAGTTTTCCTAGAGAGGACAACCAGGCACCCCTCCCCACCCGTGCCAAAAACACTCACCGCAGGAAAGGTATCAACAGCAGAACCGAGGCATCCAAAATGAGAGCAACAGTCAGCAAGAAAATAGAAGAAGGCAACACAATAGGGGCAATCAGAGTCATCACCAGTGAAGACACAGTTGCCACCAGGGATGCCGATACAGCACAAGCCCTGAGGGAAAAACACCCATCCAGAGCTCCTCGTGACGACGGTGTTCCCCTAGTCGGTGTCACCAGAGCAGAACCCCTGTGTGTGCTCGAATCCATGGTGCATAAAGCAGCTTTATCCTTCCCACCAGGATCAGCAGGTGGGTTCACAGGACTAAGACCCAACCACATCAAACAAATGCTCAACCCTGCACTGGGAGACATTGCACAGGGCCTCCTGGTGGAACTAACAAGATTCGCCAACACATGTCTAGCTGGCAACATACCAGAGACCATACGGCCTCTCTTTTTTGGCGCTACCCTCTGTGCCCTGAGGAAAAAAGATGGAGGAATCAGACCGATAGCTGTGGGCAATTCACTCCGGCGTCTCGTCGCTAAGGCTGCTGCTAGAGCAGTTAGTCAGGCAGCAGCCGACATGCTGAAGCCAAAACAGCTTGGGTTTGGCATTCCCCAAGGGTGTGAGGCAGCGGCTCATGCAGCTAGAGCTTACATTGCCAACATTACGGATGAAAAAGCTCTGATAAAGCTGGACTTCAAAAATGCCTTCAATCTGGTTAGAAGGGATGCAGTACTCAATGCGGTTCATCGCCTTTTTCCTTCCCTCTACCCGTTTGTAAACTCATGCTACAGCAAGAATCTAACTCTGCTTTTTGGGGAACATGAAATCGAATCACAAGAAGGTGTCCAACAGGGTGACCCCCTTGCTCCTTTTCTTTTCTGCCTAGTCATCAAGGAAGTCACCGATAACCTGTCCAGTGAGCTCAACATTTGGTTTTTGGACGATGGTACTCTAGCCGGCTCCCCAGACGCACTCTTGGACGACATAAGAATAATTCAGGAGCAAGGAGCAAGTCTAGGCCTCACCCTGAACCCTTCCAAGTGCGAAATAACCTCCACCAACCAGCACATAATAGAGCAAATAAAGGTTGTTTTGCCTGACATTCATACAACCAACCCTGAGGACAGCACACTCCTAGGTGCTCCTCTTGGAAGGAATGCCATCGACGAGGTCCTTGGTAAGAAGATCACTGACCTGAAGAGAATGAACGAGAGGATTGAAGACATCGATGCCCATGATGCACTTTACCTCATCACCAGATGCTTGTCCCTCCCCAGGCTGACCTACTTTCTAAGATGTTCGCCATCTTTCAACAATATTAAATTAGAAGAGTACGACAGCTTGCTGAAATCAACACTAGAAAAAGCCCTCAATCTTTCCCTCAGCAACTCGCAGTGGAAACAGGCCTCCCTTCCTGTCAGACTCGGGGGCCTTGGCGTGCGCACAGCAACACAAATTGCTGTACCAGCGTTCCTGTCCTCTTCAGTGGGGTCTGACAACTTGGTGAAGGAAATCCTACCTGAGCACCTAGTTCAACAGGCAGGGGTACATGATCCCAGCTTCACAGACTGCACAACCAAATGGGTCTCTCTCGCAGGACCAGCACCCCAACCACTGCCTTCTGAAGCCCATAAGCAATCCAGCTGGGATCGCCCCATTGCCGACCAAGAAGCTGCGACTTTGCTAGAAGCTGCGACAACACCACATGACACTGCCCGACTTAGAGCAGTAGCAGCTCCCCATGCAGGTGATTTCCTATTAGCAATCCCAATGTCAGCAACCGGCACCCGTCTCACACCGCAGGCCCTCCGAATTGCCGTGGCTCTCCGTCTCGCTGCCCCAATCCACACCGAATACAGGTGTATTTGCGGCGAGGCAGAGGCCGACAGGTACGGACGGCATGGCCTTCTCTGCCAAAGGACAGGAGGATGGCATGCAAGACACGGCGAGGTCAATGACATTATTAAGAGAAGCCTTACCACAGCCGGCTGTCCAGCAGAGAGAGAGCCCCGCTACCTAATGTCCCGCAACTCTAATGAGCCTGTCGGTCGCCCAGATGGAATCACGGTGAACCCCTGGAAGAATGGTAGACAGTTGGTGTGGGACTACACTTGCGTCTCAACTTTAGCCAATACCTATGTTGACTTCAGTGCTACTCAAGCAGGAGGAGCTGCCAATCACCGGGAAGCGGCCAAGTCACGTAAATACAGAGACCTTGAGCACCACTACAATTTTGTCCCCATTGCCTCAGAGACACTTGGTGCCTGGGGTAAAAGTGCTGCTAGCTTTTTGAAGGAGTTGGGGTCTAAGCTAATCGAAACAACTAGAGACCCTAGAGCTGCCAGTTTTCTTTTTCAGCGCCTCAGTGTGGCAATCCAGAGAGGAAATGCTCACTGCATCCATGGTTCCTGCCCGCCATCTGAGGAGCTGGAGGAGCTTTTCAACTTGTGACAAGCAGCCTTGTACCCTGCATGTAATCAATATTGTAACTTTTTTGTGTAATGACATTTTCAAATAAAGTTAGATAAATATACACACATACCAAAAGAATAGGGGTGGTAGGAGAAGAAAATATCAAAGTGTTCAGTGAGGATCCACAAGGTCTTCTCTGAGTACTCTTTATTTTCTTCTCCGAGGCTATGGGTCCCTACACTTGCACCAGAGGTGGTACCCCTTCTAGGTAAATATATATATATATAATATATATATATATATATATATATATATATATATATATATATATATATATATATATATGTCGTACCTAGTAGCCAGAACTCACTTTTTGGCCTACTATGCAAGGCCCGATTTGCCTAATAAGCCAAGTTTTCCCGAATTAATATATTTTCTCTAATTTTTTTCTTATGAAATGATAAAGCTACCCATTTCATTATGTATGAGGTCAATTTTTTTTTGTTGGAGTTAAAATTAACGTAGAAATATGACCGAACCTAACCAACCCTACCTAACCTAACCTAACCTATCTTTATAGGTTAAGTTAGGTTAGGTAGCTGAAAAAGTTAGGTTAGGTTAGGTTAGGTAGGTTAGGTAGTCGAAAAACAATTAATTCATGAAAACTTGGCTTATTAGGCAAATCGGGCCTTGCATAGTAGGCTGAGAAGTGCGTTCTGGCTACTAGGTACGACATATATATGTATATATATATATATATATATATATATATATATATATATATATATATATATATATATATATATATATATATATATGTGTGTGTGTGTATATATACCCGCAAAGCAGTACCCGCCACACGTTGCCGTGGCTCAGTTTGGGTAAGTAGGATAGAAAGAAAAGAGAAAGCGCACGTTTCTAATATGTTTAATTTCACAATGCTTGTGGGTATAAAATATTTTTTGTTGTTTCATTGTCTGTGGAGATATAGAGATTGTCTGGTTTGCCGACTCTAGAACACGCAACATATAATTGTCCATGTGAGAACCAATCCGTGTCTAGATATAAACTGCACAATTCTGAAGATTGGCCTTGAGCTTTGAAGAAGGTGACTGCAAACGCCAATCGAATTGGAAATTACAATATCTTAAATTGAAATGGCATATCTGTTGGAATCATAGAAATGCGAGGAATAAGGACATATTCACCTTTGAAAGGTCCTCTCAAGATTGTTGCTTCTACGACGTCGCTGATTAATTTTTTTACTGCAAGGCGCGTGGCGTTGTGAAGTTTTGGCTAGTGGATATTTCGCAAGATGATAATTGGCAAGCCGATTTTCAATTGCCGTACGTGTGAACGTATCCCTGGCAGATCGAGTGAATTAAAATATTCTGCTGGATAATGAACCGCTTCAACTGCTTCCTCAACACTGTCGACGGACTTGTATGTGACTGCCTCGCTCTGAATGTTAGACTGAATAATATTATTAAGTTCGTGTGCGGGATGCTTTGGAAATGTTGCACGTGGGAGTTTCAATGAATTGCATTTTCGATGGCAATTTCAAAGACGAGGTAACAGTTCTTCCACTTGGTAGCAATGTCGCAGCTATTCTGGACGATGCAAGAGCTAAGGTTATGCCATTTTGGGATCGAAATGCTGCCAGAATCAATCTAATTAGAAATGTTTTACCAGTTCGTCCTAGCGCATTTAAGAAAATTTCTCAAGCCCGTTATTGACAGTTTCAATTATTTGATTGTAAATGCCTTTTCGCTTTAGCATTAGATTAGGAATATTTGATTGAACATACGACAACAGATCACCCGTGTTGTAACTTTGTTCACGACGCAATTCTACATCGAATGGAGCAGCAGTAGATCGATCAGTGATGGCTTTTTCAGTTGATTGAGAACTTTGTTCGCGATTTCTAAGCACAAATCTTCAATCATTATCAACGCTTCGTTGTAGATTTTTGCCGTGAAATCCATGTTCTTATTTGAATTTTCCTTGAGTATTGTACGTACAATATCTTCAGCCACGTGTAATTTATATTTCTTCCATAACTCTGTTGGAGATGAAGGAGAGCCGGCGGTCATCATGATTGCAAACAATGCACGATTTTGATTTGGATGTGACGTGTTGGACGTATCATTAATGCATACATTCTAGTGTCGGTAGTTCTCCAATTAATTCATAGGTTGACATGCATTACGGAAAGTGGCATGTGTTACGCCGTTGACAAATCTCAATGCCTGGAAAGACGTTGGACCGGGCATATTTACCAACAGCATGCGAAGAAAGAAGCATTTATCTTGATTGGGATGGACGGTGTACAGTCTGCCTATCGTAGTTTATTTGAATATGCCAGGTTGTCCGTCGACTCGCTCTCCTCGTTTGCGTCGTTCAAATGATTTTCTACTGGCATTCCAGTAGAAAATTCAGTAGATTTTCTACTGGCAAAAAATACTAACGAAATATTTTAATTCAAACGCAGATCAATCGACACAGCTCAATTTCACCACCAATTGCACTTAAAAATAAGAACAGTTAAAAAAACGAAAAGAAAAACAATGAATAAAGAAACAAATAAACTATACTCACGAAATGAACGGTATGGTAAACAACACAGTTCAATTCCAAGGCAATGTCACACAAAATAATTAAATCAAAATGAAAATAAATCAAAGTCTATGAAAAATCAATTTATCAATGCAATCGGAAACATTGAAATGAAATCGTAATGTATTTTAAATAACGTGTGTTGCTCTTACGTGCAACAGATGGCGCTGTTTTTCCAAAAAAGCATGTTTTTCCTGTCAGCGGTGTAGCATCTAGATAGTAGGTATATAAAAACATGTCCGTATTCGAATGGAACGTTGTGTCAAAATTTCAAAGCAATCGGTAAAGAGGTTTCAAAGATTTCCCTCACATGAAAAACACATGAAAAACACAGTTTTTTTAAAAAAAAGCATGTTTTGCTTTTGCGTGCTTTTGTTTTGCATAAAAAAACACCCGAGATTTGTTTTTATTTTCATTTATGTTTAAAGTAAATATATTAAAGTTTAATTGTTCATACTTTGTGTTTTACGTGTTCCTCCCTCTAACTTACCACAGGCAAGCAGTCTATCTTTTCTTTTAAGTGTGACCAGGCATTGACACCTGCCATTGGAGGACTGCCGAACATCAACACTCCAACACTTTCCAGTCACAATATATATATATATATTATATAATATATATAATATATATATATATATATATATATATATATATATATATTATATATATATCTATATACATATATATATATATATATATATATATATATATATATATATATATATATATATATATATATATATATATATATATATATATATATATATATATAATATATGCAATGACGATCACAAAACACTGATCATTTTATGCGGAAAATCCACAGAGAAAAATGAAAGGAGGTAACGTTTCGACTTGGTTAAAGCCTTTGTCAAACCAGACTGACCATCAGTCTGGTTTGACAAAGGCTTTAACCAAGTCGAAACGTTACCTCCTTTCATTTTCTCTGTGGATTTTCCGCATATATATATATATATATATATATATATATATATATATATATATATCGTACTTAGTAGCCAGAACGCACTTTTTGGCCTACTATGCAAGGCCCGATTTGGCTAATAAGCCAAGTTTTCATGAATTAATATATTTTCTCTAATTTTTTTCTTATGAAATGATAAAGCTATCCATTTCATTATGTATGAGGTCAATTTTTTTTATTGGAGTTAAAATTAACGTAGATATATGACCGAACCTAACCAACCCTACCTAACCTAACCTAACCTATCTTTATAGGTTAGGTTAGGTTAGGTAGCCGAAAAAGTTAGGTTAGGTTAGGTTAGGTAGGGTAGGTAGTCGAAAAACAATTAATTCTTGAAAACTTGGCTTATTAGGCAAACCGGACCTTGCATAGTAGGCTGAGAAGTGCGTTCTGGCTACTAGGTACGACATATATATATATATATATATATATATATATATATATATATATATATATATATATATATATATATATATATATATATATATATATATATATATATATATATATATATATATATATATATATATATATATATATATATATATTATATATATAGATATATATATATATATATATATATATATATATATATATATATATATATATATATATATGTGTGTGTGTGTGTGTGTGTGTGTGTACTCACCTAGTTGTACTCACCTAGTTGTGCTTGCGGGGGTTGAGCTCTGGCTCTTTGGTCCCGCCCCTCAACCGTCAATCAACAGGTGTACAGGTTCCTGAGCCTATTTGGCTCTATCATATCTACACTTGAAACTGCGTACGGAGTCAGCCTCCACCACATTACTTCCTAATGCATTCCATTTGTCAACCACTCTGACACTAAAAAAGTTCTTTCTAATATCTCTGTGGCTCATTTGGGCACTAAGTTTCCACCTGTGTCCCCTAGTGCGTGTGCCCCTTGTGTTAAACAGCCTGTCTTTATCAACCCTGTCGATTCCCTTGAGAATCTTGAATGTGGTGATCATGTCCCCCCTAACTCTTCTGTCTTCCAACTAAGTGAGGTTCAATTCCCGTAGTCTCTCCTCGTAGCTCATACCTCTCAGCTCGGGTACTAGTCTGGTGGCAAACCTTTGAACCTTTTCCAGTTTAGTCTTATGCTTGACTAGATATGGACTCCATGCTGGAGCCGCATACTCCAGGATTGGTCTGACATATGTGGTATATAATGTTCTGAAAGATTCCTTACACAAGTTTCTAAAGTCCATTCTTATGTTAGCCAACCTGGCATATGCTGCTGATGTTATCCTCTTGATATGAGCTTCAGGGGACAGGTCTGGCATGATATCAACCCCCAGGTCTTTTTCTCTCTTTGACTCTTGAAGTATTTCATCTCCCAAATGATACCTTGTATCTGGTCTCCTGCTTCCTACCCCTATCTTCATTACATTTCATTTGCTTGGGTTAAACTCTAACAGCTATTTGTTCGACCATTCCTGCAGCTTGTCCAGGTCTTCTTGAAGCCTCAAGCTGTCTTCCTCTGTCTTAATCCTTCTTATAATTTTGGCGTCGTCAGCATACATTGAGAGGAATGAGTCTATACCCTCTGGGAGATCATTTACGTATATCAGAAACAGGATAGGTCCAAGCACAGAGCCCTGTGGGACTCCACTGGTTACTTCACGCCATTCTGAGGTCTCACCCCACACTGTAACTCTCTGCTTCCTATTGCTTAGGTACTCCCTTATCCACTGGACAGCCCTACCATTATTCCTACCTGTTTCTCCAGGTTATGCATCAACCTTTTATGGGGTACTGGTGTCAAAGGCTTTCTGACAGTCCAGCTAAAATGCAGTCCGCCCATCCTTCTCTTTCTGCTTAATCTTTGTCACCTGATCGTAGAATTCATCAAGCCTGTATGGCAAGATTTACCCTCCCTGAACCCATGTTTGATTGGGTTGTCACGAAGTTTTCCTCGTTCAGATGTGTTCTAGATTTTCTCTCACAATCTTCTCCACACCTTGCATGGTATAGCAGGTTAGGGACATCTGGCTGTAGTTCAGTGCCTGCTTGTCTTTCACCCTTTTTGGATATTGGTAACTACATTAGGCAGTCTTAATATTTCTGGTAGGTCTCCGTTTCCAGTGACCTACTATACACACTGGAGAGTGGCAAGCAATATCCTCCTGCTCTCCTTTCAATACCCATGGTAATATTCCGTCTGGCAAACAGCTTTTTCTCACATCCAGCTCGAATAGGTGCTTCTTTAGCCTCATCCTTGTAATTTCAAACCTTTCCAA
>WNGS01072486.1:109636-119764 GCA_020271785.1 Procambarus virginalis | reverse complement strand
GGGGCGACAACATGCTGAAGTTAGCAGGGGCGACAACATGCCTGAAGGGGGCAGGGCGACAACATGCTTGAAGTTAGCAGGGGCGACAACATGCTTGAAGTTAGCAGGGGCGACAACATGCTTGAAGTTAGCAGGGGCGACAACATGCTGAAGTTAGCAGGGCGACAACATGCTTGAAGGGGGCAGGGGCGACAACATGCTTGAAGTTAGCAGGGGCGACAACATGCTTGAAGTTAGCAGGGGCGACAACATGCTTGAAGTTAGCAGGGGCGACAACATGCTTGAAGTTAGCAGGGGCGACAACATGCTTGAAGTTAGCAGGGCGACAACATGCTTGAAGTTAGCAGGGGCGACAACATGCTTGAAGTTAGCAGGGCGACAACATGCTTGAAGTTAGCAGGGGCGACAACATGCTTGAAGTTAGCAGGGGCGACAACATGCTGAAGTTAGCAGGGGCGACAACATGCTTGAAGTTAGCAGGGGCGACAACATGCTTGAAGTTAGCAGGGGCGACAACATGCTTGAAGTTAGCAGGGGCGACAACATGCTTGAAGTTAGCAGGGGCGACAACATGCTTGAAGTTAGCAGGGGCGACAACATGCTTGAAGTTAGCAGGGGCGACAACATGCTTGAAGTTAGCAGGGGCGACAACATGCTTGAAGTTAGCAGGGGCGACAACATGCTGAAGTTAGCAGGGGCGACAACATGCTTGAAGGTAGCAGGGGCGAGGGGGGCGACAACATGCTTGAAGTTAGCAGGGGCGACAACATGCTTGAAGTTAGCAGGGGCGACAACATGCTTGAAGTTAGCAGGGGCGACAACATGCTTGAAGTTAGCAGGGGCGACAACATGCTTGAAGTTAGCAGGGGCGACAACATGCTTGAAGGGGGCAGGGGCGACAACATGCTTGAAGTTAGCAGGGGCGACAACATGCTTGAAGTTAGCAGGGGCGACAACATGCTTGAAGTTAGCAGGGGCGACAACATGCTTGAAGTTAGCAGGGGCGACAACATGCTTGAAGTTAGCAGGGGCGACAACATGCTTGAAGTTAGCAGGGGCGACAACATGCTTGAAGTTAGCAGGGGCGACAACATGCTTGAAGGGGCAGGAGCGACAACATGCTTGAAGTTAGCAGGGGCGACAACATGCTGAAGTTAGCAGGGGCGACAACATGCTTGAAGTTAGCAGGGCGACAACATGCTTGAAGTTAGCAGGAGCGACAACATGCTTGAAGTTAGCAGGGGCGACAACATGCTTGAAGGGGCAGGGGCGACAACATGCTTGAAGTTAGCAGGGCGACAACATGCTGAAGGGGGCAGGGGCGACAACATGCTTGAAGGGGGCAGGGGCGACAACATGCTTGAAGTTAGCAGGAGCGACAACATGCTTGAAGTTAGCAGGGGCGACAACATGCTTGAAGTTAGCAGGGGCGACAACATGCTTGAAGTTAGCAGGGGCGACAACATGCTTGAAGTTAGCAGGGGCGACAACATGCTTGAAGTTAGCAGGGAGCGACAACATGCTTGAAGTTAGCAGGGGCGACAACATGCTTGAAGTTAGCAGGGCGACAACATGCTTGAAGTAGCAGGGGCGACAACATGCTTGAAGTTAGCAGGAGCGACAACATGCTTGAAGTTAGCAGGAGCGACAACATGCTGTGAAGTTAGCAGGGGGACAACATGCTTGAAGTTAGCAGGAGCGACAACATGCTTGAAGTTAGCAGGGAGCGACAACATGCTTGAAGTTAGCAGGGGCGACAACATGCTTGAAGTTAGCAGGGGCGACAACATGCTTGAAGTTAGCAGGGGCGACAACATGCTTGAAGTTAGCAGGGGCGACAACATGCTTGAAGTTAGCAGGGGCGACAACATGCTTGAAGTTAGCAGGGGCGACAACATGCTGAAGTTAGCAGGAGCGACAACATGCTTGAAGTTAGCAGGGGCGACAACATGCTTGAAGTTAGCAGGGGCGACAACATGCTTGAAGTTAGCAGGGGCGACAACATGCTTGAAGTTAGCAGGGGCGACAACATGCTTGAAGTTAGCAGGGCGACAACATGCTTGAAGTTAGCAGGGGCGACAACATGCTTGAAGTTAGCAGGGGCGACAACATGCCTGAAGGGGTTAGGGGCGACAACATGCTTGAAGTTAGCAGGGGCGACAACATGCTTGAAGTTAGCAGGGCGACAACATGCTTGAAGTTAGCAGGAGCGACAACATGCTTGAAGTTAGCAGGGGCGACAACATGCTTGAAGAGTTAGCAGGAGCGACAACATGCTTGAAGTTAGCAGGGGCGACAACATGCTGAAGGGGGAGGGGCGACAACATGCTTGAAGTTAGCAGGGGCGACAACATGCTTGAAGTTAGCAGGGGCGACAACATGCTTGAAGTTAGCAGGGGCGACAACATGCCTGAAGGGGGCAGGGGCGACAACATGCTTGAAGTTAGCAGGGGCGACAACATGCTTGAAGTTAGCAGGGGCGACAACATGCTTGAAGTTAGCAGGGGCGACAACATGCTTGAAGTTAGCAGGAGCGACAACATGCTTGAAGTTAGCAGGGGCGACAACATGCTTGAAGTTAGCAGGGCGACAACATGCTTGAAGTTAGCAGGGGCGACAACATGCTTGAAGTTAGCAGGAGCGACAACATGCTTGAAGTTAGCAGGGGCGACAACATGCTTGAAGTTAGCAGGGGCGACAACATGCTTGAAGTTAGCAGGGCGACAACATGCTTGAAGTTAGCAGGGGCGACAACATGCTTGAAGGGGGCAGGGGCGACAACATGCTTGAAGTTAGCAGGGGCGACAACATGCTTGAAGTTAGCAGGGGCGACAACATGCTTGAAGTTAGCAGGGGCGACAACATGCTTGAAGTTAGCAGGGGCGACAACATGCTTGAAGTTAGCAGGGGCGACAACATGCTTGAAGTTAGCAGGGGCGACAACATGCTTGAAGTTAGCAGGGCGACAACATGCTTGAAGTTAGCAGGGGCGACAACATGCTTGAAGTTAGCAGGGGCGACAACATGCTTGAAGTTAGCAGGAGCGACAACATGCTTGAAGTTAGCAGGAGCGACAACATGCTTGAAGTTAGCAGGGGCGACAACATGCTTGAAGTTAGCAGGAGCGACAACATGCTTGAAGTTAGCAGGGGCGACAACATGCTTGAAGTTAGCAGGGGCGACAACATGCTTGAAGTTAGCAGGGGCGACAACATGCTTGAAGTTAGCAGGGGCGACAACATGCTTGAAGTTAGCAGGAGGAGCGACAACATGCTTGAAGTTAGCAGGGCGACAACATGCTTGAAGTTAGCAGGGGCGACAACATGCTTGAAGTTAGCAGGGGCGACAACATGCTTGAAGTTAGCAGGGGGGAGCGACAACATGCTTGAAGTTAGCAGGGGCGACAACATGCCTGAAGTTAGCAGGGCGACAACATGCTTGAAGTTAGCAGGGGCGACAACATGCTTGAAGTTAGCAGGAGCGACAACATGCTTGAAGTTAGCAGGGGCGACAACATGCTTGAAGTTAGCAGGGGCGACAACATGCTGAAGGGGGCAGGGGCGACAACATGCTTGAAGTTAGCAGGGGCGACAACATGCTTGAAGTTAGCAGGGGCGACAACATGCTTGAAGTTAGCAGGAGCGACAACATGCTTGAAGTTAGCAGGGGGCAACATGCTTGAAGTTAGCAGGGGCGACAACATGCTTGAAGTTAGCAGGGCGACAACATGCTGAAGGGGGCAGGGCGACAACATGCTTGAAGTTAGCAGGGGCGACAACATGCTTGAAGTTAGCAGGGGCGACAACATGCTTGAAGGTTAGCAGGGGCGACAACATGCTGAAGGGGGCAGGGGCGACAACATGCTTGAAGTTAGCAGGGGCGACAACATGCTTGAAGTTAGCAGGAGCGACAACATGCTTGAAGTTAGCAGGGGCGACAACATGCTTGAAGTTAGCAGGGGCGACAACATGCTTGAAGTTAGCAGGGGCGACAACATGCTTGAAGTTAGCAGGGGCGACAACATGCTTGAAGTTAGCAGGGCGACAACATGCTTGAAGTTAGCAGGGGCGACAACATGCTTGAAGTTAGCAGGGGCGACAACATGCTTGAAGTTAGCAGGGGCGACAACATGCTTGAAGGGGGCAGGAGCGACAACATGCTTGAAGTTAGCAGGGGCGACAACATGCTTGAAGTTAGCAGGGCGACAACATGCTTGAAGTTAGCAGGCGACAACATGCTTGAAGTTAGCAGGGGCGACAACATGCTTGAAGTTAGCAGGGGCGACAACATGCTTGAAGTTAGCAGGGGCGACAACATGCTTGAAGTTAGCAGGGGCGACAACATGCTTGAAGGGGCAGGAGAGGGGCAGGAGCGACAACATGCTTGAAGTTAGCAGGGGCGACAACATGCTTGAAGTTAGCAGGGCGACAACATGCTTGAAGTTAGCAGGGGCGACAACATGCTTGAAGTTAGCAGGGGCGACAACATGCTTGAAGTTAGCAGGGGCGACAACATGCTTGAAGTTAGCAGGGCGACAACATGCTTGAAGTTAGCAGGGCGACAACATGCTTGAAGTTAGCAGGGGCGACAACATGCTTGAAGTTAGCAGGCGCGACAACATGCTTGAAGTTAGCAGGGCGACAACATGCTTGAAGTTAGCAGGACGACAACATGCTTGAAGTTAGCAGGGGCGACAACATGCTTGAAGTTAGCAGGAGCGACAACATGCTTGAAGTTAGCAGGGGCGACAACATGCTTGAAGTTAGCAGGGGCGACAACATGCTTGAAGTTAGCAGGGGCGACAACATGCTTGAAGTTAGCAGGAGCGACAACATGCTTGAAGTTAGCAGGAGCGACAACATGCTTGAAGTTAGCAGGGGCGACAACATGCTTGAAGTTAGCAGGGGCGACAACATGCTTGAAGTTAGCAGGGGCGACAACATGCTTGAAGTTAGCAGGGGCGACAACATGCTTGAAGTTAGCAGGGGCGACAACATGCTTGAAGTTAGCAGGGGCGACAACATGCTTGAAGGGGGCAGGGGCGACAACATGCCTGAAGGGGGCAGGACGACAACATGCTTGAAGTTAGCAGGGCGACAACATGCTTGAAGTTAGCAGGGGCGACAANATGCTTGAAGTTAGCAGGAGCGACAACATGCTTGAAGTTAGCAGGGGCGACAACATGCCTGAAGGGGGCAGGGGCGACAACATGCTTGAAGGGGGCAGGGGCGACAACATGCTTGAAGTTAGCAGGGGCGACAACATGCTTGAAGTTAGCAGGGGCGACAACATGCTTGAAGTTAGCAGGGGCGACAACATGCTTGAAGTTAGCAGGGGCGACAACATGCTGAAGGGGGCAGGAGCGACAACATGCTTGAAGTTAGCAGGGGCGACAACATGCTTGAAGTTAGCAGGGGCGACAACATGCTTGAAGTTAGCAGGGGCGACAACATGCTTGAAGTTAGCAGGGGCGACAACATGCTTGAAGTTAGCAGGGGCGACAACATGCTTGAAGTTAGCAGGGGCGACAACATGCTTGAAGTTAGCAGGGGCGACAACATGCTTGAAGTTAGCAGGGCGACAACATGCTTGAAGTTAGCAGGGGCGACAACATGCTTGAAGTTAGCAGGGGCGACAACATGCTTGAAGTTAGCAGGGGCGACAACATGCTTGAAGTTAGCAGGGGCGACAACATGCTTGAAGTTAGCAGGGGCGACAACATGCTTGAAGTTAGCAGGGGCGACAACATGCTTGAAGTTAGCAGGGGCGACAACATGCTTGAAGTTAGCAGGGGCGACAACATGCTTGAAGTTAGCAGGGGACAACATGCTTGAAGTTAGCAGGGGCGACAACATGCTTGAAGGAGCAGGGGCGACAACATGCTTGAAGTTAGCAGGCGACAACATGCTTGAAGTTAGCAGGGGCGACAACATGCCTGAAGGGGCAGGGGCGACAAATGCTTGAAGTTAGCAGGGGCGACAACATGCTTGAAGTTAGCAGGGGCGACAACATGCTTGAAGTTAGCAGGGCGACAACATGCCTGAAGGGGGCAGGGGCGACAACATGCTTGAAGTTAGCAGGGGCGACAACATGCTTGAAGTTAGCAGGGGCGACAACATGCTTGAAGTTAGCAGGGCGACAACATGCTTGAAGTTAGCAGGGGCGACAACATGCTGAAGTTAGCAGGGGCGACAACATGCTTGAAGTTAGCAGGGGCGACAACATGCTTGAAGTTAGCAGGGGCGACAACATGCTTGAAAGGCAGGAGCGACAACATGCTTGAAGTTAGCAGGGGCGACAACATGCTTGAAGTTAGCAGGGGCGACAACATGCTTGAAGTTAGCAGGGCGACAACATGCTTGAAGTTAGCAGGGCGACAACATGCTTGAAGTTAGCAGGGCGACAACATGCTTGAAGTTAGCAGGGCGACAACATGCTTGAAGTTAGCAGGGGCGACAACATGCTTGAAGTTAGCAGGGGCGACAACATGCTTGAAGGGCAGGGGCGACAACATGCCTGAAGGGGGCAGGGGCGACAACATGCTTGAAGTTAGCAGGGGCGACAACATGCTTGAAGTTAGCAGGGGCGACAACATGCTTGAAGTTAGCAGGGGCGACAACATGCTTGAAGTTAGCAGGGCGACAACATGCTTGAAGTTAGCAGGGGCGACAACATGCTTGAAGTTAGCAGGAGCGACAACATGCTTGAAGTTAGCAGGGGCGACAACATGCTTGAAGTTAGCAGGGGCGACAACATGCTTGAAGTTAGCAGGGCGACAACATGCTTGAAGTTAGCAGGGGCGACAACATGCTTGAAGTTAGCAGGGGCGACAACATGCTTGAAGTTAGCAGGGGCGACAACATGCTTGAAGTTAGCAGGGGCGACAACATGCTTGAAGTTAGCAGGGGCGACAACATGCTTGAAGTTAGCAGGGGCGACAACATGCTTGAAGTTAGCAGGGGCGACAACATGCTTGAAGTTAGCAGGGCGACAACATGCTTGAAGTTAGCAGGGGCGACAACATGCTTGAAGTTAGCAGGGGCGACAACATGCTTGAAGTTAGCAGGGGCGACAACATGCTTGAAGTTAGCAGGGGACAACATGCTTGAAGTTAGCAGGGCGACAACATGCTTGAAGTTAGCAGGGGCGACAACATGCTTGAAGTTAGCAGGGGCGACAACATGCTTGAAGTTAGCAGGGGCGACAACATGCTTGAAGTTAGCAGGGGCGACAACATGCTTGAAGTTAGCAGGGGCGACAACATGCTTGAAGTTAGCAGGGGCGACAACATGCTTGAAGGGGCAGGGGCGACAACATGCTTGAAGTTAGCAGGGGCGACAACATGCTTGAAGTTAGCAGGGGCGACAACATGCTTGAAGTTAGCAGGAGCGACAACATGCTTGAAGTTAGCAGGGGCGACAACATGCTTGAAGTTAGCAGGAGCGACAACATGCTTGAAGTTAGCAGGGCGACAACATGCTTGAAGTTAGCAGGGGCGACAACATGCTTGAAGTTAGCAGGGGCGACAACATGCTTGAAGTTAGCAGGGCGACAACATGCTTGAAGTTAGCAGGGGCGACAACATGCTTGAAGTTAGCAGGGGCGACAACATGCTTGAAGTTAGCAGGGGCGACAACATGCTTGAAGTTAGCAGGAGCGACAACATGCTTGAAGTTAGCAGGGGCGACAACATGCTTGAAGTTAGCAGGGGCGACAACATGCTTGAAGTTAGCAGGGGCGACAACATGCTTGAAGTTAGCAGGGGCGACAACATGCTTGAAGTTAGCAGGGGCGACAACATGCTTGAAGTTAGCAGGGGCGACAACATGCTTGAAGTTAGCAGGGGCGACAACATGCTTGAAGTTAGCAGGGGCGACAACATGCTTGAAGTTAGCAGGGCGACAACATGCTTGAAGTTAGCAGGGCGACAACATGCTTGAAGTTAGCAGGGGCGACAACATGCTTGAAGTTAGCAGGGGCGACAACATGCTTGAAGTTAGCAGGGGCGACAACATGCTTGAAGTTAGCAGGGCGACAACATGCTTGAAGTTAGCAGGGGCGACAACATGCTTGAAGTTAGCAGGGGCGACAACATGCTTGAAGTTAGCAGGGGCGACAACATGCTTGAAGTTAGCAGGGGCGACAACATGCTTGAAGTTAGCAGGGGCGACAACATGCTTGAAGTTAGCAGGGGCGACAACATGCTTGAAGTTAGCAGGGGCGACAACATGCTTGAAGTTAGCAGGGGCGACAACATGCTTGAAGTTAGCAGGGGCGACAACATGCTTGAAGTTAGCAGGGGCGACAACATGCTTGAAGTTAGCAGGGCGACAACATGCTTGAAGTTAGCAGGGGCGACAACATGCTTGAAGTTAGCAGGGGCGACAACATGCTTGAAGTTAGCAGGGGCGACAACATGCTTGAAGTTAGCAGGGCGACAACATGCTTGAAGTTAGCAGGGGCGACAACATGCTTGAAGTTAGCAGGGGCGACAACATGCTTGAAGTTAGCAGGGGCGACAACATGCTTGAAGTTAGCAGGGGCGACAACATGCTTGAAGTTAGCAGGGGCGACAACATGCTTGAAGTTAGCAGGGGCGACAACATGCTTGAAGTTAGCAGGGGCGACAACATGCTTGAAGTTAGCAGGGGCGACAACATGCTTGAAGTTAGCAGGGGCGACAACATGCTTGAAGTTAGCAGGGGCGACAACATGCTTGAAGTTAGCAGGGGCGACAACATGCTGAAGGGGGCAGGGGCGACAACATGCTTGAAGTTAGCAGGGGCGACAACATGCTTGAAGTTAGCAGGGGCGACAACATGCTGAAGGGGGCAGGGGCGACAACATGCTTGAAGTTAGCAGGGGCGACAACATGCTTGAAGTTAGCAGGGGCGACAACATGCTTGAAGTTAGCAGGGGCGACAACATGCTTGAAGTTAGCAGGGGCGACAACATGCTTGAAGTTAGCAGGGGCGACAACATGCTTGAAGTTAGCAGGGGCGACAACATGCTTGAAGTTAGCAGGGGCGACAACATGCTTGAAGTTAGCAGGGGCGACAACATGCTTGAAGGGGCAGGGGCGACAACATGCTTGAAGTTAGCAGGGGCGACAACATGCTGAAGTTAGCAGGGGCGACAACATGCTTGAAGGGGGCAGGGGCGACAACATGCCTGAAGGGGCAGGGGCGACAACATGCCTGAAGGGGCAGGGGCGACAACATGCCTGAAGGGGGGGGGCGACAACATGCTTGAAGTTAGCAGGGGCGACAACATGCTTGAAGTTAGCAGGGCGACAACATGCTGAAGGGGGCAGGGGCGACCATGCCTGAAGGGGGCAGGGGCGACAACATGCTTGAAGGGGCAGGGGCGACAACATGCTTGAAGGGGGCAGGGGCGACAACATGCTTGAAGTTAGCAGGAGCGACAACATGCTTGAAGTTAGCAGGAGCGAAAACATGCTTGAAGTTAGCAGGAGCGACAACATGCTGAAGTTAGCAGGAGCGACAACATGCTTGAAGTTAGCAGGGGCGACAACATGCCTGAAGGAGGCAGGGGCGACAACATGCTTGAAGTTAGCAGGGAGCGACAACATGCTTGAAGTTAGCAGGAGCGACAACATGCTTGAAGTTAGCAGGGGCGACAACATGCTTGAAGTTAGCAGGGACGACAACATGCTTGAAGTTAGCAGGAGCGACAACATGCTTGAAGGGGGCAGGGGCGACAACATGCTTGAAGTTAGCAGGAGCGACAACATGCTTGAAGTTAGCAAGGGCGACAACATGCTTGAAGTTAGCAGGGCGACAACATGCCTGAAGGGGGCAGGGGCGACAACATGCTTGAAGTTAGCAGGGACGACAACATGCTTGAAGTTAGCAGGAGGGCGACAACATGCTTGAAGAGGGCAGGGCGACAACATGCTTGAAGTTAGCAGGGACGACAACATGCTTGAAGTTAGCAGGGACGACAACATGCTTGAAGTTAGCAGGAGCGACAACATGCTTGAAGTTAGCAGGGACGACAACATGCTTGAAGTTAGCAGGAGCGACAACATGCTTGAAGTTAGCAGGGACGACAACATGCTTGAAGTTAGCAGGGACGACAACATGCTTGAAGTTAGCAGGCACGACA
>WNGS01072486.1:78410-89403 GCA_020271785.1 Procambarus virginalis | reverse complement strand
CCCCTGCTAACTTCAAGCATGTTGTCGCCCTGCTAACTTCAGGCATGTTGTCGCCCCTGCTAACTTCAAGCATGTTGTCGCCCTGCTAACTTCAAGCATGTTGTCGCCCCTGCTAACTTCAAGCATGTTGTCGCTCCTGCTAACTTCAAGCATGTTGTCGCCCCTGCTAACTTCAAGCATGTTGTCGCCCTGCTAACTTCAAGCATGTTGTCGCCCCTGCTAACTTCAAGCATGTTGTCGCCCTGCTAACTTCAAGCATGTTGTCGCCCCTGCTAACTTCAAGCATGTTGTCGCTCTGCTAACTTCAAGCATGTTGTCGCCCCTGCTAACTTCAAGCATGTTGTCGCCCTGCTAACTTCAAGCATGTTGTCGCTCCTGCTAACTTCAAGCATGTTGTCGCCCTGCTAACTTCAAGCATGTTGTCGCCCCTGCTAACTTCAAGCATGTTGTCGCCCTGCTAACTTCAAGCATGTTGTCGCCCCTGCTAACTTCAAGCATGTTGTCGCCCCTGCTAATTCAAGCATGTTGTCGCCCTGCTAACTTCAAGCATGTTGTCGCCCCTGCTAACTTCAAGCATGTTGTCGCCCCTGCTAACTTCAAGCATGTTGTCGCTCCTGCTAACTTCAAGCATGTTGTCGCCCTGCTAACTTCAAGCATGTTGTCGCCCCTGCTAACTTCAAGCATGTTGTCGCCCCTGCTAACTTCAAGCATGTTGTCGCCCTGCTAACTTCAAGCATGTTGTCGCCCCTGCTAACTTCAAGCATGTTGTCGCCCTGCTAACTTCAAGCATGTTGTCGCCCTGCTAACTTCAAGCATGTTGTCGCCCTGCTAACTTCAAGCATGTTGTCGCCCTGCTAACTTCAAGCATGTTGTCGCCCTGCCCCCTTCAGCGCATGTTGTCGCCCTGCTAACTTCAAGCATGTTGTCGCCCCTGCCCCTTCAAGCATGTTGTCGCCCTGCTAATTCAGCATGTTTGTCGCTCCTGCTAACTTCAAGCATGTGTCGCCCCTGCTAACTTCAAGCATGTTGTCGCCCCTGCTAACTTCAGGCATGTTGTCGCCCCTGCTAACTTCAAGCATGTTGTCGCTCCTGCTAACTTCAAGCATGTTGTCGCCCCTGCTAACTTCAAGCATGTTGTCGCCCCTGCTAACTTCAAGCATGTTGTCGCCCCTGCTAACTTCAAGCATGTTGTCGCTCCTGCTAACTTCAAGCATGTTGTCGCCCTGCTAACTTCAAGCATGTTGTCGCCCCTGCTAACTTCAAGCATGTTGTCGCTCCTGCTAACTTCAAGCATGTTGTCGCTCCTGCTAACTTCAAGCATGTTGTCGCTCCTGCTAACTTCAAGCATGTTGTCGCCCCTGCTAACTTCAAGCATGTTGTCGCCCCTGCTAACTTCAAGCATGTTGTCGCCCCTGCTAACTTCAAGCATGTTGTCGCCCCTGCTAACTTCAAGCATGTTGTCGCCCCTGCTAACTTCAAGCATGTTGTCGCTCCTGCTAACTTCAAGCATGTTGTCGCCCTGCTAACTTCAAGCATGTTGTCGCCCCTGCTAACTTCAAGCATGTTGTCGCTCCTGCCCCTTCAGGCATGTTGTCTCCCTGCTAACTTCAAGCATGTTGTCGCCCCTGCTAACTTCAAGCATGTTGTCGCCCCTGCTAACTTCAAGCATGTTGTCGCCCCTGCTAACTTCAAGCATGTTGTCCCCTGCTAACTTCAAGCATGTTGTCGCCCCTGCTAACTTCAAGCATGTTGTCGCTCCTGCTAACTTCAAGCATGTTGTCGCCCCTGCTAACTTCAAGCATGTTGTCGCTCCTGCTAACTTCAAGCATGTTGTCGCCCCTGCTAACTTCAAGCATGTTGTCGCCCCTGCTAACTTCAGGCATGTTGTCGCCCCTGCTAACTTCAAGCATGTTGTCGCCCCTGCTAACTTCAAGCATGTTGTCGCCCCTGCTAACTTCAAGCATGTTGTCGCCCCTGCCCCCTTCAGCATGTTGTCGCCCCTGCTAACTTCAAGCATGTTGTCGCCCCTGCTAACTTCAAGCATGTTGTCGCCCTGCTAACTTCAAGCATGTTGTCGCCCCTGCTAACTTCAAGCATGTTGTCGCCCCTGCTAACTTCAAGCATGTTGTCGCCCCTGCTAACTTCAAGCATGTTGTCGCCCCTGCCCCTTCAAGCATGTTGTCGCCCCTGCTAACTTCAGCATGTTGTCGCCCCTGCTAACTTCAAGCATGTTGTCGCTCCTGCTAACTTCAAGCATGTTGTCGCCCCTGCTAACTTCAAGCATGTTGTCGCCCCTGCTAACTTCAAGCATGTTGTCGCCCCTGCTAACTTCAAGCATGTTGTCGCCCCTGCTAACTTCAAGCATGTTGTCGCCCCTGCTAACTTCAAGCATGTTGTCGCTCCTGCTAACTTCAAGCATGTTGTCGCTCCTGCTAACTTCAAGCATGTTGTCGCCCCTGCTAACTTCAAGCATGTTGTCGCCCCTGCTAACTTCAAGCATGTTGTCGCTCCTGCTAACTTCAAGCATGTTGTCGCTCCTGCTAACTTCAAGCATGTTGTCGCCCCTGCTAACTTCAAGCATGTTGTCGCCCCTGCTAACTTCAAGCATGTTGTCGCCCCTGCTAACTTCAAGCATGTTGTCGCCCCTGCTAACTTCAAGCATGTTGTCGCCCCTGCTAACTTCAAGCATGTTGTCGCCCCTGCTAACTTCAAGCATGTTGTCGCCCCTGCTAACTTCAAGCATGTTGTCGCTCCTGCTAACTTCAAGCATGTTGTCGCCCTGCTAACTTCAAGCATGTTGTCGCCCCTGCTAACTTCAAGCATGTTGTCGCCCTGCTAACTTCAAGCATGTTGTCGCCCCTGCTAACTTCAAGCATGTTGTCGCCCTGCTAACTTCAAGCATGTTGTCGCCCCTGCTAACTTCAAGCATGTTGTCGCCCCTGCTAACTTCAAGCATGTTGTCGCCCCTGCTAACTTCAAGCATGTTGTCGCCCCTGCTAACTTCAAGCATGTTGTCGCCCCTGCTAACTTCAAGCATGTTGTCGCCCTGCTAACTTCAAGCATGTTGTCGCCCCTGCTAACTTCAAGCATGTTGTCGCCTGCCCTTCCATGTTGTCGCCCCTGCCCTTCAGGCATGTTGTCGCCCCTGCTAACTTCAAGCATGTTGTCGCCCCTGCCCCTTCAGGCATGTTGTCGCCCCTGCTAACTTCAAGCATGTTGTCGCTCCTGCTAACTTCAAGCATGTTGTCGCCCCTGCTAACTTCAAGCATGTTGTCGCCCCTGCTAACTTCAAGCATGTTGTCGCCCCTGCTAACTTCAAGCATGTTGTCGCTCCTGCCCCTTCAAGCATGTTGTCGCCCCTGCTAACTTCAAGCATGTTGTCGCCCCTGCCCCCTTCAGGCATGTTGTCGCCCCTGCTAACTTCAAGCATGTTGTCGCCCCTGCTAACTTCAAGCATGTTGTCGCCCTGCTAACTTCAAGCATGTTGTCGCCCCTGCTAACTTCAAGCATGTTGTCGCCCCTGCTAACTTCAGGCATGTTGTCGCCCCTGCTAACTTCAAGCATGTTGTCGCTCCTGCTAACTTCAAGCATGTTGTCGCCCTGCTAACTTCAAGCATGTTGTCGTCCCTGCCCCTTCAGGCATGTTGTCGCCCCTGCCCCCTTCAGGCATGTTGTCGCCCCTGCTAACTTCAGGCATGTTGTCGCCCCTGCCCCTTCAAGCATGTTGTCGCCCTGCTAACTTCAGCATGTTGTCGCCCCTGCCCCCTTCAAGCATGTTGTCGCCCTGCTAACTTCAAGCATGTTGTCGCTCCTGCTAACTTCAAGCATGTTGTCGCCCCTGCTAACTTCAAGCATGTTGTCGCCCCTGCTAACTTCAAGCATGTTGTCGCCCCTGCTAACTTCAAGCATGTTGTCGCCCTGCTAACTTCAAGCATGTTGTCGCCCTGCTAACTTCAAGCATGTTGTCGCCCCTGCTAACTTCAAGCATGTTGTCGCCCTGCTAACTTCAAGCATGTTGTCGCCCTGCTAACTTCAAGCATGTTGTCGCTCCTGCTAACTTCAAGCATGTTGTCGCCCCTGCTAACTTCAAGCATGTTGTCGCCCCTGCTAACTTCAAGCATGTTGTCGCCCCTGCTAACTTCAAGCATGTTGTCGCCCCTGCTAACTTCAAGCATGTTGTCGCCCCTGCTAACTTCAAGCATGTTGTCGCTCCTGCTAACTTCAAGCATGTTGTCGCCCCTGCTAACTTCAAGCATGTTGTCGCCCCTGCTAACTTCAAGCATGTTGTCGCTCCTGCCCCTTCAGGCATGTTGTCGCCCCTGCTAACTTCAAGCATGTTGTCGCCCCTGCTAACTTCAAGCATGTTGTCGCCCCTGCTAACTTCAAGCATGTTGTCGCCCCTGCTAACTTCAAGCATGTTGTCGCCCTGCTAACTTCAAGCATGTTGTCGCCCCTGCTAACTTCAAGCATGTTGTCGCTCCTGCTAACTTCAAGCATGTTGTCGCCCCTGCTAACTTCAAGCATGTTGTCGCTCCTGCTAACTTCAAGCATGTTGTCGCCCCTGCTAACTTCAAGCATGTTGTCGCCCCTGCTAACTTCAGGCATGTTGTCGCCCCTGCTAACTTCAAGCATGTTGTCGCCCCTGCTAACTTCAAGCATGTTGTCGCCCCTGCTAACTTCAAGCATGTTGTCGCCCCTGCCCCCTTCAGCATGTTGTCGCCCCTGCTAACTTCAAGCATGTTGTCGCTCCTGCTAACTTCAAGCATGTCGCCCCTGCTAACTTCAAGCATGTTGTCGCCCCTGCTAACTTCAAGCATGTTGTCGCCCCTGCTAACTTCAAGCATGTTGTCGCCCCTGCTAACTTCAAGCATGTTGTCGCCCCTGCCCCTTCAGGCATGTTGTCGCCCCTGCTAACTTCAGGCATGTTGTCGCCCCTGCTAACTTCAAGCATGTTGTCGCTCCTGCTAACTTCAGGCATGTTGTCGCCCCTGCTAACTTCAAGCATGTTGTCGCCCCTGCTAACTTCAAGCATGTTGTCGCCCCTGCTAACTTCAAGCATGTTGTCGCTCCTGCTAACTTCAAGCATGTTGTCGCCCCTGCTAACTTCAAGCATGTTGTCGCTCCTGCTAACTTCAAGCATGTTGTCGCCCCTGCTAACTTCAAGCATGTTGTCGCCCCTGCTAACTTCAAGCATGTTGTCGCCCCTGCTAACTTCAAGCATGTTGTCGCTCCTGCTAACTTCAAGCATGTTGTCGCTCCTGCTAACTTCAAGCATGTTGTCGCCCTGCTAACTTCAAGCATGTTGTCGCCCCTGCTAACTTCAAGCATGTTGTCGCTCCTGCTAACTTCAAGCATGTTGTCGCCCCTGCTAACTTCAAGCATGTTGTCGCTCCTGCTAACTTCAAGCATGTTGTCGCCCCTGCTAACTTCAAGCATGTTGTCGCTCCTGCTAACTTCAAGCATGTTGTCGCTCCTGCTAACTTCAAGCATGTTGTCGCCCCTGCTAACTTCAAGCATGTTGTCGCTCCTGCTAACTTCAAGCATGTTGTCGCTCCTGCTAACTTCAAGCATGTTGTCGCTCCTGCTAACTTCAAGCATGTTGTCGCCCCTGCTAACTTCAAGCATGTTGTCGCCCCTGCTAACTTCAAGCATGTTGTCGCTCCTGCTAACTTCAAGCATGTTGTCGCCCCTGCTAACTTCAAGCATGTTGTCGCCCCTGCTAACTTCAAGCATGTTGTCGCCCCTGCTAACTTCAAGCATGTTGTCGCCCCTGCTAACTTCAAGCATGTTGTCGCTCCTGCTAACTTCAAGCATGTTGTCGCCCCTGCCCCCTTCAGGCATGTTGTCGCCCCTGCTAACTTCAAGCATGTTGTCGCCCTGCCCCTTCAGGCATGTTGTCGCCCCTGCTAACTTCAAGCATGTTGTCGCTCCTGCTAACTTCAAGCATGTTGTCGCCCTGCTAACTTCAAGCATGTTGTCGCCCCTGCTAACTTCAAGCATGTTGTCGCCCCTGCTAACTTCAAGCATGTTGTCGCTCCTGCCCCTTTCAAGCATGTTGTCGCCCCTGCTAACATCAGGCATGTTGTCTCCCCTGCTAACTTCAAGCATGTTGTCGCCCCTGCTAACTTCAAGCATGTTGTCGCCCCTGCTAACTTCAAGCATGTTGTCGCCCCTGCTAACTTCAAGCATGTTGTCGCCCCTGCTAACTTCAAGCATGTTGTCGCCCCTGCTAACTTCAAGCATGTTGTCGCCCCTGCCCCCTTCAGGCATGTTGTCGCCCCTGCTAACTTCAAGCATGTTGTCGCCCCTGCCACCTTCAGGCATGTTGTCGCCCCTGCCTCCTTCAGGCATGTTGTCGCCCCTGCTAACTTCAAGCATGTTGTCGCCCCTGCTAACTTCAAGCATGTTGTCGCCCCTGCTAACTTCAAGCATGTTGTCGCCCCTGCTAACTTCAAGCATGTTGTCGCCCCTGCTAACTTCAAGCATGTTGTCGCCCCTGCTAACTTCAAGCATGTTGTCGCCCCTGCTAACTTCAAGCATGTTTTCGCCCCTGCTAACTTCAAGCATGTTGTCGCCCCTGCTAACTTCAAGCATGTTGTCGCCCCTGCTAACTTCAAGCATGTTGTCGCCCCTGCTAACTTCAAGCATGTTGTCGCCCCTGCTAACTTCAAGCATGTTGTCGCCCCTGCTAACTTCAAGCATGTTGTCGCCCCTGCTAACTTCAAGCATGTTGTCGCCCCTGCTAACTTCAAGCATGTTGTCGCCCCTGCTAACTTCAGGCATGTTGTCGCCCCTGCTAACTTCAAGCATGTTGTCGCCCCTGCTAACTTCAAGCATGTTGTCGCCCCTGCCCCCTTCAGGCATGTTGTCGCCCCTGCTAACTTCAGGCATGTTGTCGCCCCTGCTAACTTCAAGCATGTTGTCGCCCCTGCTAACTTCAAGCATGTTGTCGCCCCTGCTAACTTCAAGCATGTTGTCGCCCTGCCCCCTTCAGGCATGTTGTCGCCCCTGCTAACTTCAAGCATGTTGTCGCCCCTGCCCCCTTCAGCATGTTGTCGCCCCTGCTAACTTCAGGCATGTTGTCGCTCCTGCTAACTTCAAGCATGTTGTCGCCCCTGCTAACTTCAAGCATGTTGTCGCCCCTGCTAACTTCAAGCATGTTGTCGCCCCTGCTAACTTCAGGCATGTTGTCGCCCCTGCTAACTTCAAGCATGTTGTCGCCCCTGCTAACTTCAAGCATGTTGTCGCCCCTGCCCCCTTCAGGCATGTTGTCGCCCCTGCTAACTTCAAGCATGTTGTCGCCCCTGCTAACTTCAAGCATGTTGTCGCCCCTGCTAACTTCAAGCATGTTGTCGCCCCTGCTAACTTCAAGCATGTTGTCGCCCCTGCCCCCTTCAGCATGTTGTCGCCCCTGCTAACTTCAGGCATGTTGTCGCTCCTGCTAACTTCAGGCATGTTGTCGCCCCTGCTAACTTCAAGCATGTTGTCGCCCCTGCTAACTTCAAGCATGTTGTCGCCCCTGCTAACTTCAAGCATGTTGTCGCCCCTGCTAACTTCAAGCATGTTGTCGCCCCTGCTAACTTCAAGCATGTTGTCGCCCCTGCTAACTTCAAGCATGTTGTCGCCCCTGCTAACTTCAGGCATGTTGTCGCCCCTGCTAACTTCAAGCATGTTGTCGCCCCTGCTAACTTCAAGCATGTTGTCGCTCCTGCTAACTTCAGGCATGTTGTCGCCCCTGCTAACTTCAAGCATGTTGTCGCTCCTGCTAACTTCAAGCATGTTGTCGCCCCTGCTAACTTCAAGCATGTTGTCGCCCCTGCTAACTTCAGGCATTTTGTCGCTCCTGCCCCCTTCAGGCATGTTGTCGCCCCTGCTAACTTCAGGCATGTTGTCGCCCCTGCTAACTTCAAGCATGTTGTCGCCCCTGCTAACTTCAAGCATGTTGTCGTCCTTGCTAACTTCAGGCATGTTGTCGCTCCTGCCCCCTTCAGGCATGTTGTCGCCCCTGCTAACTTCAAGCATGTTGTCGCCCCTGCTAACTTCAAGCATGTTGTCGCCCTGCTAACTTCAGGCATGTTGTCGCCCCTGCTAACTTCAAGCATGTTGTCGCCCCTGCTAACTTCAAGCATGTTGTCGCCCCTGCTAACTTCAAGCATGTTGTCGCCCCTGCCCCCTTCAGGCATGTTGTCGCTCCTGCCCCCTTCAAGCATGTTGTCGCCCCTGCCCCCTTCAGGCATATTGTCGCCCCTGCCCCCTTCAGGCATGTTGTCGCCCCTGCCCCCTTCAGCATGTTGTCGCCCCTGCTAACTTCAGGCATGTTGTCGCCCCTGCTAACTTCAAGCATGTTGTCGCCCCTGCCCCCTTCAGGCATGTTGTCGCCCCTGCCCCCTTCAGGCATGTTGTCGCCCCTGCCCCCTTCAGGCATGTTGTCGCCCCTGCTAACTTCAAGCATGTTGTCGCCCCTGCCCCCTTCAGGCATGTTGTCGCCCCTGCCCCCTTCAGGCATGTTGTCGCCCCTGCCCCCTTCAGGCATGTTGTCGCCCCTGCCCCTTTCAGGCATGTTGTCGCCCCTGCCCCCTTCAGGCATGTTGTCGCCCCTGCTAACTTCAGGCATGTTGTCGCCCCTGCTAACTTCAAGCATGTTGTCGTCCCTGCCCCCTTCAGGCATGTTGTCGTCCCTGCCCCCTTCAGGCATGTTGTCGCCCCTGCCCCCTTCAGGCATGTTGTCGCTCCTGCTAACTTCAAGCATGTTGTCGCCCCTGCCCCCTTCAAGCATGTTGTCGTCCCTGCCCCTTCAGGCATGTTGTCGCCCTGCCTCCTTCAAGCATGTTGTCGTTCCTGACCCCTTCAGGCATATTGTCGCCCCTGCCCCATTCAGGCATGTTGTCGCCCCTGACCCCTTCAGGCATGTTGTCGCTGCTGCTAATTTCAAGCATGTAGTCGCCCCTGCCCCCTTCAGGCATGTTGTCGCCCCTGCCCCGTTCAGGCATGTTGTCGCCCCTGCCCCCTTCAGGCATGTTGTCGCTCCTGCCCCCTTCAGGCATGTTGTCGCCCCTGCCCCCTTCAGGCATGTTGTCGCCCCTGCCCCCTTCAGGCATGTTGTCGCCCTTCTAACTTCAGGCATGTTGTCGCCCCTGCTAACTTCAGGCATGTTGTCGCCCCTGCTAACTTCAGGCATGTTGTCGCCCCTGCTAACTTCAGGCATGTTGTCGTCCCTGCCCCCTTCAGGCATGTTGTCGCCCCTGCACCCTTCAGGCATGTTGTCGTTCCTGCCCCCTTCAAGCATGTTGTCGTCCCTGCCCCTTCAGGCATGTTGTCGCTCCTGCCCCCTTCAAGCATGTTGTCGTCCCTGCCCCCTTCAGGCATGTTGTCGCCCCTGCCCCCTTCAAGCATGTTGTCGTCCCTGCCCCTTCAGGCATGTTGTCGCCCCTGCCCCCTTCAGGCATGTTGTCGCTCCTGCACCCTTCAAGCATGTTGTCGTCCCTGCCCCCTTCAGGCATGTTGTCGCTCCTGCTCCCTTCAAGCATGATGTCGCAACTGCCCCCTTCAGGCATGTTGTCGCTCCTGCCCCCTTCAAGCATGTTGTCGTCCCTGCCCCTTCAGGCATGTTGTCGTCCCTGCCCCTTCAAGCATGTTGTCGCTCCTGCCCCCTTCAAGCATGTTGTCGCCCCTACCCCCTTCAGGCATGTTGTCGCCCCTGCCCCCATCAGGCATGTTGTCACCCCTGCCTCCTTCAGGCATGTTGTCGTCCCTGCCCCCTTCAAGCATGTTGTCGCCCCTGCTAACTTCAAGCATGTTGTCGCCCCTGCCCCCTTCAAGCATGTTGTCGCCCCTGCCCCTTCAGGCATGTTGTCGCTCCTGCCCCTTCAAGCATGTTGTCGCCCCTGCACCCTTCAAGCATGTTGTCGCCCCTGCCCCCTTCAAGCATGTTGTCGCCCCTGCCCCTTCAGGCATGTTGTCGCTCCTGCACCCTTCAAGCATGTTGTCGCCCCTGCACCCTTCAAGCATGTTGTCGCCCCTGCCCCCTTCAAGCATGTTGTCGCCCCTGCCCCCTTCAAGCATGTTGTCGCCCCTGCCTCCTTCAGGCATGTTGTCGCCCCTGCCCCCTTCAGGCATACCTTGAGGATACATTGAGGTGCTTCCGGGGCTTATCGTCCCCGCGGCCCGGTCATCGACCAGGCCTCCTGGTTGCTGGACTGATCAACCAGGCTGTTGGACGCGGCTGCTCGCAGCCTGACGTATGAGTCACAGCCTGGTTGATCAGGTATCCCTTGGAGGTGCTTATCCAGTTCTTTCTTGAACACTGTGAGGGGTTTGCCAGTTATGTCCCTTATGTGTAGTGGAAGCGTGTTGAACAGTCTCTGGCCTCTGATGTTGATAGAGTTCTCTCTCAGAGTACCAGTTGCACCTCTGCTTTTCAACGGGGGTATTCTGCACATCCTGCCATGTCTTCTGGTCTCATGTGATGTTATTTCTGTGTGCAGGTTTGGGACCAGCCCCTCTAATATTTTCCACGTGTAAATTATTATGTATCTCTCCCGCCTGCGCTCAAGGGAATACAGATTTAGGCTCTTTAGTCGGTCCCAATAGTTTAGATGTTTTACCGAGTGGATTCTAGCAGTAAAGGATCGCTGCACGCTCTCCAGGTCTTGTCGCTCCTGCCCCCTTCAGGCATGTAGTCGCCCCTGCCTCCTTCAGGCATGTTGTCGCCCCTGCCCCCTTCAGGCATGTTGTCGTCCCTGCCCCCTTCAGGCATGTCGCTCCTGCCCCTTCAGGCATGTTGTCGTCCCTGCCCCCTTCAGGCATAATGTCGTTCTGCCTCCTTCAGGCATGTGTCGCCCCTGCCCCTTCATGCATGTTGTCCCCCTGCCCCCTTCAGGATATTGTCGTCCTGCCCCTTCAGGCATGTTGTCGCCCCTGCCCCCTTCAGGCATGTTGTCGCTACTGCCTCTTCGGCATGTTGTCGCCCCTGCCCCCTTCAGGCATGTTGTCG
>WNGS01072486.1:58170-77832 GCA_020271785.1 Procambarus virginalis | reverse complement strand
TTGTCGCCCCTGCTAACTTCAAGCATGTTGTCGCCCCTGCTAACTTCAAGCATGTTGTCGCCCCTGCTAACTTCAAGCATGTTGTCGCCCCTGCTAACTTCAAGCATGTGTGTCGCCCCTGCTAACTTCAAGCATGTTGTCGCCCCTGCTAACTTCAAGCATGTTGTCGCCCCTGCTAACTTCAAGCATGTTGTCGCCCCTGCCCCTTCAGGCATGTTGTCGCCCCTGCTAACTTCAAGCATGTTGTCGCCCCTGCTAACTTCAAGCATGTTGTCGCCCCTGCTAACTTCAAGCATGTTGTCGCCCCTGCTAACTTCAGCATGTTGTCGCTCCTGCTAACTTCAAGCATGTTGTCGCCCCTGCTAACTTCAAGCATGTTGTCGCTCCTGCTAACTTCAAGCATGTTGTCGCTCCTGCTAACTTCAAGCATGTTGTCGCCCTCCTGCCCCCTTCAGGCATGTTGTCGCCCCTGCTAACTTCAAGCATGTTGTCGCCCCTGCTAACTTCAAGCATGTTGTCGCCCCTGCTAACTTCAAGCATGTTGTCGCCCCTGCTAACTTCAAGCATGTTGTCGCCCCTGCCCCCTTCAAGCATGTTGTCGCCCCTGCTAACTTCAAGCATGTTGTCGCTCCTGCTAACTTCAAGCATGTTGTCGCTCCTGCTAACTTCAAGCATGTTGTCGCCCCTGCCCCCTTCAGGCATGTTGTCGCCCCTGCTAACTTCAAGCATGTTGTCGCCCCTGCTAACTTCAAGCATGTTGTCGCCCCTGCTAACTTCAAGCATGTTGTCGCCCTGCTAACTTCAGGCATGTTGTCGCCCCTGCTAACTTCAAGCATGTTGTCGCCCCTGCTAACTTCAAGCATGTTGTCGCCCTGCTAACTTCAAGCATGTTGTCGCCCCTGCCCCCTTCAGGCATGTTGTCGCCCCTGCTAACTTCAGGCATGTTGTCGCTCCTGCTAACTTCAAGCATGTTGTCGCTCCTGCTAACTTCAAGCATGTTGTCGCCCCTGCCCCCTCAGGCATGTTGTCGCCCCTGCTAACTTCAAGCATGTTGTCGCCCCTGCTAACTTCAAGCATGTTGTCGCCCCTGCTAACTTCAAGCATGTTGTCGCCCTCCCCCCTTCAGGCATGTTGTCGCCCCTGCTAACTTCAAGCATGTTGTCGCCCCTGCCCCCCTTCAGCATGTTGTCGCTCCCCTGCTACTCAGGCATGTTGTCGCTCCTGCTAACTTCAAGCATGTTGTCGTCCCCTGCTAACTTCAAGCATGTTGTCGCCCCTGCCCCCTTCAGCATGTTGTCGCCCCTGCTAACTTCAAGCATGTTGTCGCCCCTGCTAACTTCAAGCATGTTGTCGACCCTGCCCCCTTCAGGCATGTTGTCGCCCCTGCTAACTTCAAGCATGTTGTCGCCCTGCCACCTTCAGGCATGTTGTCGCCCCTGCCCCCTTCAGGCATGTTGTCGCCCCTGCTAACTTCAACATCATGTTGTCGCCCCTGCTAACTTCAAGCATGTTGTGTCGCCCCTGCTAACTTCAAGCATGTGTGTCGCCCCTGCTAACTTCAAGCATGTTGTCGCCCCTGCTAACTTCAAGCATGTTGTCGCCCCTGCTAACTTCAAGCATGTTGTCGCCCCTGCTAACTTCAAGCATGTTTTCGCCCCTGCTAACTTCAAGCATGTTGTCGCCCTGCTAACTTCAAGCATGTTGTCGCCCCTGCTAACTTCAAGCATGTTGTCGCCCCTGCTAACTTCAAGCATGTTGTCGCCCCTGCTAACTTCAAGCATGTTGTCGCCCCTGCTAACTTCAAGCATGTTGTCGCCCCTGCTAACTTCAAGCATGTTTCGCCCCTGCTAACTTCAAGCATGTTGTCGCCCCTGCTAACTTCAAGCATGTTGTCGCCCTGCTAACTTCAAGCATGTTGTCGCCCCTGCTAACTTCAAGCATGTTGTCGCCCCTGCCCCTTCAGGCATGTTGTCGCCCCTGCTAACTTCAAGCATGTTGTCGCCCCTGCTAACTTCAAGCATGTTGTCGCCCCTGCTAACTTCAAGCATGTTGTCGCCCCTGCTAACTTCAAGCATGTTGTCGCTCCTGCCCCCTTCAAGCATGTTGTCGCCCCTGCTAACTTCAGCATGTTGTCGCCCCTGCTAACTTCAAGCATGTTGTCGCCCCTGCTAACTTCAAGCATGTTGTCGCCCCTGCTAACTTCAAGCATGTTGTCGCTCCTGCTAACTTCAAGCATGTTGTCGCCCTGCTAACTTCAAGCATGTTGTCGCCCCTGCTAACTTCAGCATGTTGTCGCTCCCTGCCCCCTTCAGCATGTTGTCGCCCCTGCTACTTCAAGCATGTTGTCGCTCCTGCTAACTTCAAGCATGTTTGTCGCCCCTGCTAACTTCAAGCATGTTGTCGCCCCTGCTAACTTCAAGCATGTGTCGCCCCTGCTAACTTCAAGCATGTTGTCGCCCCTGCTAACTTCAAGCATGTTGTCGCTCCTGCTAACTTCAAGCATGTTGTCGCCCCTGCTAACTTCAAGCATGTTGTCGCTCCTGCTAACTTCAAGCATGTTGTCGCCCCTGCTAACTTCAAGCATGTTGTCGCCCCTGCTAACTTCAGGCATGTTGTCGCCCGCTAACTTCAAGCATGTTGTCGCCCCTGCTAACTTCAAGCATGTTGTCGCCCCTGCTAACTTCAAGCATGTTGTCGCCCCTGCCCCCTTCAGCATGTTGTCGCCCCTGCTAACTTCAAGCATGTTGTCGCTCCTGCTAACTTCAAGCATGTCGCCCCTGCTAACTTCAAGCATGTTGTCGCTCCTGCTAACTTCAAGCATGTTGTCTCCCCTGCTAACTTCAAGCATGTTGTCGCCCCTGCTAACTTCAAGCATGTTGTCGCCCCTGACCCCTTCAGGCATGTTGTCGCCCCTGCTAACTTCAAGCATGTTGTCGCCCCTGCTAACTTCAAGCAGTTGTCGCGCCCTGCTAACTTCAGGCATGTTGTCGCCCCTGCTAACTTCAAGCATGTTGTCGCCCCTGCTAACTTCAGGCATGTTGTCGCCCTGCTAACTTCAAGCATGTTGTCGCTCCTGCTAACTTCAAGCATGTTGTCGCTCCTGCTAACTTCAAGCATGTTGTCGCCCTGCTAACTTCAAGCATGTTGTCGCCCTGCTAACTTCAAGCATGTTGTCGCTCCTGCTAATTTCAGCATGTTGTCGCCCCTGCTAACTCTTCAAGCATGTTGTCACTCCTGCTAACTTCAAGCATGTTGTCGCCCCTGCTAACTTCAAGCATGTTGTCGCTCCTGCTAACTTCAAGCATGTTGTCGCCCTGCTAACTTCAAGCATGTTGTCGCCCCTGCTAACTTCAAGCATGTTGTCGCTCCTGCTAACTTCAAGCATGTTGTCGCTCCTGCTAACTTCAAGCATGTTGTCGCTCCTGCTAACTTCAAGCATGTTGTCGCCCTTGCTAACTTCAAGCATGTTGTCGCCCCTGCTAACTTCAAGCATGTTGTCGCTCCTGCTAACTTCAAGCATGTTGTCGCCCCTGCTAACTTCAAGCATGTTGTCGCCCATGCTAACTTCAAGCATGTTGTCGCCCCTGCTAACT
Organism: Procambarus virginalis; assembly: GCA_020271785.1. NCBI lineage: Eukaryota > Metazoa > Arthropoda > Malacostraca > Decapoda > Cambaridae > Procambarus > Procambarus virginalis. Next base: position 74,239 of record WNGS01072486.1, on the reverse strand, counting down.
TCAAGCATGTTGTCGCCCCTGCTAACTTCAAGCATGTTGTCGCCCCTGCTAACTTCAAGCATGTTGTCGCCCCTGCCCCCTTCAGGCATGTTGTCGCCCTGCCCCTTCAGGCATGTTGTCGCCCCTGCCCCTTCAGCATGTTGTCGCCCCTGCTAACTTCAAGCATGTTGTCGCCCCTGCCCCCTTCAGGCATGTTGTCGCCCTGCTAACTTCAAGCATGTTGTCGCTCCTGCTAACTTCAAGCATGTTGTCGCTCCTGCTAACTTCAAGCATGTTGTCGCCCCTGCTAACTTCAAGCATGTTGTCGCCCCTGCTAACTTCAAGCATGTTGTCGCTCCCTGCCTCTTCAAGCATGTTGTCGCCCCTGCTAACTTCAGGCATGTTGTCTCCCCTGCTAACTTCAAGCATGTTGTCTCCCCTGCTAACTTCAAGCATGTTGTCGCCCCTGCTAACTTCAAGCATGTTGTCTCCCCTGCTAACTTCAAGCATGTGTTGCCCCTGCTAACTTCAAGCATGTTGTCGCCCCTGCTAACTTCAAGCATGTTGTCGCCCCTGCCCCCTTCAGGCATGTTGTCGCCCCTGCTAACTTCAAGCATTTGTCGCCCCTGCTAACTTCAAGCATGTTGTCGCCCCTGCTAACTTCAAGCATGTTGTCGACCCCCCCCCTTCAGGCATGTTGTCGCCCCTGCTAACTTCAAGCATGTTGTCGCCCCTGCCACCTTCAGGCATGTTGTCGCCCCTGCCCCTTCAGGCATGTTGTCGCCCCTGCTAACTTCAAGCATGTTGTCGCTCCTGCTAACTTCAAGCATGTTGTCGCCCCTGCTAACTTCAAGCATGTTGTCGCCCCTGCTAACTTCAAGCATGTTGTCGCCCCTGCTAACTTCAAGCATGTTGTCGCCCCTGCTAACTTCAAGCATGTTGTCGCCCCTGCTAACTTCAAGCATGTTTTCGCCCCTGCTAACTTCAAGCATGTTGTCGCCCCTGCTAACTTCAAGCATGTTGTCGCCCCTGCTAACTTCAAGCATGTTGTCGCCCCTGCTAACTTCAAGCATGTTGTCGCCCCTGCTAACTTCAAGCATGTTGTCGCCCCTGCTAACTTCAAGCATGTTGTCGCCCCTGCTAACTTCAAGCATGTTGTCGCCCCTGCTAACTTCAAGCATGTTGTCGCCCCTGCTAACTTCAGGCATGTTGTCGCCCCTGCTAACTTCAAGCATGTTGTCGCCCCTGCTAACTTCAAGCATGTTGTCGCCCCTGCCCCCTTCAGGCATGTTGTCGCCCCTGCTAACTTCAGGCATGTTGTCGCCCCTGCTAACTTCAGCATGTTGTCGCCCCTGCTAACTTCAAGCATGTTGTCGCCCCTGCTAACTTCAAGCATGTTGTCGCCCCTGCTAACTTCAAGCATGTTGTCGCCCCTGCCCCTTCAGGCATGTTGTCGCCCCTGCTAACTTCAGGCATGTTGTCGCCCCTGCTAACTTCAAGCATGTTTTCGCCCTGCTAACTTCAAGCATGTTGTCCCCCTGCCCCCTTCAAGCATGTTGTCGCCCCTGCTAACTTCAAGCATGTTGTCGCCCCTGCTAACTTCAAGCATGTTGTCGACCCTCCCCCCTTCAGCATGTTGTCGCCCCTGCTAACTTCAAGCATGTTGTCGCCCTGCCCCCTTCAGGCATGTTGTCGCCCCTGCTAACTTCAGCATGTTGTCGCTCCTGCTAACTTCAAGCATGTTGTCGTCCCTGCTAACTTCAAGCATGTTGTCGCCCCTGCCCCCTCAGGCATGTTGTCGCCCTGCTAACTTCAAGCATGTTGTCGCCCCTGCTAACTTCAAGCATGTTGTCGACCCTGCCCCCTTCAGCATGTTGTCGCCCCTGCTAACTTCAAGCATGTTGTCGCCCCTGCCCCCTTCAGGCATGTTGTCGCCCCTGCCCCCTTCAGGCATGTTGTCTCCCCTGCTAACTTCAAGCATGTTGTCGCCCCTGCTAACTTCAAGCATGTTGTCGCCCCTGCTAACTTCAAGCATGTTGTCGCCCCTGCTAACTTCAAGCATGTTGTCGCCCCTGCTAACTTCAAGCATGTTGTCGCCCCTGCTAACTTCAAGCATGTTGTCGCCCCTGCTAACTTCAAGCATGTTGTCGCCCCTGCTAACTTCAAGCATGTTGTCGCCCCTGCTAACTTCAAGCATGTTGTCGCCCCTGCTAACTTCAAGCATGTTGTCGCCCCTGCTAACTTCAAGCATGTGTCGCCCCTGCTAACTTCAAGCATGTTGTCGCCCCTGCTAACTTCAAGCATGTTGTCGCCCTGCTAACTTCAAGCATGTTGTCGCCCCTGCTAACTTCAAGCATGTTGTCGCCCCTGCTAACTTCAGGCATGTTGTCGCCCCTGCTAACTTCAAGCATGTTGTCGCCCCTGCTAACTTCAAGCATGTTGTCGCCCCTGCCCCCTTCAGGCATGTTGTCGCCCCTGCTAACTTCAGGCATGTTGTCGCCCCTGCTAACTTCAAGCATGTTGTCGCCCCTGCTAACTTCAAGCATGTTGTCGCCCCTGCTAACTTCAGCATGTTGTCGCCCCTGCTAACTTCAAGCATGTTGTCGCCCCTGCTAACTTCAAGCATGTTGTCGCCCTGCTAACTTCAGGCATGTTGTCGCCCCTGCTAACTTCAAGCATGTTGTCGCCCCTGCTAACTTCAAGCATGTTGTCGCCCCTGCTAACTTCAAGCATGTTGTCGCCCCTGCTAACTTCAAGCATGTTGTCGCCCCTGCTAACTAACTTCAGCATGTTGTCGCCCCTGCTAACTTCAAGCATGTTGTCGCCCTGCTAACTTCAGGCATGTTGTCGCCCCCTGCTAACTTCAAGCATGTTGTCGCCCCTGCAACTTCAGCATGTTGTCGCTCCTGCTAACTTCAGGCATGTTGTCGCCCCTGCTAACTTCAAGCATGTTGTCGCTCCTGCTAACTTCAAGCATGTTGTCGCCCCTGCTAACTTCAAGCATGTTGTCGCCCCTGCTAACTTCAGGCATGTTGTCGCTCCCTGCCCCTTCAGGCATGTTGTCGCCCCTGCTAACTTCAGCATGTTGTCGCCCCTGCTAACTTCAAGCATGTTGTCGCCCCTGCTAACTTCAAGCATGTTGTCGTCCCTGCTAACTTCAGGCATGTTGTCGCTCCTGCCCCCTTCAGGCATGTTGTCGCCCCTGCTAACTTCACATGTTGTCGCCCCTGCTAACTTCAAGCATGTTGTCGCCCCTGCTAACTTCAGGCATGTTGTCGCCCCTGCTACTTCAAGCATGTTGTCGCCCCTGCTAACTTCANCCCTGCTAACTTCAAGCATGTTGTCGCCCCTGCTAACTTCAAGCATGTTGTCGCCCCTGCTAACTTCAAGCATGTTGTCGCCCCTGCTAACTTCAAGCATGTTGTCGCTCCTGCTACCTTCAAGCATGTTGTCGCCCCTGCTAACTTCAAGCATGTTGTCGCCCCTGCTAACTTCAGCATGTTGTCGCCCCTGCCCCCTTCAGGCATGTTGTCGCCCCTGCTAACTTCAGCATGTTGTCGCTCCTGCTAACTTCAAGCATGTTGTCGCCCTGCTAACTTCAGCATGTTGTCGCCCCTGCTAACTTCAAGCATGTTGTCGCCCCTGCTAACTTCAAGCATGTTGTCGCCCTGCTAACTTCAAGCATGTTGTCGCCCCTGCTAACTTCAAGCATGTTGTCGCCCCTGCTAACTTCAAGCATGTTGTCGCTCCTGCTAACTTCAAGCATGTTGTCGCCCCTGCTAACTTCAGCATGTTGTCGCCCCTGCTACTTCAAGCATGTTGTCGCCCCTGCTAACTTCAAGCATGTTGTCGCCCCTGCTAACTTCAAGCATGTTGTCGCCCCTGCTAACTTCAAGCATGTTGTCGCCCCTGCCCCTTCAGCATGTTTGTCGCCCCTGCTAACTTCAAGCATGTTGTCGCCCCTGCTAACTTCAGCATGTGTCGCCCCTGCTAACTTCAAGCATGTTGTCGCCCCTGCTAACTTCAAGCATGTTTGTCGCCCTGCTAACTTCAAGCATGTTGTCGCCCCTGCTAACTTCAAGCATGTTGTCGCCCCTACCTTCAAGCATGTTGTCGCCCCTGCTAACTTCAAGCATGTTGTCGCCCCTGCTAACTTCAAGCATGTTGTCGCCCCTGCTAACTTCAGCATGTTGTCGCCCCTGCTAACTTCAAGCATGTTGTCGCCCCTGCTAACTTCAAGCATGTTGTCGCCCCTGCTAACTTCAAGCATGTTGTCGCTCCCTGCTAACTTCAAGCATGTTGTCGCCCCTGCTAACTTCAAGCATGTTGTCGCCCTGCTAACTTCAAGCATGTTGTCGCCCCTGCTAACTTCAAGCATGTTGTCGCCCCTGCTAACTTCAAGCATGTTGTCGCCCCTGCTAACTTCAAGCATGTTGTCGCCCCTGCTAACTTCAGCATGTTGTCGCCCCTGCTAACTTCAAGCATGTTGTCGCCCTGCTAACTTCAAGCATGTTGTCGCCCCTGCTAACTTCAGCATGTTGTCGCCCTGCTAACTTCAAGCATGTTGTCGCCCCTGCTAACTTCAAGCATGTTGTCGCCCCTGCTAACTTCAAGCATGTTGTCGCCCCTGCTAACTTCAAGCATGTTGTCGCCCCTGCTAACTTCAAGCATGTTGTCGCCCCTGCTAACTTCAAGCATGTTGTCGCCCTGCTAACTTCAAGCATGTTGTCGCCCCTGCTAACTTCAAGCATGTTGTCGCCCCTGCTAACTTCAAGCATGTTGTCGCCCTGCTAACTTCAAGCATGTTGTCGCCCTGCTAACTTCAAGCATGTTGTCGCTCCTGCTAACTTCAAGCATGTTGTCGCCCTGCTAACTTCAAGCATGTTGTCGCCCCTGCTAACTTCAAGCATGTTGTCGCCCCTGCTAACTTCAAGCATGTTGTCGCCCCTGCTAACTTCAAGCATGTTGTCGCCCTGCTAACTTCAAGCATGTTGTCGCTCCTGCTAACTTCAAGCATGTTGTCGCCCCTGCTAACTTCAAGCATGTTGTCGCCCCTGCTAACTTCAAGCATGTTGTCGCCCCTGCTAACTTCAAGCATGTTGTCGCTCCTGCCCCCTTCAAGCATGTTGTCGCCCCTGCTAACTTCAAGCATGTTGTCGCCCCTGCTAACTTCAAGCATGTTGTCGCCCCTGCTAACTTCAAGCATGTTGTCGCCCCTGCTAACTTCAAGCATGTTGTCGCCCCTGCTAACTTCAAGCATGTTGTCGCTCCTGCTAACTTCAAGCATGTTGTCGCCCCTGCTAACTTCAAGCATGTTGTCGCCCTGCCCCCTTCAAGCATGTTGTCGCCCCTGCTAACTTCAAGCATGTTGTCGCCCCTGCTAACTTCAAGCATGTTGTCGCCCCTGCTAACTTCAAGCATGTTGTCGCCCCTGCTAACTTCAAGCATGTTGTCGCCCCTGCTAACTTCAAGCATGTTGTCGCCCCTGCTAACTTCAAGCATGTTGTCGCCCCTGCTAACTTCAGCATGTTGTCGCCCCTGCTAACTTCAAGCATGTTGTCGCTCCTGCTAACTTCAAGCATGTTGTCGCCCTGCTAACTTCAAGCATGTTGTCGCCCCTGCTAACTTCAAGCATGTTGTCGCCCCTGCTAACTTCAAGCATGTTGTCGCCCCTGCTAACTTCAAGCATGTTGTCGCCCCTGCTAACTTCAAGCATGTTGTCGCCCCTGCTAACTTCAAGCATGTTGTCGCCCCTGCTAACTTCAAGCATGTTGTCGCCCCTGCCCCTTCAGGCATGTTGTCGCCCCTGCTAACTTCAGCATGTTGTCGCTCCTGCTAACTTCAAGCATGTTGTCGCTCCTGCTAACTTCAAGCATGTTGTCGCCCCTGCCCTCTTCAGCATGTTGTCGCCCTGCTAACTTCAAGCATGTTGTCGCCCCTGCTAACTTCAAGCATGTTGTCGCCCCTGCTAACTTCAAGCATGTTGTCGCCCCTGCCCCCTTCAGGCATGTTGTCGCCCTGCTAACTTCAAGCATGTTGTCGCCCCTGCCCCCTTCAGGCATGTTGTCGCCCCTGCTAACTTCAGGCATGTTGTCGCTCCTGCTAACTTCAAGCATGTTGTCGTCCCTGCTAACTTCAAGCATGTTGTCGCCCCTGCCCCCTTCAAGCATGTTGTCGCCCCTGCTAACTTCAAGCATGTTGTCGCCCCTGCTAACTTCAAGCATGTTGTCGACCCTCCCCCCTTCAGGCATGTTGTCGCCCCTGCTAACTTCAAGCATGTTGTCGCCCCTGCCACCTTCAGGCATGTTGTCGCCCCTGCCCCCTTCAGCATGTTGTCGCCCTGCTAACTTCAAGCATGTTGTCGCCCCTGCTAACTTCAAGCATGTTGTCGCCCCTGCTAACTTCAAGCATGATGTCGCCCCTGCTAACTTCAAGCATGTTGTCGCCCCTGCTAACTTCAAGCATGTTGTCGCCCCTGCTAACTTCAAGCATGTTGTCGCCCCTGCTAACTTCAAGCATGTTGTCGCCCCTGCTAACTTCAAGCATGTTGTCGCCCCTGCTAACTTCAAGCATGTTGTCGCCCCTGCTAACTTCAAGCATGTTGTCGCCCCTGCTAACTTCAAGCATGTTGTCGCCCCTGCTAACTTCAAGCATGTTGTCGCCCTGCTAACTTCAAGCATGTTGTCGCCCTGCTAACTTCAAGCATGTTGTCGCCCCTGCTAACTTCAAGCATGTTGTCGCCCCTGCTAACTTCAGCATGTTGTCGCCCCTGCTAACTTCAAGCATGTTGTCGCCCTGCTAACTTCAAGCATGTTGTCGCCCCTGCCCCCTTCAGGCATGTTGTCGCCCCTGCTAACTTCAAGCATGTTGTCGCCCCTGCTAACTTCAAGCATGTTGTCGCCCCTGCTAACTTCAAGCATGTTGTCGCCCCTGCTAACTTCAAGCATGTTGTCGCCCCTGCCCCCTTCAGCATGTTGTCTCCCCTGCTAACTTCAAGCATGTTGTCGCCCTGCTAACTTCAAGCATGTTGTCGCCCCTGCTAACTTCAAGCATGTTGTCGCCCCTGCTAACTTCAAGCATGTTGTCGCTCCTGCTAACTTCAAGCATGTTGTCGCCCCTGCTAACTTCAAGCATGTTGTCGCCCCTGCTAACTTCAAGCATGTTGTCGCTCCTGCCCCCTTCAGGCATGTTGTCGCCCCTGCTAACTTCAAGCATGTTGTCGCTCCTGCTAACTTCAAGCATGTTGTCGCCCCTGCTAACTTCAAGCATGTTGTCGCCCCTGCTAACTTCAAGCATGTTGTCGCCCCTGCTAACTTCAAGCATGTTGTCGCCCCTGCTAACTTCAAGCATGTTGTCGCTCCTGCTAACTTCAAGCATGTTGTCGCCCCTGCTAACTTCAAGCATGTTGTCGCCCCTGCTAACTTCAAGCATGTTGTCGCCCCTGCTAACTTCAAGCATGTTGTCGCCCCTGCTAACTTCAAGCATGTTGTCGCCCCTGCTAACTTCAAGCATGTTGTCGCCCCTGCTAACTTCAAGCATGTTGTCGCCCCTGCTAACTTCAAGCATGTTGTCGCCCCTGCCCCCTTCAGGCATGTTGTCGCCCTGCTAACTTCAGCATGTTGTCGCCCCTGCTAACTTCAAGCATGTTGTCGCTCCTGCTAACTTCAGGCATGTTGTCGCCCCTGCTAACTTCAAGCATGTTGTCGCCCCTGCTAACTTCAGCATGTTGTCGCCCCTGCTAACTTCAAGCATGTTGTCGCTCCTGCTAACTTCAAGCATGTTGTCGCCCTGCTAACTTCAAGCATGTTGTCGCCCCTGCTAACTTCAAGCATGTTGTCGCCCCTGCTAACTTCAAGCATGTTGTCGCTCCTGCTAACTTCAAGCATGTTGTCGCCCCTGCTAACTTCAAGCATGTTGTCGCTCCTGCTAACTTCAAGCATGTTGTCGCCCCTGCTAACTTCAAGCATGTTGTCGCTCCTGCTAACTTCAAGCATGTTGTCGCTCCTGCTAACTTCAAGCATGTTGTCGCCCCTGCTAACTTCAAGCATGTTGTCGCTCCTGCTAACTTCAAGCATGTTGTCGCTCCTGCTAACTTCAAGCATGTTGTCGCTCCTGCTAACTTCAAGCATGTTGTCGCCCTGCTAACTTCAAGCATGTTGTCGCCCCTGCTAACTTCAAGCATGTTGTCGCTCCTGCTAACTTCAAGCATGTTGTCGCCCCTGCTAACTTCAAGCATGTTGACGCCCATGCTAACTTCAAGCATGTTGTCGCCCCTGCTAACTTCAAGCATGTTGTCGCCCCTGCTAACTTCAAGCATGTTGTCGCCCCTGCTAACTTCAAGCATGTTGTCGCCCCTGCCCCCTTCAGGCATGTTGTCGCCCCTGCCCCCTTCAGCATGTTGTCGCCCCTGCTAACTTCAAGCATGTTGTCGCCCCTGCCCCTTCAGCATGTTGTCGCCCCTGCTAACTTCAAGCATGTTGTCGCTCCTGCTAACTTCAAGCATGTTGTCGCCCCTGCTAACTTCAAGCATGTTGTCGCCCCTGCTAACTTCAAGCATGTTGTCGCTCCTGCCCCTTTCAAGCATGTTGTCGCCCCTGCTAATTCAGGCATGTTGTCGCCCCTGCTAACTTCAAGCATGTTGTCTCCCCTGCTAACTTCAAGCATGTTGTCGCCCCTGCTAACTTCAAGCATGTTGTCGCCCTGCTAACTTCAAGCATGTTGTCGCCCCTGCTAACTTCAAGCATGTTGTCGCCCCTGCTAACTTCAAGCATGTTGTCGCCCCTGCCCCCTTCAAGCATGTTGTCGCCCCTGCTAACTTCAAGCATGTTGTCGCCCCTGCTAACTTCAAGCATGTTGTCGCCCCTGCTAACTTCAAGCATGTTGTCGCCCCTGCCCCCTTCAGGCATGTTGTCGCCCCTGCTAACTTCAAGCATGTTGTCGCCCCTGCCACCTTCAGGCATGTTGTCGCCCTGCCTCCTTCAGGCATGTTGTCGCCCCTGCTAACTTCAAGCATGTTGTCGCTCCTGCTAACTTCAAGCATGTTGTCGCCCCTGCTAACTTCAAGCATGTTGTCGCCCCTGCTAACTTCAAGCATGTTGTCGCCCCTGCTAACTTCAAGCATGTTGTCGCCCCTGCTAACTTCAAGCATGTTGTCGCCCCTGCTAACTTCAAGCATGTTTCGCCCCTGCTAACTTCAAGCATGTTGTCGCCCCTGCTAACTTCAAGCATGTTGTCGCCCCTGCTAACTTCAAGCATGTTGTCGCCCCTGCTAACTTCAAGCATGTTGTCGCCCCTGCTAACTTCAAGCATGTTGTCGCCCCTGCTAACTTCAAGCATGTTGTCGCCCCTGCTAACTTCAAGCATGTTGTCGCCCTGCTAACTTCAAGCATGTTGTCGCCCCTGCTAACTTCAGGCATGTTGTCGCCCCTGCTAACTTCAAGCATGTTGTCGCCCCTGCTAACTTCAAGCATGTTGTCGCCCCTGCCCCCTTCAGGCATGTTGTCGCCCCTGCTAACTTCAGGCATGTTGTCGCCCCTGCTAACTTCAAGCATGTTGTCGCCCCTGCTAACTTCAAGCATGTTGTCGCCCCTGCTAACTTCAAGCATGTTGTCGCCCCTGCTAACTTCAAGCATGTTGTCGCCCCTGCCCCCTTCAGGCATGTTGTCGCCCCTGCTAACTTCAGGCATGTTGTCGCTCCTGCTAACTTCAAGCATGTTGTCGCCCCTGCTAACTTCAAGCATGTTGTTCGCCCCTGCCCCCTTCAGCATGTTGTCGCCCCTGCTAACTTCAGCATGTTGTCGCCCTGCTAACTTCAAGCATGTTGTCGCCCCTGCCCCTTCAGCATGTTGTCGCCCCTGCTAACTTCAGCATGTTGTCGCCCCTGCCCCCTTCAGGCATGTTGTCGCCCCTGCTAACTTCAGGCATGTTGTCGCCCCTGCTACTTCAAGCATGTTGTCGTCCCTGCTAACTTCAAGCATGTTGTCGCCCCTGCCCCCTTCAGGCATGTTGTCGCCCCTGCTAACTTCAAGCATGTTGTCGCCCCTGCTAACTTCAAGCATGTTGTCGCCCCTGCCCCCTTCAAGCATGTTGTCGCCCCTGCTAACTTCAAGCATGTTGTCGCCCCTGCCCCTTCAGGCATGTTGTCGCCCCTGCCCCCTTCAGGCATGTTGTCGCCCCTGCTAACTTCAAGCATGTTGTCGCCCCTGCTAACTTCAAGCATGTTGTCGCCCCTGCTAACTTCAAGCATGTTGTCGCCCCTGCAACTTCAAGCATGTTGTCGCCCCTGCTAACTTCAAGCATGTTGTCGCCCTGCTAACTTCAAGCATTTTGTCGCCCCTGCTAACTTCAAGCATGTTGTCGCCCCTGCTAACTTCAAGCATGTTGTCGCCCCTGCTAACTTCAAGCATGTTGTCGCCCCCTGCTAACTTCAAGCATGTTGTCGCCCCTGCTAACTTCAAGCATGTTGTCGCCCCTGCTAACTTCAAGCATGTTGTCGCCCCTGCTAACTTCAAGCATGTTGTCGCCCCTGCTAACTTCAAGCATGTTGTCGCCCCTGCTAACTTCAAGCATGTTGTCGCCCCTGCTAACTTGTGGCATGGTTGTCGCCCCTGCTAACTTCAAGCATGTTGTCGCCCCTGCTAACTTCAAGCATGTTGTCGCCCCTGCCCTTCAGGCATGTTGTCGCCCTGCTAACTTCAGGCATGTGTCGCACCTGCTAACTTCAAGCATGTTGTCGCCCCTGCTAACTTCAAGCATGTTGTCGCCCCTGCTAACTTCAAGCATGTTGTCGCCCCTGCCCCCTTCAGGCATGTTGTCGCCCNGCTAACTTCAAGCATGTTGTCGTGCCTGCTAACTTCAAGCATGTTGTCGTCCCTGCTAACTTCAAGCATGTTGTCGTCCCTGCTAACTTCAAGCATGTTGTCGCTCCTGCTAACTTCAAGCATGTTGTCGTCCCTGCTAACTTCAAGCATGTTGTCGCTCCTGCTAACTTCAAGCATGTTGTCGTCCCTGCTAACTTCAAGCATGTTGTCGTCCCTGCTAACTTCAAGCATGTTGTTGCCCCTGCCCTCTTCACGCATGTTGTCGCCCCTGCTAACTTCAAGCATGTTGTCGTCCCTGCTAACTTCAAGCATGTTGTCGCCCCTGCCCCCTTCAGGCATGTTGTCGCCCCTGCTAACTTCAAGCATGTTGTCGCCCTGCTAACTTCAAGCATGTTGTCGCTCCTGCTAACTTCAAGCATGTTGTCGCCCCTGCCCCCTTCAAGCATGTTGTCGCTCCTGCTAACTTCAAGCATGTTGTCGTCCCTGCTAACTTCAAGCATGTTGTCGCCCCTGCTAACTTCAAGCATGTTGTCGCTCCTGCTAACTTCAAGCATGTTGTCGCTCCTGCTAACTTCAAGCATGTTGTCGCCCCTGCCTCCTTCAGGCATGTTGTCGCCCCTGCTAACTTCAAGCATGTTGTCGCTCCTGCTAACTTCAAGCATGTTGTCGCTCCTGCTAACTTCAAGCATGTTGTCGCTCCTGCTAACTTCAAGCATGTTGTCGCTCCTGCTAACTTCAAGCATGTTGTCGCCCCTGCCCCCTTCAGGCATGTTGTCGCCCCTGCCCCCTTCAGGCATGTTGTCGCCCTGCCCCTTCAGGCATGTTGTCGCCCCTGCCCCTTCAGCATGTTGTCGTCCCTGCTAACTTCAAGCATGTTGTCGCCCCTGCTAACTTCAAGCATGTTGTCGCCCCTGCCCCCTTCAGGCATGTTGTCGCCCTGCCCCCTTCAGGCATGTTGTCGCCCCTGCCCCCTTCAGGCATGTTGTCGCCCCTGCCCCTTCAGGCATGTTGTCGCCCCTGCTAACTTCAAGCATGTTGTCGCCCCTGCCCCCTTCAGGCATGTTGTCGACCCTGCCTCCTTCAAGCATGTTGTCGCCCCTGCCCCCTTCAAGCATGTTGTCGTCCCTGCCCCTTCAAGCATGTTGTCGCCCCTGCCCCCTTCAGGCATGTTGTCGCCCCTGCCCCCTTCAGGCATGTTGTCGCCCCTGCTAACTTCAAGCATGTTGTCGCCCCTGCTAACTTCAAGCATGTTGTCGCCCCTGCTAACTTCAAGCATGTTGTCGCCCCTGCTCTTCAAGCATGTTGTCGCCCCTGCCCCCTTCAGGCATGTTGTCGCCCCTGCTAACTTCAAGCATGTTGTCGCTCCTGCTAACTTCAAGCATGTTGTCGCCCCTGCTAACTTCAAGCATGTTGTCGCCCCTGCTAACTTCAAGCATGTTGTCGCTCCTGCTAACTTCAAGCATGTTGTCGCCCCTGCTAACTTCAAGCATGTTGTCGCTCCTGCTAACTTCAAGCATGTTGTCGCTCCTGCTAACTTCAAGCATGTTGTCGCTCCTGCTAACTTCAAGCATGTTGTCGCTCCTGCTAACTTCAAGCATGTTGTCGCTCCTGCTAACTTCAAGCATGTTGTCGCTCCTGCTAACTTCAAGCATGTTGTCGCCCCTGCCCCCTTCAGCATGTTGTCGCCCCTGCTAACTTCAAGCATGTTGTCGCTCCTGCTAACTTCAAGCATGTTGTCGTCCCTGCTAACTTCAAGCATGTTGTCGTCCCTGCTAACTTCAAGCATGTTGTCGCCCCTGCCCCTTCAAGCATGTTGTCGTCCCTGCTAACTTCAAGCATGTTGTCGTCCCTGCTAACTTCAAGCATGTTGTCGTCCCTGCTAACTTCAAGCATGTTGTCGTCCCTGCTAACTTCAAGCATGTTGTCGTCCCTGCTAACTTCAAGCATGTTGTCGCTCCTGCTAACTTCAAGCATGTTGTCGTCCCTGCTAACTTCAAGCATGTTGTCGCTCCTGCTAACTTCAAGCATGTTGTCGTCCCTGCTAACTTCAAGCATGTTGTCGCCCCTGCCCTCTTCAAGCATGTTGTCGCCCCTGCTAACTTCAAGCATGTTGTCGTCCCTGCTAACTTCAAGCATGTTGTCGCCCCTGCCCCCTTCAGGCATGTTGTCGCCCCTGCTAACTTCAAGCATGTTGTCGCCCCTGCTAAATTCAAGCATGTTGTCGCTCCTGCTAACTTCAAGCATGTTGTCGCCCCTGCCCCCTTCAAGCATGTTGTCGCTCCTGCTAACTTCAAGCATGTTGTCGTCCCTGCTAACTTCAAGCATGTTGTCGCCCCTGCTAACTTCAAGCATGTTGTCGCTCCTGCTAACTTCAAGCATGTTGTCGCTCCTGCTAACTTCAAGCATGTTGTCGCCCCTGCCCCCTTCAGGCATGTTGTCGCCCCTGCTAACTTCAAGCATGTTGTCGCTCCTGCTAACTTCAAGCATGTTGTCGCTCCTGCTAACTTCAAGCATGTTGTCGCTCCTGCTAACTTCAAGCATGTTGTCGCTCCTGCTAACTTCAAGCATGTTGTCGCTCCTGCTAACTTCAAGCATGTTGTCGCCCCTGCCCCTTCAGGCATGTTGTCGCCCCTGCCCCCTTCAGGCATGTTGTCGCCCCTGCCCCCTTCAGGCATGTTGTCGCCCCTGCCCCCTTCAGGCATGTTGTCGTACCTGCTAACTTCAAGCATGTTGTCGCCCCTGCTAACTTCAAGCATGTTGTCGCCCCTGCCCCCTTCAGGCATGTTGTCGCCCCTGCCCCCTTCAGGCATGTTGTCGCCCCTCCCCCTTCAGCATGTTGTCACCCCTGCCCCCTTCAGGCATGTTGTCGCCCCTGCTAACTTCAAGCATGTTGTCGCCCCTGCCCCCTTCAACATGTTGTCGACCCTGCCCCCTTCAAGCATGTTGTCGCCCCTGCCCCCTTCAGGCATGTTGTCGCCCCTGCCCCCTTCAGGCATGTTGTCGCCCCTGCTAACTTCAAGCATGTTGTCGCCTCTGCTAACTTCAAGCATGTTGTCGCCCCTGCTAACTTCAAGCATGTTGTCGCCCCTGCCCCCTTCAGGCATGTTGTCGCCCCTGCCCCCTTCAGGCATGTTGTCGCCCCTGCTAACTTCAAGCATGTTGTCGCTCCTGCTAACTTCAAGCATGTTGTCGCCCCTGCTAACTTCAAGCATGTTGTCGCCCCTGCTAACTTCAAGCATGTTGTCGCTCCTGCTAACTTCAAGCATGTTGTCGCTCCTGCTAACTTCAAGCATGTTGTCGCTCCTGCTAACTTCAAGCATGTTGTCGCTCCTGCTAACTTCAAGCATGTTGTCGCTCCTGCTAACTTCAAGCATGTTGTCGCTCCTGCTAACTTCAAGCATGTTGTCGCCCCTGCCCCTTCAGGCATGTTGTCGTCCCTGCTAACTTCAAGCATGTTGTCGCTCCTGCTAACTTCAAGCATGTTGTCGTCCCTGCTAACTTCAAGCATGTTGTCGTCCCTGCTAACTTCAAGCATGTTGTCGCCCCTGCCCCCTTCAAGCATGTTGTCGTCCCTGCTAACTTCAAGCATGTTGTCGTCCCTGCTAACTTCAAGCATGTTGTCGTCCCTGCTAACTTCAAGCATGTTGTCGTCCCTGCTAACTTCAAGCATGTTGTCGCTCCTGCTAACTTCAAGCATGTTGTCGTCCCTGCTAACTTCAAGCATGTTGTCGCTCCTGCTAACTTCAAGCATGTTGTCGCTCCTGCTAACTTCAAGCATGTTGTCGTCCCTGCTAACTTCAAGCATGTTGTCGCCCTGCCCCTTCAAGCATGTTGTCGCCCCTGCTAACTTCAAGCATGTTGTCGTCCCTGCTAACTTCAAGCATGTTGTCGCCCCTGCCCCCTTCAGGCATGTTGTCGCCCCTGCTAACTTCAAGCATGTTGTCGTCCCTGCTAACTTCAAGCATGTTGTCGTCCCTGCTAACTTCAAGCATGTTGTCGCCCCTGCTAACTTCAAGCATGTTGTCGCCCCTGCTAACTTCAAGCATGTTGTCGCTCCTGCTAACTTCAAGCATGTTGTCGTCCCTGCTAACTTCAAGCATGTTGTCGCCCCTGCCCCTTCAAGCATGTTGTCGCCCCTGCTAACTTCAAGCATGTTGTCGTCCCTGCTAACTTCAAGCATGTTGTCGCCCCTGCCCCCTTCAGGCATGTTGTCGCCCCTGCTAACTTCAAGCATGTTGTCGCCCCTGCTAACTTCAAGCATGTTGTCGCTCCTGCTAACTTCAAGCATGTTGTCGCCCCTGCCCCCTTCAAGCATGTTGTCGCTCCTGCTAACTTCAAGCATGTTGTCGTCCCTGCTAACTTCAAGCATGTTGTCGCCCCTGCTAACTTCAAGCATGTTGTCGCTCCTGCTAACTTCAAGCATGTTGTCGCTCCTGCTAACTTCAAGCATGTTGTCGCCCCTGCCCCTTCAGGCATGTTGTCGCCCCTGCTAACTTCAAGCATGTTGTCGCTCCTGCTAACTTCAAGCATGTTGTCGCTCCTGCTAACTTCAAGCATGTTGTCGCTCCTGCTAACTTCAAGCATGTTGTCGCTCCTGCTAACTTCAAGCATGTTGTCGCTCCTGCTAACTTCAAGCATGTTGTCGCCCCTGCCCCCTTCAGGCATGTTGTCGCCCCTGCCCCCTTCAGGCATGTTGTCGCCCCTGCCCCCTTCAGGCATGTTGTCGCCCCTGCCCCCTTCAGGCATGTTGTCGTACCTGCTAACTTCAAGCATGTTGTCGCCCCTGCTAACTTCAAGCATGTTGTCGCCCTGCCCCCTTCAGGCATGTTGTCGCCCCTGCCCCCTTCAGGCATGTTGTCGCCCCTTCCCCCTTCAGGCATGTTGTCGCCCCTGCCCCCTTCAGGCATGTTGTCGCCCCTGCTAACTTCAAGCATGTTGTCGCCCCTGCCCCCTTCAGCATGTTGTCGACCCTGCCCCTTCAAGCATGTTGTCGCCCCTGCCCCCTTCAGGCATGTTGTCGCCCCTGCCCCCTTCAGGCATGTTGTCGCCCCTGCTAACTTCAAGCATGTTGTCGCCTCTGCTAACTTCAAGCATGTTGTCGCCCCTGCTAACTTCAAGCATGTTGTCGCCCCTGCCCCCTTCAGGCATGTTGTCGCCCTGCCCCCTTCAGCATGTTGTCGCCCCTGCTAAATTCAAGCATGTTGTCGCTCCTGCTAACTTCAAGCATGTTGTCGCCCTGCTAACTTCAAGCATGTTGTCGCCCCTGCTAA
>WNGS01072486.1:18026-29428 GCA_020271785.1 Procambarus virginalis | reverse complement strand
ATGGCTCCCTTCAAGCATGTTGTCGCCCCTGCCCCGTCAGGATGTTGCTCCTGCCCCCTTCAAGCATGTTGTCGTCCCTGCCCCCTTCAGGCATGTTGTCGCTCCCTGCCCCTTCAAGCATGTTGTCGCTCCTGCCCCCTTCAAGCATGTTGTCGCCCCTACCCCCTTCAGGCATGTTGTCGCCCCCTGCCCCCTTCAGGCATGTTGTCGCTCCTGCCCCTTCAGGCATGTTGCTACGTCGTCCCTGCCCCCTTCAGGCATGTTGTCGCTCCTGCCTCCTTCAGGCATGTTGTCGCCCCTGCCCCCTTCAAGCATGTTGTCGCCCCTGCCCCCTTCAGGCATGTTGTCGCCCGCTGTCCCCCTTCAGGCATGTTTCGTCCCCTGCCCCCTTCAGGCATGTTGTCGCCCCCTGCCTCCTTCAGGCATGTTGTCGCCCCTGCCCCCTTCAGCATGTTGTCGCCCCTGCCCCCTTAGGCTGTTGTCGTCCCTGCCCCCTTCAAGGCTGTTGTCGTCCCTGCCCCCTTCAGGCATGTGTTGTCGTCCCTGCCCCCTTCAGGCATGTTGTCGTCCGCTGCCCCCTTCAGGCATGTTGTCGTTCCCCTGCCCCCTTAGGCATGTTGTCGCCCCTGCCCCCTTCAAGCATGTTGTCGTCCCCCCTGCCCCCTTCAGGCATGTTGTCGTCCCTCGCCCCCTTTAGGCATGTTGTCGCCCTGCCCCCTTCAGCATGTTGTCGCCCCTGCCCCCTTCAGGCTTGTTGTCGCCCCTGCCCCCTTAAGGCTGTTGTCGCCCCTGCCCCCTTCAGGCATGTTGTCGCCCTGCCCCCTTCAGGCATGTTGTCGCCCCTGCCCCCTTCAAGCATGTTGTCGCCTTCCCCTTCAGGCATGTTTGTCGCCCCTGCTCCCTTCAGGCATGTTGTCGTCCCTGCCTCCCTTCAGCATGTTGTCGTCTCTGCCCCCTTCAGGCATGTTGTCGCCCCTGTCCCCCTTCAGGCATGTTGTCGCCCTGCCCCCTTCAGGCATGTTGTCGTCCCCTGCCCCCTTCAGGATGTTGTGCGTACCTGCCCCCTTCAGGCATGTTGTCGCCCCTGCCCCCTTCAGGCATGTTGTCGTCCCTGCCCCCTTCAGGTCATGTTGTCGCCCCTGCCCCTTCAGAGCCGCCCTCAGCGTTGTCGTCCTGCCTCCTTCAGGCATGTTGTCGCCCCTGCCCCCTTCAGGCATGTTGTCGCTCCTGCCTCCTTCAGGCATGTTGTCGCCCCTGCCCCCTTCAGGCATGTTGTCGCCCCTGCCCCCTTCATGCATGTTTGTCGCCCCTGCCCCCTTCAGGCATGTTGTCGTCCCCCTGCCCCCTTCATGCATGTTGTCGCCCCTGCCCCCTTCAGTGCATCGTTGTCGCCCCTGCCCCCTTCAGGCATGTTGTCGCCCCTGCCCCCTTCAGCATGTTGTTCGCCCCTGCCTCCTTCAGGCATGTTGTCCGCCCCTGCCCCCTTCAGGCATGTTGTCGTCCCTGCCCCCTTCAGGCATGTTGTCGCCCCTCCCCCTTCAGGCATGTTGTCGCCCCTGCCTCCCTTCAGGCATGTTGTCGTCCTTGCCCCCTTCAGCATGTTGTCGCTCCTGCCCCCTTCAGGCATGTTGTCGCCCCTGCCCCTTCAGGCATGTTGTCGCCCCTGCCCCCTTCAGGCATGTTGTCGCCCCTGCCCCCTTCATGCATGTTGTCGCCCTGCCCCCTTCATGCATGTTTGTCGCCCCTGCCCCCTTCAGCATGTTGTCGCCCCTGCCCCCTTCAGCATGTTGTCGTCTCCTGCCCCTTCAGCATGTTGTCGCCCCTGCCCCCTTCAGGCATGTTGTCGTCCCTGCCCCTTCAGCATGTTGTCGTCCCTGCCCCCTTCAGGCATGTTGCGCCCCTGCCCCCTTCAGCATGTTGTCGCCCCTGCCCCCTTCAGCATGTTGTCGTCCCTCCCCCCCTTGTCGCCCCTGCCCCTTCAGGCATGTTGTCGTCCCTGCCCCCCTTCAGCATGTTGTCGTCCCCTGCCCCTTCAGGCATGTGTCGTCCCTGCACCCCTTCAGGCATGTTGTCGCCCCCTGCCCCCTTCAGCATGTTTCGTCCCCTGCCCCCTTCAGACATGTTGTCGCCCCTGCCCCTTCAGGCATGTTGTCGCCCCTGCCCCCTTAAGCATGTTGTCGTTCCTGCCCCTTCAGGCATGTGCCTGCTCATGTGCCCCTGCCCCCTTCAGGCATTGTCTGCCTCACTCCCTGCCCCCTTCAGTTGCATGTTGTCGCCCCTGCCCCCTTAGGCATGTTGTCGTCCCTGCCCCCTTCAGGCATGTTGTCGCCCCTGCCCCCTTCAGCATGTTGTCGCCCCTGCCCCCTTCAGCATGTTGTCGTCCCCTGCCCCCTTCAGGCTTGTTGTCGCCCCTGCCCCCTTCAGGCATGTTGTCGCCCCTGCCCCTCTTCATAGCATGTTGTCGTCCCTGCCCCTTCAGCATGTTGTCGCCCCTGCCCCCTTCAAGGCTTGTTGTCGTCCCTGCCCCTTCAGCATGTTTCGTCCCTGCCCCCTTCAGGCATGTTGTCGCCCCATGCCCTCCTTCAGGCATGTTGTCGCGCCTGCCCCCTTCAGGCATGTGTCGCCCTGCCCCCTTCAGGCATGTTGTCGCCCCTGCCCCATTCAAGCATGTTGTCGCCCGCTACCCTCTTCAGGCATGTTTGTCGCCCCTGCTCCCTTCAGGCATGTTGTCGCCCCTGCCTCCTTCAGGCATGGTTGTCGTCCCTGCCCCCTTCAGGCATGTTGTCGCCCCTGTCCCCCTTCAGGCATGTTGTCGTCCCCTGCCCCCTTCAGGCATGTTGTCGTCCCTGCCCCCTTCAGGCATGTTGTCGCCCCTGCCCCCATTCAGGCATGTTGTCGTCCCTGCCCCCTTCAGGCATGTTGTCGCCCCTGCCCCCTTCAAGCATGTTGTCCCATGCCCTCCTTCAGGCATGTTGTCGCCCCTGCCCCCTTCAGCATGTTGTCGCCTCCTGCGTCCTCCCCTTCAGGCATGTTGTCGCCTCCTGCCTCCTTCAGGCATGTTGTCGCCCCTGCCCCCTTCAGGCATGTTGTCGCCCTGCCCTTCAGGCATGTTGTCGCCCCTGCCTCCTTCAGGCATTGTTGTCTGTCACTGCCCCCTTCAGGCATGTTGTCGCCCCTGCCCCCTTCAGCATGTTGTCGCCCTGCCCCCTCAGGCATGTTGGCCGCCCCTGCCCCCTTCAGGCATGTTGTCGTCCCTGCCCCTTCAGCATGTTGTCGCCCCCTGCCCCCTTCAGGCATGTTGTCGCCCCTGTCCCCCTTCAGGCATGTTGTCGCCCCTGCCCCCTTCAAGCATGTTGTCGCCTCCTGCCTCTCTTCAGGCATGTTGTCGCCCCTGCCTCCTTCAGGCATGTTGTCGCCCCTGCCCCCTTCAGGCATGTTGTCGCCCCTGCCTCCTTCAGGCATGTTGTCGTCCCTGCCCCCTTCAGGCATGTTGTCCGCCCTTCCTTCGCCCTCCCCTTCAGGCATGTTGTCGCTCCCTGCCCCCTTCAGGCATGTTGTCGCTCCCTGCCCCCTTCAGGCATGTTGTCGCCCTCCTGCTCCTTTCAGGCATGTTGTCGCCCCTGCCCCCTTCAGGCATGTTGTCGCCCTGCCCCCTTCAGGCATGTTGTCGTCCCTGCCACCTTCAGGCATGTTGTCGCCCCTTGCCCCCTTCAGGCATGTCTGTCGCCCCTTCGCTTGCCTCCCCTTCAGGCATGTTGTCGCCCCTGCCCCCTTCAGGCATGTTGTCGCCCCTGCCTCCCTTTCAGGCATGTTGTCGCCCATGTCTCTCTTCAAGCATGTTGTCGCCCCTGCCCCCTTCAGGTATGTTGTCGTTCCTGCCCCATTCAAGCATGTTGTCGCCCCTGCCCCCTTCAGGCACCCCTGCCCCTTCAGGCATGTTGTCGCCCCTGCCCCTTCAGGCATGTTGTCGTCCCTGCCCCTTCAGGCATGTTGTCGCCCCTGCCCCCTTCAGGCATGTTGTCGCCCCTGCCCCTTCAGGCATGTTGTCGCCCCTGCCCCCTTCAGGCATGTTGTCGCCCCTGCCCCCTTCAGGCATGTTGTCGCCCCTGCCCCCTTCAGGCATGTTGTCGCCCCTGCCCCCTTCAGGCATGTTGTCGTCCTGCCCCCTTCAGCATGTTGTCGCCCCTGCCCCTTCAGGCATGTTGTCGCCCCTGCCCCTTCAAGCATGTTGTCGCCCCTGCCCCCTTCAGCATGTTGTCGCCCCTGCCCCCTTCAGGCATGTTGTCGCCCCTGCCCCCTTCAGGCATGTTGTCGCCCTGCCCCCTTCAGGCATGTTGTCGCCCCTGCCCCCTTCAGGCATGTTGTCGCCCCTGCCCCCTTCAGCATGTTGTCGCCCCTGCCCCCTTCAGGCATGTTGTCGTCCCTGCCCCCTTCAGGCATGTTGTCGTCCCTGCCCCCTTCAGGCATGTTGTCGCCCCTGCCCCTTCAGGCATGTTGTCGCCCCTGCCCCTTCAGGCATGTTGTCGCCCCTGCCCCCTTCAGGCATGTTGTCGCCCCTGCCCCCTTCAGGCATGTTGTCGTCCCTGCCCCCTTCAGCATGTTGTCGTCCCTGCCCCTTCAGGCATGTTGTCGCCCCTGCCCCCTTCAGCATGTTGTCGCCCCTGCCCCCTTCAGCATGTTGTCGCCCCTGCCCCCTTCAGGCATGTTGTCGCCCCTGCCCCCTTCAGGCATGTTGTCGCCCCTGCCCCCTTCAGGCATGTTGTCGTCCCTGCCCCCTTCAGGCATGTTGTCGCCCCTGCCCCCTTCAGGCATGTTGTCGCCCCTGCCCCCTTCAGCATGTTGTCGTCCCTGCCCCTTCAAGCATGTTGTCGCCCCTGCCCCCTTCAGGCATGTTGTCGCCCCCTGCCCCTTCAGGCATGTTGTCGTCCCTGCCCCCTTCAGGCATGTTGTCGCCCCTGCCCCCTTCAGGCATGTTGTCGCCCTGCCCCCTTCAGGCATGTTGTCGTCCCTGCCCCTTTCAGGCATGTTGTCGCCCCTGCCCCTTCAGGCATGTTGTCGCCCCTGCCCCCTTCAGGCATGTTGTCGCCCTGCCCCCTTCAGGCATGTTGTCGCCCCTGCCCCCTTCAGGCATGTTGTCGCCCCTGCCCCTTCAGGCATGTTGTCGCCCTGCCCCCTTCAGGCATGTTGTCGCCCTGCCCCCTTCAGGCATGTTGTCGCCCCTGCCCCCTTCAGGCATGTTGTCGTCCCTGCCCCCTTCAGGCATGTTGTCGCCCCTGCCCCCTTCAGGCATGTTGTCGCCCCTGCCCCCTTCAGGCATGTTGTCGCCCCTGCCCCCTTCAGGCATGTTGTCGCCCTGCCCCTTCAGGCATGTTGTCGCCCCTGCCCCCTTCAGCATGTTGTCGCCCCTGCCCCCTTCAGGCATGTTGTCGCCCTGCCCCCTTCAGCATGTTGTCGCCCCTGCCCCCTTCAGGCATGTTGTCGCCCCTGCCCCCTTCAGGCATGTTGTCGCCCCTGCCCCTTCAGGCATGTTGTCGCCCCTGCCCCCTTCAGGCATGTTGTCGCCCCTGCCCCCTTCAGGCATGTTGTCGCCCCTGCCCCCTTCAGGCATGTTGTCGCCCCTGCCCCCTTCAGGCATGTTGTCGCCCCTGCCCCCTTCAGGCATGTTGTCGCCCCTGCCCCCTTCAGGCATGTTGTCGCCCCTGCCCCTTCAGGCATGTTGTCGCCCCTGCCCCTTCAGGCATGTTGTCGCCCCTGCCCCCTTCAGGCATGTTGTCGCCCTGCCCCCTTCAGGCATGTTGTCGCCCCTGCCCCCTTCAGGCATGTTGTCGCCCCTGCCCCCTTCAGGCATGTTGTCGCCCCTGCCCCTTCAGGCATGTTGTCGCCCTGCCCCCTTCAGGCATGTTGTCGCCCTGCCCCCTTCAGGCATGTTGTCGCCCCTGCCCCTTCAGGCATGTTGTCGCCCCTGCCCCCTTCAGGCATGTTGTCGCCCCTGCCCCCTTCAGGCATGTTGTCGCCCCTGCCCCTTCAGGCATGTTGTCGCCCCTGCCCCCTTCAGGCATGTTGTCGCCCCTGCCCCCTTCAGGCATGTTGTCGCCCCTGCCCCTTCAGCATGTTGTCGCCCCTGCCCCCTTCAGGCATGTTGTCGCCCCTGCCCCTTCAGGCATGTTGTCGTCCCTGCCCCCTTCAGGCATGTTGTCGCCCCTGCCCCCTTCAGGCATGTTGTCGCCCCTGCCCCTTCAAGCATGTTGTCGCCCCTGCCCCCTTCAGGCATGTTGTCGCCCCTGCCCCCTTCAGCATGTTGTCGCCCCTGCCCCCTTCAGGCATGTTGTCGCCCCTGCCCCCTTCAGGCATGTTGTCGCCCCTGCCCCCTTCAGGCATGTTGTCGCCCCTGCCCCTTCAGGCATGTTGTCGCCCTGCCCCCTTCAGGCATGTTGTCGTCCCTGCCCCCTTCAGCATGTTGTCGCCCCTGCCCCCTTCAGGCATTTGTCGCCCCTGCCCCCTTCAGCATGTTGTCGCCCCTGCCCCTTCAGGCATGTTGTCGTCCCCCCCCCTTCAGGCATGTTGTCGCCCCTGCCCCCTTCAGGCATGTTGTCGCCCCTGCCCCCTTCAGGCATGTTGTCGTCCCTGCCCCCTTCAGGCATGTTGTCGCCCCTGCCCCCTTCAGGCATGTTGTCGCCCCTGCCCCTTCAGGCATGTTGTCGCCCCTGCCCCCTTCAGGCATGTGTCGTCCCTGCCCCTTCAGGCATGTTGTCGCCCCTGCCCCCTTCAGGCATGTTGTCGCCCCTGCCCCTTCAGGCATGTTGTCGCCCCTGCCCCCTTCAGGCATGTTGTCGCCCTGCCCCCTTCAGGCATGTTGTCGCCCCTGCCCCCTTCAGGCATGTTGTCGCCCCTGCCCCCTTCAGGCATGTTGTCGCCCTGCCCCCTTCAGGCATGTTGTCGCCCCTGCCCCCTTCAGGCATGTTCGTCCCTGCCCCCTTCAGGCATGTTGTCGCCCTGCCCCCTTCAGGCATGTTGTCGCCCCTGCCCCCTTCAGGCATGTTGTCGTCCCTGCCCCTTCAGGCATGTTGTCGCCCCTGCCCCCTTCAGGCATGTTGTCGCCCCTGCCCCCTTCAGGCATGTTGTCGCCCTGCCCCCTTCAGGCATGTTGTCGCCCCTGCCCCCTTCAGGCATGTTGTCGCCCCTGCCCCCTTCAGGCATGTTGTCGCCCCTGCCCCCTTCAGGCATGTTGTCGTCCCTGCCCCCTTCAGGCATGTTGTCGCCCCTGCCCCCTTCAGGCATGTTGTCGCCCCTGCCCCCTTCAGGCATGTTGTCGTCCCTGCCCCCTTCAGGCATGTTGTCGCCCCTGCCCCCTTCAGGCATGTTGTCGCCCCTGCCCCCTTCAGGCATGTTGTCGCCCCTGCCCCCTTCAGGCATGTTGTCGCCCCTGCCCCCTTCAGGCATGTTGTCGCCCCTGCCCCCTTCAGGCATGTTGTCGCCCCTGCCCCTTCAGGCATGTTGTCGCCCCTGCCCCCTTCAGGCATGTTGTCGCCCCTGCCCCCTTCAGGCATGTTGTCGCCCCTGCCCCCTTCAGGCATGTTGTCGCCCCTGCCCCCTTCAGGCATGTTGTCGCCCCTGCCCCCTTCAGGCATGTTGTCGCCCCTGCCCCCTTCAGGCATGTTGTCGCCCCTGCCCCCTTCAGGCATGTTGTCGCCCCTGCCCCCTTCAGGCATGTTGTCGTCCCTGCCCCCTTCAGGCATGTTGTCGCCCCTGCCCCCTTCAGGCATGTTGTCGCCCCTGCCCCCTTCAGGCATGTTGTCGCCCCTGCCCCCTTCAGGCATGTTGTCGCCCCTGCCCCCTTCAGGCATGTTGTCGCCCCTGCCCCCTTCAGGCATGTTGTCGTCCCTGCCCCCTTCAGGCATGTTGTCGCCCCTGCCCCCTTCAGGCATGTTGTCGCCCCTGCCCCCTTCAGCATGTTGTCGCCCCTGCCCCCTTCAGGCATGTTGTCGCCCCTGCCCCCTTCAGGCATGTTGTCGCCCCTGCCCCCTTCAGGCATGTTGTCGCCCCTGCCCCCTTCAGGCATGTTGTCGCCCCTGCCCCCTTCAGGCATGTTGTCGCCCCTGCCCCCTTCAGGCATGTTGTCGCCCTGCCCCCTTCAGGCATGTTGTCGCCCCTGCCCCCTTCAGGCATGTTGTCGCCCCTGCCCCCTTCAGGCATGTTGTCGCCCCTGCCCCCTTCAGGCATGTTGTCGCCCCTGCCCCCTTCAGGCATGTTGTCGCCCCTGCCCCCTTCAGGCATGTTGTCGCCCCTGCCCCCTTCAGGCATGTTGTCGCCCCTGCCCCCTTCAGGCATGTTGTCGCCCCTGCCCCCTTCAGGCATGTTGTCGCCCCTGCCCCCTTCAGGCATGTTGTCGCCCTGCCCCCTTCAGGCATGTTGTCGCCCCTGCCCCCTTCAGGCATGTTGTCGCCCCTGCCCCCTTCAGGCATGTTGTCGCCCCTGCCCCCTTCAGGCATGTTGTCGCCCCTGCCCCCTTCAGGCATGTTGTCGCCCCTGCCCCCTTCAGGCATGTTGTCGCCCCTGCCCCCTTCAGGCATGTTGTCGCCCCTGCCCCCTTCAGGCATGTTGTCGTCCCTGCCCCCTTCAGGCATGTTGTCGCCCCTGCCCCCTTCAGGCATGTTGTCGCCCCTGCCCCCTTCAGGCATGTTGTCGCCCCTGCCCCCTTCAGGCATGTTGTCGCCCCTGCCCCCTTCAGGCATGTTGTCGCCCCTGCCCCCTTCAGGCATGTTGTCGCCCCTGCCCCCTTCAGGCATGTTGTCGCCCCTGCCCCCTTCAGGCATGTTGTCGCCCCTGCCCCCTTCAGGCATGTTGTCGCCCTGCCCCCTTCAGGCATGTTGTCGCCCCTGCCCCCTTCAGGCATGTTGTCGCCCCTGCCCCCTTCAGGCATGTTGTCGCCCCTGCCCCCTTCAGGCATGTTGTCGCCCCTGCCCCCTTCAGGCATGTTGTCGCCCCTGCCCCCTTCAGGCATGTTGTCGCCCCTGCCCCCTTCAGGCATGTTGTCGCCCCTGCCCCCTTCAGGCATGTTGTCGCCCCTGCCCCCTTCAGGCATGTTGTCGCCCCTGCCCCCTTCAGGCATGTTGTCGCCCCTGCCCCCTTCAGGCATGTTGTCGCCCCTGCCCCCTTCAGGCATGTTGTCGCCCCTGCCCCCTTCAGGCATGTTGTCGCCCCTGCCCCCTTCAGGCATGTTGTCGCCCCTGCCCCCTTCAGGCATGTTGTCGCCCCTGCCCCCTTCAGGCATGTTGTCGTCCCTGCCCCCTTCAGGCATGTTGTCGCCCTGCCCCCTTCAGGCATGTTGTCGCCCCTGCCCCCTTCAGGCATGTTGTCGCCCCTGCCCCCTTCAGGCATGTTGTCGCCCCTGCCCCCTTCAGGCATGTTGTCGCCCCTGCCCCCTTCAGGCATGTTGTCGCCCTGCCCCCTTCAGGCATGTTGTCGCCCCTGCCCCCTTCAGGCATGTTGTCGCCCCTGCCCCCTTCAGGCATGTTGTCGCCCCTGCCCCCTTCAGGCATGTTGTCGCCCCTGCCCCCTTCAGGCATGTTGTCGCCCTGCCCCCTTCAGGCATGTTGTCGCCCCTGCCCCCTTCAGGCATGTTGTCGCCCCTGCCCCTTCAGGCATGTTGTCGCCCCTGCCCCCTTCAGGCATGTTGTCGCCCCTGCCCCCTTCAGGCATGTTGTCGTCCCTGCCCCCTTCAGGCATGTTGTCGCCCCTGCCCCCTTCAGGCATGTTGTCGTCCCTGCCCCCTTCAGGCATGTTGTCGCCCCTGCCCCCTTCAGGCATGTTGTCGCCCCTGCCCCCTTCAGGCATGTTGTCGCCCCTGCCCCCTTCAGGCATGTTGTCGTCCCTGCCCCCTTCAGGCATGTTGTCGTCCCTGCCCCCTTCAGGCATGTTGTCGCCCCTGCCCCTTCAGGCATGTTGTCGCCCCTGCCCCTTCAGGCATGTTGTCGCCCCTGCCCCCTTCAGGCATGTTGTCGCCCCTGCCCCCTTCAGGCATGTTGTCGCCCCTGCCCCCTTCAGGCATGTTGTCGCCCTGCCCCCTTCAGGCATGTTGTCGCCCCTGCCCCCTTCAGGCATGTTGTCGCCCTGCCCCCTTCAGGCATGTTGTCGCCCCTGCCCCCTTCAGGCATGTTGTCGCCCCTGCCCCCTTCAGGCATGTTGTCGCCCCTGCCCCCTTCAGGCATGTTGTCGCCCCTGCCCCCTTCAGGCATGTTGTCGCCCCTGCCCCCTTCAGGCATGTTGTCGCCCCTGCCCCCTTCAGGCATGTTGTCGCCCCTGCCCCCTTCAGGCATGTTGTCGCCCCTGCCCCCTTCAGGCATGTTGTCGCCCCTGCCCCCTTCAGGCATGTTGTCGCCCCTGCCCCCTTCAGGCATGTTGTCGCCCCTGCCCCCTTCAGGCATGTTGTCGCCCCTGCCCCCTTCAGGCATGTTGTCGCCCCTGCCCCCTTCAGGCATGTTGTCGCCCCTGCCCCCTTCAGGCATGTTGTCGCCCCTGCCCCCTTCAGGCATGTTGTCGCCCCTGCCCCCTTCAGGCATGTTGTCGCCCCTGCCCCCTTCAGGCATGTTGTCGCCCCTGCCCCCTTCAGGCATGTTGTCGCCCCTGCCCCCTTCAGGCATGTTGTCGCCCCTGCCCCCTTCAGGCATGTTGTCGCCCCTGCCCCCTTCAGGCATGTTGTCGCCCCTGCCCCCTTCAGGCATGTTGTCGCCCCTGCCCCCTTCAGGCATGTTGTCGCCCCTGCCCCCTTCAGGCATGTTGTCGCCCCTGCCCCCTTCAGGCATGTTGTCGCCCCTGCCCCCTTCAGGCATGTTGTCGCCCTGCCCCCTTCAGGCATGTTGTCGCCCCTGCCCCCTTCAGGCATGTTGTCGCCCCTGCCCCCTTCAGCATGTTGTCGCCCCTGCCCCCTTCAGGCATGTTGTCGCCCCCCTGCCCCTTCAGGCATGTTGTCGTCCCTGCCCCCTTCAGGCATGTTGTCGCCCCTGCCCCCTTCAGGCATGTTGTCGCCCCTGCCCCCTTCAGGCATGTTGTCGTCCCTGCCCCCTTCAGGCATGTTGTCGCCCCTGCCCCTTCAGGCATGTTGTCGCCCCTGCCCCCTTCAGGCATGTTGTCGCCCCTGCCCCCTTCAGGCATTTTGTCGTCCCTGCCCCCTTCAGGCATGTTGTCGCCCTGCCCCCTTCAGGCATGTTGTCGCCCCTGCCCCCTTCAGGCATGTTGTCGCCCCTGCCCCCTTCAGGCATGTGTCGTCCCTGCCCCCTTCAGGCATGTTGTCGCCCCTGCCCCCTTCAGGCATGTTGTCGCCCCTGCCCCCTTCAGGCATGTTGTCGTCCCTGCCCCCTTCAGGCATGTTGTCGCCCCTGCCCCCTTCAGGCATGTTGTCGCCC
>WNGS01072486.1:2604-17246 GCA_020271785.1 Procambarus virginalis | reverse complement strand
TTGTCGTCCCTGCCCCATTCAAGCATGTTGTCGCTCCTGCCCCCTTCAGGCATGTTGTCGCCCCTGCCCCCTACTGGCATGTTGTCGCCCCTGCTCCCTTCACTGTTGTCGCCCCTGCCACCTTCAGCATATTGTCGTCCCTGCCCCCTTCAGCATGGTGTCCGGCCTGCCCCCTTCAGGCATGTTGGCGCCCCTGCCCCCTCCAGCATGTTGTCGTCCTGCCCCCTTCAGGCTTGTTGTCGTCCCTGCCCCGTCAGGCATGTTGTCGCCCCTGCCCCCTTCAAGCACGTTGTCGCCCCTGCCCCTTCAGGCATGTTGTCGCCCCTGCCCCTTCAGGCATGTTGTCGCCCCTGCCTCCTTCAGGCATGTTGTCGCACTTGCCTCATTCAGGCATGTTGTCGCCCTTGCCCCCTTCAGGCATGTTGTCGCCCCTGCCTCCTTCAGGCATGTTGTCGCCCCTGCCCCCTTCAGGCATGTTGTCGCCTCTTCCCCCTTCAGCATGTTGTCGCGCCTGCCCCCTTCAAGCATGT
The DNA here is from genome assembly GCA_020271785.1 of Procambarus virginalis. Taxonomy (NCBI): domain Eukaryota; kingdom Metazoa; phylum Arthropoda; class Malacostraca; order Decapoda; family Cambaridae; genus Procambarus; species Procambarus virginalis. The sequence continues at coordinate 16,716 of WNGS01072486.1, read as the reverse complement.
TGTCGCCCCTGCCCCCTTCAAGCATGTTGTCGCTCCTGCACCCTTCAGGCATATTGTCGCCCTGCCCCTTCAGGCATGTTGTCGCCCTTGCTCCCTTCATGCATATTGTCGCCACTGCCCCCTTCAAGCATGTTGTCACTCCTGCCCCCTTCAGGCATGTTGTCGTCCCTGCCCCATTCAAGCATGTTGTCGCTCCTGCCCCCTTCAGGCATGTTGTCGCCCTGCCCCTACTGGCATGTTGTCGCCCCTGCTCCCTTCAGGCATGTTGTCGCCCCTGCCACCTTCAGGCATATTGTCGTCCCTGCCCCCTTCAGGCATGTTGTCGGGCCTGCCCCCTTCAGGCATGTTGCGCCCCTGCCTCCTTCAGGCATGTTGTCGTCCCTGCCCCCTTCAGGCATGTTGTCGCCCCTGCCCCCTTGAGGCATGTTGTCGTCCCTGCCCCCTTCAAGCATGTTGTCACTCCTGCCCCTTCAGGCATGTTGTCACTCCTGCCCCCTTCAGGCATGTTGTCGTCCCTGCCGCTTCAAGCATGTTGTCGTCCCTGCCCCCTTCAGGCATGTTGTCGCCCCTGCCCCCTTCAGGCATGTTGTCGCCCCTGCCCCCTTCAGGCATGTTGTCGTCCCTGCCCCCTTCAAGCATGTTGTCGCCCTGCCTCCTTCAGGCATGTTGTCGCCCCTGCCCCCTTCAGGCATGTTGTCGCCCCTGCCTCCTTCAGGCATGTTGTCTCCCCTGCTCCCTTCAGGCATGTTGTCGCCCCTGCCTCCTTCATGCATGTTGTCGTCCCTGCCCCCTTCAGGCATGTTGTCGCCCCTGCTCCCTTCAGGCATGTTGTCGTCCCTGCCCCCTTCAGGCATGTTGTCGTCCCTGCCCCCTTCAGGCATGTTGTCGCCCCTGCTCCCTTCAGCCATGTTGTCGCCCTTGCCCCCTTCACGCACGTTGTCAGTAGTGGGAAACGACACTACGACCGGCAATTTTACTTTTTCCCAAAGCCGGTCATTGTGTCGTGTGATTTTCGTTACCCCGCTGACGCGTCGCTCCCCTCAACAACTGCCGGTCATTGAGTCGTAATTTTTTCCGTAAAACTGTGACTGCCGGTCATTGAGTCGTGATTTTTTTCTGTAAAAGTTTGACTGCCGGTCATTGAGTCGTGATTTTTTCCGTAAAACTTTGACTGCCGGTCATTGAGTCGTGATTTTTTTCCGTAAAACTTTGACTGCCGGTCATTGAGTCGTGATTTTTTCCGTAAAACTTTGACTGCCGGTCATTGAGTCGTGATTTTTTTCCGGTTACACATTGGTGTCTATCACTAAGATAGGATTGGATATAGTCCAGGGCATGGCCTCGGATTCCATAGTGATGGAGTTTACATAGGAGGTAGTTGTGATTAACAGTATCAAAGGCCTTTCTCAGGTCAATGAAGAGTCCAATCGGAAACTCATTTTTGTCAAGGGCTGAGTAAATTATGTCAAGGAGACTAATAATTGCATCGTTGGCACTCTTTTGGGAGCGGAAGCCAAACTGACAGTGGCTAAGAATGTCGAATTTTACGAGATAGGAGTAGAGCTGTTTGTAGATAATTTTTTCAAATATTTTTGATAGTATGGGTAGGTTTGATATTGGTCTATAGTTGTTTATGTCTGCCGGATTGCCTCCTTCATGGATTGGCGTTACTCTTGTTTTTTTTAGGATATCAGGGAAGGTGTAATACTCTATAGATTTGTTGAACAGTAGGGCTATGGGTGGGGCAAGGGCATGGGAGGCGCTCTTGTATACGATGGACGGAATTTCACTGGTGTTCCCTGCCTTGGTTTTCAGAGAGTGTATGATGGACACAACATCTGCCGGGCTGATTGGTGAAAGGAGTAGAGAGTTTGGATAGCTGCCTGAGAGATATGTGTTAATATGTGTCTGAGTCTGTGGGATTTTACTGGCAAAATTAGCACCAACCGATGAAAAGAAACTATTAAATTCATTTGCCATTTCTAAATCAGTTGACGGTATATCCCCATCCTTGTAGAGTTTTATTTGGTTATGTGAGTGTTGTTTAATTCCTAGGATACTAGAGATTGTTTTCCAAGTGCTTTTCATGTTGCCTTTTGCTTCATTGAATCTATTCACATAATATGCAAGTTTTGCCTTTCTTATGACACTGGTAAGCATTGATGAGTACCTTTTAGCTACTTCCTTTGAAACTAGGCCAGTCCTAAGTTTCTTTTCATATTCATGTTTCTTGTTGATTGAATTGAGAATGCCACTTGTGAGCCATGGATTGTTTAATCTTTTGTCAGTTACTTGCTTGGTAAGGAGGGGACAATGAAGGTTGTAGAGGCTAAGAGTTTTGGAGAGGAAGAGGTTAGCTAATGAATTTATATCCTGGGTATTATTGAATTCAGAATCCCAGTTAATATTGTGAAGTGCATCTGTAAGATTGCCTAAAGCTGATTCACTGTGTAACCTAAATGAAAGTTTCTTGCTTTCTGGTGGTGTTATGTCCATGTTCGCTATGAGAAAGGTAGGATAGTGGTCAGTAGTTCTGTCGTAGATTATACCAGATACAAGGGGAGCTGTTATGTTTGTCCATATGTGGTCCAAGGTAGTGGCTGATGTTTGAGTGACTCGGGTAGGTTTGGTGATTGTGGGGATTAGCATACAGGAGTTCATGCTGTTAAGGAAATAGTCAACTTGAGAGCAATTTTGTTGACCCAGGTCAATATTAAAGTTTCCTCCCAGAATGATGTGGTTTTTGTTGAGATTGTTGTTTATAATAAGATTCCTTAGGTTGTCTGAGAAAGAAGCTATGTTAGTATTGGGAAATCTATAGATGGCTCCAATAGTCAAAGAGGGTTTAAGGGATTTAATTGTAAACTGAGCAAAAGTATATTCGCAGTAGTCATCTCTGTCACTAATAATACTGTTGCAGATAAATGTATCTCGGTAATATATGGCTGTGCCGCCACATTTTTTATTAGGTCTACAGTTATGAATGGCTTTATAACCAGCTAAGTTGTAGAGTTGGGTATAGTCTTTATTTAGCCAAGTTTCTGTTAAAATAATGAACGATAAGTTAGTACCTAGTGCTGTGAGTAATGCATTTAAATCGTCAAAATGTTTACCAAGTGATCTAACATTTTGGTTGTAAACTGATAAACAGGTGCTATTTTGGAGTTTGTTTTTAGCCTGGTGTGCTGTGAAATACTTGCAATAATGATGATCAATGTGCTGGTTGGTGTAGATATGAGACAGAAGATTTTGATCAGGATCAATATCAGTGTGCATAGAGATGCAGAGGGATCACGATACAAGATACACGATATAGCAAAACACAAGAATAGAAGCAAATACAATAAAATAGTAACAAATTAGAAGTAAAATAAAGATCCAATAGATAGCCAGGAAGGACACAGAAGTTAGATAAAAAAAAACAAAAAATCAGTAGAGAATGACAATATAAATGTAAAATAAAAAATAATAAGAAAATAATAATCATAAAGTAAAATGATCTTAAAGATAATTAGCTTAGTAATGGTTAATTAAAATCCTATAATTAGTATGAACATAAGAAAACAAAGTGAGCTCAAATAGATAATTCCAAGAAAAAAAAGATGACATATAAATCTAAGTAAATCTAGAAATTTACTCAAATATAAATCTAAGTGTAAAAATAAACAGGGTGAGAGTATATTCATGTGGAAGATTTTACTATGATACTGAGGTAGATGCTTATATAAACAATTATACTATTAATTAATTCCAATAAATGATTACAAGAAACAAATATGCCTGTATATGCCAATATGCCAATAACTGTAATGCCAATCCTGACCTTAAAAGCTTCATTGAAAGCTGTAACAGAACCCATGAGCACCATACCAGAAATAAATACAGTTTTGATATTCCAAGAGTACGACTTAACCAAACTAGAAATGCTCTACAAATCAAGGGACCCAGAATGTGGAATGACCTTCCCAACCATGTTAAAGACTGTACCTCTCTCAACCAGTTTAAGATTAAAACTAAACACTACCTGATAAACTCCCTGTAACCTACTTTACCCCTCTATTGTCAACCCATGTCTTATTTTTTTTTTTATTCAACGCTGTTTGTCTACATATTGTATTTTTGCTGCTTTTCAGTCATGTTCCCCCCTTTTTTTGTACCTTTATTTGTATCTGTTCTCATAACATTTTATTCTTTTTGTTCAATTAGAATTAAGTTTTAGATATTAATGTTTTCTTGCCCGAAACGCATTGCGTAATAGTGGCTTTAGGCATTGTATGTACTAGCTCTATCTATAAATCGATCCACTTATGTAAAATCTCTATGTATGTAACGCCTAGATACTGGCGTTATTCCTGATATACTAAAAGCAGCAGAGATAGCACCACTTCATAAAGGAGGAAATAAGGCAGAGGCAAAAAATTACAGACCGATAGCACTAACATCGCACATCATAAAAATTTTTGAGCGAGTGCTAAGAAGTAAGATCACAAAATACATGGAATCACAGCATCTCCATAACCCCGGACAACATGGTTTCAGAACAGGGCGCTCTTGCCTGTCGCAGTTGCTGGACCACTATGATATGGCATTAGATGCTATGGAAGACAAACAAAACGCTGATGTAATTTACACAGATTTCGCAAAAGCTTTTGATAAATGTGACCATGGTGTTATTGCCCATAAAATGCGCTCAAAAGGAATTACCGGAAAAGTAGGCAGATGGATCTACAATTTCCTGACCAACAGAACCCAATGTGTAATAGTCAACAAAATAAAATCCAACCCGTCAACCGTTAAGAGCTCAGTCCCCCAGGGTACTGTGCTTGCTCCAGTACTTTTTCTCATCCTCATATCGGACATAGACAAGAACACAACCTATAGCACTGTATCATCCTTTGCAGATGACACTAGGATCTTCATGAGAGTAGGCAACATAGAGGACACGGCGAACCTCCAGTCAGATGTAGATCAGGTCTTTCTATGGGCTACAGAAAATAATATGGTGTTTAACGAAGACAAGTTCCAGCTCATGCGCTATGGAAAAAATGAAAATATAAAAACGGAAACCACGTACAAAACTCAGGCAAATCATAACATAGAACGAAAAGGCAATGTAAAGGATCTGGGTGTACTCATGTCGGAAGACCTTACCTTTAAAGAACACAATAAAGTAGCCGTCACAACTGCAAGAAAAATGACAGGTTGGATAACAAGAACTTTTCACACTAGAGATGCTATACCGATGATGACACTTTTCAAAACGCTTGTGCTCTCTAGAGTGGAGTACTGCTGCACAATGACAGCCCCTTTCACTGCTGGTGAAATTGCTGACCTGGAGAGCGTGCAGAGATCCTTTACTGCTAGAATCCACTCGGTAAAACATCTAAACTATTGGGACCGACTAAAGAGCCTAAATCTGTATTCCCTTGAGCGCAGGCGGGAGAGATACATAATAATTTACACGTGGAAAATATTAGAGGGGCTGGTCCCAAACCTGCACACAGAAATAACATCACATGAGACCAGAAGACATGGCAGGATGTGCAGAATACCCCCGTTGAAAAGCAGAGGTGCAACTGGTACTCTGAGAGAGAACTCTATCAACATCAGAGGCCCGAGACTGTTCAACACGCTTCCACTACACATAAGGGACATACTGGCAAACCCCTCACAGTGTTCAAGAGAGAACTGGATAAGCACCTCCAAAGGATACCTGATCAACCAGGCTGTGACTCATACGTCAGGCTGCGAGCAGCCGCGTCCAACAGCCTGGTTGATCAGTCCAGCAACCAGGAGGCCTGGTCGATGACCGGGCCGCGGGGACGATAAGCCCCGGAAGCACCTCAAGGTATCAAGGTAAGGTATGTACCTTTCCTGAATAAACATTTTATTTTATTTATTTATAATACCAAGTTACTTTAAATATAACAGTGTAATAAAAATCCCTAGGTTTAGTGACAAGGGATTAACCAAGACCAAATAATTAAGAGTAAAAAACAAGCAATGTCAACAACAAAGATGACAAACAAAAAATAAAATAAAAAACCTTTGGAAAGGAAAGGCAGAGCTTAAGTACACTTGGGTAGTATATGAGACTACAAATTATGTTCTGGTTATACAGCTGTTATCCCACAGTCATCCAGGAAAGAAGTGAGGTGTGCCTCAGTGGTTATGACATAAGGTTTTCCAGAATCAGTTTTCCTAGCTATTATTTTACCATCGCGCACAAAACAATGTTTAATAGCACGGGATCTTTTGCAGATTCCACGTAGTTTAAATAAGAGATTTTGTCTGAATCTGGTTAGACATTCGTTCACATAAACATTGGATTTCCTAGCGACTGCAGCAGTGATAAGGTCTGACTTGCGAGAGCAGCTATTAATTTCACACGAATCTTTCTGTTATTTGTACCAGATGATTTCGTACCCCACTCTATAAGCTGACTTGATGTTACTTGCTTCGATTGAATAATTCAACTTAGTACGCAATTCCTGGATCACGATGGCAGCACTGTCATCTCTGTCAGTTTCATGGGGAAAATCATGTGATGAGATGATGACAGAATCAAGGAGCTTATGTTGGTCTGATTCGTCTTGGGTTGCAGTGTGTTGCTGTTGTAGGGAGTTAAAATGGTTCTCAAACTTTTGTAACATCTCTTCTTGCTTCTTAGAGGTTTCTGCTGATTTAGAGTTAGTAACCGAGATCTGAAGAGAGCTTAATTCCTGTTCGAGGTGGCCGACTCTGGCAGACAGATCTTGGTTAATCTTGTGCATGGCCAAAGCATCACTCTGTAGCTTCATTATCAGGTCCGACTGCTCTCGGATTATAGACTTTTAGTCATCATAATAATAAATAAATATGTTTATTCAGGAAAGGTACATACATAGAGAGATTTTACATAAGTTGATCGATTTATAGATAGAGCTAGTACATACAAATCATGTATCTGAGTCAATAGTTTGAGCCATGGATTATCAGCGAGACACTTAAAGTAAGAACAGGGGGAGGCAGCTCGTTTAAGTTGCTCCATATGATTACATAACTGTTGCATGGCTCGAGTCAGTGACGACGCTTCACTCAGCTGGGCTACAACCATGGATTACTGATTACAGACATCACAAAGCGCATAGTGACCCGCTGGAAAATTGAAAACTGTCATTAACAATGGAACTTTGTGTTAAATAGAGAATAAACGGGAGACCACGTGTGAGCCAGTGCACGAGGCTTTGTGTACATGTCTGTAGGCAGTTTGAGGAAGTAATAGTGAACAGTGACTCGTGGAACAGTGAAGTGGAACGGGTATCACAACACACATATAAGGTGGAAGTGTAGGAAAATCGTGCATAGAACATTATAAATAAAGAATACTAGAAATATAGAATAGTGGCAAGAGGCGGCATCAGCTAGGCTGTGTTTACACAAGCCACGAGGCTTCCCAGGGCAGTCCCACAGTGATAAAATACGGAAAATATATAGTGTACTATGGAAATGTGAATCTAAGAATTAGTAATAAAGTGAGTGAATACCATTGCAAGCCGGAAATTAGGCGGAAAATTCCTTGTAAGAATACAAGCAAAGAATAAATCAGTGTCATAAATCGAGTAACTGGAAACTGGTGACATCAACCTGGGACAACAAGAGGTCAACTGTACCGCACCGCACCGGGGACCAGCTTCCCTACCCTACACCCCACCGAGGACCAGCTTCCCTACCCTACACCCCACCGGGGACTAGCTTCCCTACCCTACACCCCACCGGGGACCAGCTTCCCTACCCTTCACCCCACCGGGGACCAGCTTCCCTACCCTACACCCCACCGGGGACCAGCTTCCCTACCCTACACCCCACCGGGGACCAGCTTCCCTACCCTACACCCCACCGGGGACCAGCTTCCCTACCCTACACCCCACCGGAGACCAGCTTCGCTACCCTACCTAAGTACCTGCCATGAAGTTTGAACAAAATAACATACATAATACTACAAATATACGGTATACATATATATTATAAATATTAATATATATATTGTGACGGTAACGAGTTGGAAATGGTGGTCGGCAGTCTTCCAACTAGCAGGTGTCAGTGCTGGGCCACATATAATATAAAAAAAAAGAAAAGGAAAAAAAGAGAAAAAAAAAGAATGACTGCGTGATTGGTAATCTGTGGTAAGGTTGGAAATATAAGACAATAAAAAAATGGATTTTAATAACAATAAAAAAACACAAATTGAAACAAATGCAAAATCTTGGCTTAATGGTAAAAAATGTCAAGTGGAAAAAATACATAAACATGAAAATAGATTACGTTAATGGGGAGGAGAATTGACATACAAAAGTAAATAAAATATGAATGCTGGAATATATGCACTAACTATAAACCTCTATTTGACCACACAAGGTGAGTCACTTAGGAGTTCATAGCTTGCGAGCACACAATATTCTGGCTGGCAGAAACGCAAGGGACTCCAACAATAACTGGCGAGGTCTTGTGATTGGCGAGGAGCCGGAGTGGAGTGTTGGTTGGCGGCCAATGAGGAAGCTGGATGGCCGCAAGTCGCTAGTTAGGCAGTTGAAGGGTTCGGCGCGTCGACCAGGTGCAGCAGGTGCTGGAGTGGGGGGGAGGAGGGAGTTGCTGGTACGTGTGGCTATCTTAATATGTACGTTTAGCCACTACAAAACGTATCTTGTATATTGATGAGGACAGGATGAGTCGCAGAAATAGCAGGCTAAATCTCTGATAAGAGATTATCGTCACAACTCTCCCCCGAAGCCTGCTGTTTCGGGTGAATCATGTCCACTGGAGGTAGAGTGGGAGGTGGAGCTGCCTCTACCTCATGCACTCTGGAGAGGGCATCAGCGATGATGTTATCAGGCCCCTTGATGTAGCAGATCTTTAAATTGAAGCCTTGAAGATATAAAGCCCATCGCAGCAGACGTTGGTTATTAAATTGGGCTTGATGTAAGAATCTCAGAGGGTTGTGGTCCGAATAGATGGTAGTGGACCTAGCACCGTGCAGATATGGTGCAAAGTGTTGTAAGCTCAGGACGATGGACAGGAGTTCCTTCTCTATAGTACTGTAGTTCTTCTGATGAGGCTTCAACTTGCAACTGTAGTAGCTGACAGGTAGAACCTCCTCGCCTCGCTGCTGCATTAAGACACTTCCGATGCCGGTACCACTGGCGTCGACATGGAGGATGAAAGGCTTCTTGATATCTGGTGAGGCGAGAATGGGATTAGAACAGAGGAGGAATTTGAGTTGTTCGAATGCAACGGTTTGCTCTCTGGTCCAATTATACCGTTGCTTGGGACTGGTTAAGGTGATTAATGGGGTTGCAACAGTGCTAAAATTCTTCACAAACCTACGGTAATAGGAAGCAAGACCAAGGAAGCGCAGGAGCTGCTTCCTGGTAGTAGGCTGTGGATACTGTTGGATTGCTTGAATGTGAATGTTTAACGGAGCCAGGCTGCCACTCCCTATAACATGACCCAGGTACCGCACTTTACCTTTCGCGAAGGTGGACTTGCCCAAATTGATGGTGAGGCCGGCTTTCAGGAGCTTGTAGAACAATCGTTGTAGCTGGAGCAGGTGTTCGCTCCAGGTGTTGGATGCTACCACGATGTCGTCCAAATAGGCATAGGTGTTTTCCAAGCCCTGGATGACGCGGTTGACAGCTCTCTGAAAGGTGGCTGGGGCATTGCAGAGTCCAAAGGGAAGGCGATTGTACCTGTAGAGACCAAACGGGGTTATAAAGGCGGACAGTACCTTAGCTCGCTCCGTTAAACTCACCTGGTAGTAGCCCTTTAGTAGGTCTACCTGAGACAGGTAGCGGGCATTACCAATGGCATCCAGAATGTCGTCTACCCTGGGTATTGGGTAGGCGTCCTTCACTGTGACCTGGTTCAACTTCCTATAATCCGTACACAGACGGATTTTGCCGTGAGGTTTGGGTACCAGGATGCATGGTGAGGCCCAGGGGGACTCACAGGGGGTAGCCAGTCCATGGTCCAAGAGATACTGTACCTCAGCCCGCATGACTTCCGTTTTGCTCGGGCTGATTCGGTAGAATGGTTGGCGAATCGGCTGGGTGTCAGGTAGCAGTTGGATGTCGTGCTGAGTTACAGTACACTCTTGGGGGTCATCTCGAAACAACTCTTGATATTCTCTGACGAGTTTGATTAGTGGAGCACTATTATCGTCCTGAAAATGATGTTGAAGGTTAGTAAGGATTTCCGAGTTAGAGAGCGCTGTCTCAGTGTCAGTGCTCTCGGAAGGAGAAGCAGGGAAGGTCTCACTGTGGCTGTATGGACCTGTAAATGAGGTGAAATTGGTTAACACAGTGGGAGGAACCCCATGGTAGGGCTTGAGTAAATTAATGTGGCACAGCTGGGTCTTCCGCCGCCTATCGGGGGTCTCGAGAACGTAGTTGAAGTTGTTCCGGCACTCCTTAACACGGTAGGGTCCTGAGAACCTGTTCTGTAAAGGAGAACCTGGGATAGGGAAATAGGCAAGCACTAAGTCTCCTGGTGTAAACTTCCTTACTTTACAGTGCCGGTCGTAACGAGTCTTCATCCTCTCCTGGGCTTTCTGTAGGTTGTTGCTGGCAAAGGAATGGACCCTCTCTAGAATGTGTCGGAGATTTTGAAGATACTGGGGCACACTCTGATGCTCACTGAAGGTGTCATCACGTAGAGAATCCTTGAAAGCCTTGAGAGGTGTACGGCACTTACGTCCGTAGAGCATCTCATAAGGAGATACTCCTAGTGACTCGTTGGGAAGACTTCTGAAAATACACATGATGAGATCAATTTGCCTATCCCAATCCTTTGAGGTCTCATTACAGAACTTTTTTAAGAGTGCCTTGATGGTTTGATGACTACGCTCGAGAGAACCCTGTGAAGCAGGATGATAGGGGCTGGACAGTACCTGTTTGATGTTGAACTCCTCCAGAGTCCGTTTGAAGAGATCACTGGTGAAGTTGGTACCACAGTCGCTCTGAATCTCCCTCGGAAATCCATACTGGGTGAAGATTTTCAGTAGATTCTTCACCACTGTAGCAGCTGTAATATTTTTTACTGGAACTGCTATCGGAAATCTGGTGGTAGGACACAGGATGGTTAAGATATATGCGTTGCCTGCACTGGTCCGAGGCAAAGGACCAACGCAGTCGATAATGAGCTTGTGGAACGGTTCCTCAGGCACCTGGATGGGTATCAGTGGTGCTCTGGGAATGGAAACGTTCGGTTTCCCGGCTAACTGACACACGTGGCATAATTTGACATAAGTTTTGATGTCGTTTACCATACCTGGCCAGTAGTAGTCTTGTCGAATTCCATGGTAAGTCTTGTTGAACCCATAGTGTGACAAAGCGCCGTGGGCCAGGTGTAGAATCGTGGGCCGCAGGCTGGTGGGAATCACTAGTTGTTCAACGTTTGCCCAATCGTCCTCGTCCTTCAGTTTACTGGGTCTATACCTGCGATAGAGTATTTCGTTCTCCATAAAGAACCCAGGAACACTGTCGGATTGGGTTTCAGCCTGAAAGAATAATGGTGTCAATGTAAGATCATCTCTCTGTAACTTACGGAACTCCACCGCGGTCAGGTTAGGGGGTAGTTTCGAAGGGTCCTGAGGGACAGCGGTAGCAGTAGAGTCGGCTGGCTGTGGACGTGCAGCTTGAGCACGGGTGGTCACCATAACAGGAGGAGAACCTTCATCACTCTCTTGAACCTTTACTGGGAAATGTTCAAAAATCGGGTTATCCACCACAGAGTTGCTTACCTTGGATATGTCCTTGATGATCAGGTTGTTTGGTTGTTGGTCTTCTGCCAAGTCGTTGCCCAGGAGAAGTTGCACTCCAGGCATGGGAAAAGGCTTTTCCCTGACGGCGACTTGGACTTCACCGGTCACGAAGGGACAATCCAGGTAAACTCGGGCAAGTGGATAAGGAGTTGTAGCAGTAAGGTCAGTGATGAACACAGTCTCTCCTGTGTAGGCGACGTTGGGCACAGCCGATTTCAAAACGATCGATTGTAGAGCCGCTGTGTCCCGTAGGATCTTAAGTCCGAAACGTCCCTCTGAATCTGAACCGTGGGTAGAGATAGTTCCTGGATATAGATGCTTGGTAAAGAGAGAGAGATCATTAGCATGAACACCAACATTCATTACAGGCTTACCGGACTTAGGGTGAGTAGGTTTAGACTTAGGGGGTTCGACGTTACCTTTAGATTGGGACTTACCACATTTGTCAATGGTGTGTCCATATAATCGACAATACCTGCAGTACAGTTGAGAGGTACCTTGATCTGGGCTCGCTTTCTCGTAACTGTACCAAGACTTCTTGCTGGTAGGATCTGGAGTCAGCCGGTGGATGAGGCTGTAAGTGTCAGCTGACTTCGCACACTTCACTAACTCCGTCTCTTCCTTGTCTGCTAAGTATAGGCGGACAGGAGGAGGTACACGTCTCAAAAATTCTTCAACCAGTATGAGGTTGACAAGTTCTGAAAAAGTAGAGACATGTGCTGCCTCCAGCCATTTCATGAAATATCTTTGTTTGGTGTTAGCAAATTCTAAGAAGGTGGTGGTACTTGCCTTGACGTAGTCACGAAACTTTCGTCGATAGCTTTCGGTGGAGAGAAGGTAGGCGTCCAACACAGCTTGTTTCAGGGTGGTGTAGTCGTTTTCCGAAGCCAAAGTGCTGAGTGTGACTGCTGCTCTACCTGTTAAATGTACTCTGAGAAGGGTAGCCCATTGGTCGTCAGGCCAATTAAGTTGAACAGCAAGGGTCTCAAAAGTGGTAAAGAACACATCAACCTCCGTTTCGAGGAACGGGGGCATTAACTTACTTGCATGGGAGATATTGAAACTGGGAGGAAGACTAGCTGCCGCTTGTTGGAGTTGAGCTTGGTGTGCAGCGTCCCTCGTGAGTTCTCGGTCACGACAGTTTAGAGCTGCTTCTGCCTGTCGTTGGTCGTGTTCCCGTTGTATCTCTAGTCGCTGTTGGTATAAGGCCAACTCACGTTCTTGCTGTCCTTTGAGGAGTAGGGCCTCCTTTCACTTTCTTCCTTCCGGATGGCAGCTGCTTCCTTGGCCAGGGCTGCCTCACGCTCCTTGAGGCGGATTTCTCTTTCTTGTTCTTCTTTCTGATGGCAGCTTCACGCTCTCTGATTGCAGCTTCACGCTCTCTGCTTGCAGCTGCTTCTTGTTGTTGCTGTAGCTCGATCTTGGCAAGTTCCAATTTGAGCTTTATCGCTCTCAAGTCATCTTTATCTGAAATAATGTACTGTTCATGAGTAGAAGAATCTATAATACCTTCATCAGCAAGGTGATCCAGTATCATATTATTAATGGCAAATTTGTTGGCTCCATCAGGAACTTCTAAGTGATACTCATGTGCAAGAGTTAACAAATCGACCCTCTTAGCGTGACGTAAGGTCCCTATTTCACTTTCTGGATCTGCTTTGAAAGCTTGTAAGCGGAACATGGTGAAAATATAGCAAAACAAAGGAGACGAATATAGTGAGAATATGGTGAGTGTCAGAAACAGGAAACGTGGCAACTGATACCTATCCTGTGGGGAATTATTAATAATTAAAGTTAATTCAAGATGGTAAATGAATAAGGTCGCAGGAAATCTTGTACCTGGTACTCACTATGGGAGGATAAAGGCAAGAAAATCCTACTAATTAGTGAAAACTAAGTTTAAAATACAAGTGAAACACTAAATGGCTTCAAAATAAATGAGGTAGTCCAAAAAATGTAGTCATACCTTGCCAAGTCACTATAGAACATAAGCAATGGTACCCACTGAAATTGAATATGGTATTTACAGAATTAGCGAACTTTGTGCTCAAAAGAAAGAACGCCAATTCCCTACCTTTTGGTAAATACCATCAGTCTGACCGACGAGTAGGGGTGCGAGTGTCAACTGGTGACGAGAACTATCGGCGAGGTCCCAATTCGCCAATAATAGTTCGTGCTAGAGGATCTAAAGCCCTCTTTTTCCTCCTAGAGTCGGATTGCAGGACTTGGGTGCTATTGACCCGGAGACAGACCACAGTACCAGGGTACCTATGTGATAATCTGTCAAAAAGTGAGAAATTTGGGGGACAAAGATG
>WNGS01072485.1:0-11511 GCA_020271785.1 Procambarus virginalis | reverse complement strand
TTGATTGTTGTTGTGAAGACTAGTTGGTCACCATTTGGTCCGGGATCCATCTCCCGTCACGCAGTGTGCAGTTTCGCCTCCACAGATCTCCAGTATCAACTTTTGATACTGGATATGGCTCAAAAGGGCCACCACTGTACGGGCGATTCATGCCCGTGCCACCTCTTGGATGCTTAATCTTAATCATCATGTTTGTGAACATTCTTTTGGATATCTCTGATCCTGAAGACAATGAAAGCCTATCTGAGAGCTGTTGATCTCCTGCACTCTGAATATTGTAGAAGGCATCGCATCTATAGATATCTGATTTCCTTTGATATAATTCTGGTATGTTGTTCCTCAGGGGGACTCCTATATACTCGTTACAGCCGCCCGATTCCTTCGTGGGTATTCTACATCCTGATTATAATGTAGGATGACTATCATCCTGAGATATCCAATATGATTAAATAATGAAGGCAAATTCCTCATAGTGGACATCTAGCATCATGATTCAGGCAGGACTCTCTCCACTGGACATCAACATCCTGATTCAGGCAGGACTCTGCAGTGGACATTAAACATCCTGATTCTGGCAGGACTCTCTCCAGTGGAGATTTCAACATCCTGATTGATGCAGGACTCTCTCCAGGGATATCAACATCCTGATTCAACCAGGATTCTCACCAGTGATTATCCAACATCCTGATTCTGGCAGGAGTCTATCCAGTAGATATCCATATCCTGGTTCAGGCAGGACTTCTCTCTAGTGGACGTCCAACATCCTGATTCAGACAAGGACTCTCTCCAGTGGATATTGAATATCCTGATTCAACCAGGACTCTCTCCAATGTGGAATCCAACATCCTGATTCTGTTAGGACTTTCTTCAGTGGATATTGAACATCCTGATTCAGGCAGGATTCTCCAGTGGATATCCAACATCCTGGTTCAGGCAGACGCACTCCACGGACTATCCAACATCTGATGACATGGTCAGACAGAGAAATTTTCTACACAAGGATTGTAGGCTGTTATAGGCTTGAAGATATAAAAAAGTATCTCTACGTAAATGACGAAGACAGAAATTCATAAATTTGTTAATACCATTTATTTTAGGCTCATTATAATTATTATTACTTGCTCATAACCTCATTTTGTTAATAATTGTTAAGAAAACATGATGATAAGTTTGATATTTGATTGCGCTGTATCTCGGTAAATATAGGTAAAGGCTTAATATGGAATTAGCAAAGAAAGAGTTAACATGAAAGAAACGTCCAGTGAATGGCGGTAATTCTAATGGTAGCATTTTGAAAACGTTTCTATGGCTGTTTTTGATTTTGAGTTTTGCAGAAAAATGACGATTTCGCCGAGGTGGCGATTTTTCCGTGGCACGCTCCGCTTTGCGCCATCTTTTGACAATTATTTCTGATTTAACTGACCGCTGAGCTGTGGAGGGGGTAGACCGATCATGTCCCGAGGTACCATAAGGGGATGCTTGTTTTCTAATCTGTTATGGTCAGAATTTATTTTATTCATTTCCGGTGGATTAATCATATGACTTCTTTATTTTCTAATTCTATAGGAAATAGGTAATTAAAAATCAAAAATAACAAAAGGTTTTTTGCCGAGAAATGACCTGCTAGCTGTGTGATCATCATACTGAACCGCTATATACTATATATATTATATGAAATGAAAACTCACACCCCGAAGTGACTCGAACCCATACTCCCAGGAGCAATGCAACTGGTATGTAAAGACGCCCTTAAACCACTTGACCATCACGACCGGACAAAATGAGGGATAGCCGAAGCTATTTGAACCACCTCCCCGCCGGCACTCGGATGGTTATCTTGGGCATAGCATTTTACCAAATCACCTCATTCTTTGGGGCACACGTGAGGAACACAAATGCGAACAAGCCTGAATGGTCCCCAGGACTATATGCGAATGAAAACTCACACACCAGAAGGGACTCGAACCCATACTCCCAGGAGCAATGCAACTGGTATGTACAGACGCTCAATCAATCAATTAAATATAGGTCAAGATACCCTTCGGGTGAGTTTTCAAGTGGGGACAGGTGAAGAATAGCTTGGGTGAGAGGAAGCGTCGGAGTTGGAGAGACAGAGCCAGGGCTAGACCCAGCTGCGCGGCTGATAATGAGGCTTTCTGAACACCTGGCCGGCTTAGGCTGGGTTGGCTGGGTCCCAGAGGAGGGGCGGCGATGTGAGGTCTTCTTTCTTCTCTTGAGTTGAAGTCTTCTCTTCTTGAAGCTGAAGTCTTCTTTCTTCTTCGAAGCTGGAGTCTTCTGTCTTCTTGCGGGGATCCACCACCTCAAAACGAGCAAAATTAGGTCCCTATACCCCTAAGGAGGGGGGGGGGAGGCAGCTACCTTCGGTGCAGTCTAGTGTTGAATCTGGGATGCTTACTTTTTCTTGGTCTTTTGCATGGAGTTTGGCTTTTTGGCGGGCTTTGTGAAGGTGTGGGTCTTCGCTCTGTTTCGAGTTCGTTCACTTCTTCAGGTGCCGGGCGCCACACGCTGTTGCACATCAGTGTTTTCATGTGAGTTGTCACCTGGGTGACAGTTTCCGACCCATCTCTGTGTTTTGTCGTGACTGTTCCTGCTACGACATCTAGGGTTGATAGTGGCGTTTCAGTGTCCTTTGGTTATGAATCAGGAATCTGCGGGGGATTTCAGTCCTTCCAGGATTACTTGTTCAATTGACTCCATGTCGTATTGTGATAAGACAACGTCGCCGTCTGTTTCTACATGTGTTGGGTCCCGCATTGGTACTTGAAATTCTTGCATTCTTGGGTCAGCGTTGTTGAAACTGAACGGGTAAGTAATGTATGGGTTGAAGATTTTCAGAGGTGCTGTGCTGGCATTTTCTATGGGTTCCGGTGCTGTTTGACTGGCAGGTGCGATGATATTAGGTTCAGCAGGTGTTGAGATCTGTTGATAAGCCGTCGTAGTACTGTTGTTTCCCATAGTCTGGTTGGCAGGAGTGGCTGGTGTAGGATCGGTCACTGTTGTTGTGGAGCAGGCAGTGAACATGGCCTCTGGTATCACAAACGGTGGTAGGTTGTTCTCCTTGTACAGTTCGTTCAGAATTCTGTATCTTTGTCTGAGGTCTCCACCTGAGAGCTCCGTTGCGAAGTGTATCAGAGCTGCAACAGTGCTATCAGGGGTGGCTGCTGGCGGCGTGAGTGAGGACGGCTGGCTGGCTGGGTTGAGAGGTGTTGTTTGTGACCTTGAGTGGCTGGCTCGGGAGCTGCTGTCCAGTAGTTTATTTGCGCGCCGCTCGCGGCGCCACTTGTCGGGAGTGCTGGGAACGATTCTTCTTGAATGTTGAATTTTCGTTCTTGGAGTTGAATTCTCGGTCTGGCGTCGATCATTTTCTTGATTTCCGCCTGTCTGGAGGGGCAGTCTTGAGAAACGGCTGTGTGTTCACCGCTGCAGAGTAGACAGCGCTTGATGGTGGCTGTGCAGGCCCTGTGATGGTGTTCTCCAGCACAAATGCTGCATTTCTGCAGCGGGTTTGGACACTTCTGAGCATAGTGGGTGTATTCATAGCACCTGAAACACTGTCGTAGGCGGAAATAACGTTGCCTGGTGATCTGGTGGGGAGTGCAGGCCACTCCACAGCACCTGAGGCCGTTGTCCGCCGCGAGAATAGCTTCTGCTGGAGTCTTGAGGGTGACCTTGAGGGTTGGCCTCCCATTTTCATCCTGCTGAATGAGGTGGGCCGAGATGGCCGTGAGGGATCGATTTTGTGCGTTTATGCTCTTCACGATCTCTGTAGCTGGTCGTTCCGCGATGATGTCACTCACTCTGTGAATGAATATAGTCCTTACTGCCTGAAACTGGTGGGGAGGCAGGAGTGTTAAGCCCTTTGCCTCGAGCGCAGTGGTCGTCGTCGTGATGAATAAGGCTTCTAGTGCTGCTGCACTACTGAAGAGAATTTGGGGTCCATTGGCGTCCATAACGACGTCGATGGGTGCTACCCCGGAGGTCGATGACAGTATATCCATTATCTCGGACTTGCTGTATGTGGTGTCGGTTCCACGGAACCGCACCTTCACTCTGAACAGCATGCTGCTTGTTCAGGAGGCTCTAATCGTTGCTGCCAAATATTTACCCACCCGGCAGTGCTGGGTGCAGGAGAGCCTGAACTAGAGGGTTGCACTTTCTTTAAGAGGTCTCCCGTCTCTTACCGGTAAATGCACCGGATCAGGGTGGGGTCTGACCTCCTAAGCAAAGTACTCTGATGTTCACACCAAAGAATACAACAAAGAATAATTGAGTGAATAACTCAGTTTATATAATAAATATATATATATAGCGGTTCAGTATGATGCATCACTCAGCTAGGCGGTCATTTCTCGGCAAAAACCTTTTGTTTTCTTTTGATTTTTAATTACCTTATTTCCTATAGAAACAGAAAATAGTCAATGATTAAATCAAATAATAAAAAACTGACCAAAAGATAGAAACAAGCATGGTACCTCGGACATGACGGCTACACAGCTCAGCGGTCAGTTAAATCAGTAAATAATTGTCAAAAGCTGGCGCAAAGCGGAGCTGCCACGGAAAAATCGCCACCTCGGCGAAATCGTCATTTTTCGCAAAACTCAAAATCAAAACAGCCATAGAATCGTTTTCAAAATGCTACCATTAGAATTACCGCATCACTGGACGTTTCTTTATGTTAACTCTTTCTTTGCTAATTTCCAATATTAAGCCTTTTACACATATATTTACCGAGATACAGCCAATTCAAATATCAAACTTATCATCATGTTTTCTTAACATATTATTAACAAAATGAGTTGATGAGCAAGTAATAATAATTATAATGAGCCTAATAATAAATGGATATTACACAAATTATGAATTCTTACTTCGTCATTTACGTAGATACTTTTTTATATCTTCAAGCCTATAACAGCCTACAATCACTGTGTAGAAAATTTCTCTGTCTACAATGTCATCAGAATGTTGGATATCCACTAGAGTGAGTCCTGCCTGAACCAGGATGTTGGATATCCACTGGAGAATCCTGCCTGAATCAGGATGTTCAATATCCACTGAAGAAAGTCCTAACAGAATCAGGATGTTGGATATCCACTGGAGAGAGTCCTGGTTGATCAGGATATTCAATATCCACTGGAGAGAGCCTTGCCTGAATCAGGAGTTTTGGACGTCCACTAGAGAGAGTCCTGCCTGAAACAGGATATCGGATATCTACTGGATAGCCCAATTTTGGACAAAAAAGTAGCAATAATAGCCCAATTTTGGACTAAAAAGTAGCAAAAATAGCTTAATTTTGGCCTAAAAAGTAGCAAAAAGAGGCCAATTTTGGGCTAAAAAGTAGCAAAAATAGCCCAATTTTGGTGTAAATTGTAGCAAAAAGAGCCATTTTAGGCTAAAAGTAGCAAAAATTATCCATTTTGGGATAAAAAGTAGCAAAAATGCCAAATTTTGGGCTAAAAGTAGCAAAAGTATCACAATTTTGGCTACAAAGTTGCAAAAGCAGCCCAATTTTTTGGTAAAGAAAGTAGCCCAATTTTGGGCTACTTGTAACCCAAAATTGGGCTATATTTGATACTTTGTAACCCCAAATTTGGTCACTTTTGCTACTTCGTAGCCCAAAATTGGGCTACTTTTGCTACTTGTAGCCCAAATTGGGCTACTTGTATTTTATAATTTGACAACTTTTGCTACTTTGTAGCCCAAAATTGTGATACTTTGCTACTTCGTAGCCTAAAATTGTGATACTTTTGCTACTTTGTATCCCAAAATTGGGCTATTTTTAGCCCAAAATTGGGCTACTTTGTAGCCCAAGATTGTGATACTTTTGCTACTTTTTAACCCAAAATTGGCTACTTTTGCAACTTTTTAGCACAAAATTGGGCTACTTTTTAGCCCAAATTGAGCTAATTTTGCTACTTTGTAGCCAAAACTGGGCTACTTTGTAACCCAAAATTGGGCTACTTTTGCTACTTTTTAGCCCAATATTGTGCTAATTTTGCTACTTTGTAGACCAAAATTGGGCTACTTTGTAGCCCCCAAGATTGTGATACTTTTGCTACTTTTTAACCCAAAATTGGCTACTTTTGCAACTTTTAGCCCAAAATTGGGCTACTTTTTAGCCCAAAATTGAGCTAATTTTGCTACTTTGTAACCCCAATTGGGCTACTTTTGCTACTTTTTAGCCCAATATTGTGCTAATTTTGCTACTTTGTAGACCAAAATTGGGCTACTTTTGCTATTTTGTTGCCCAATTGAGATATTTTTGCTACTTTGTAGCCTAAAATTGGCTACTTTTGTTATTTTGTAGCCAAAAATTGGGCTACTTTTCCTACTTTGTAGCCCAAAATTGGGCTAATTTGGCCCATTTGGCCTAAACTGGCGAAGAAACATGTTTCGAGGAAACATGTTTCATGGAAACATGTTTCATGGAAACGAAACCACGAACACGTTTCCACGAAACACGTTTCCACGAAACATGTTTCCTCCCCGAAACATGTTTCCTCGAAACATGTTCCACGAAACATGTTTCTAGGAAACATGTTTCGAGGAAACATGTTTCGAGGAAACATGTTTCGGGGAAACATGTTTCGTGGAAACATGTTTCGAGGAAACATGCACTATAATGCACTATAATGTGCTTGAGCTTAATAGTGATATGATTAAGTAATAAATAAATGGGAAAAACGTACCTCGGTATCAATAATATCCTGTAAACAGGGCAAGAAAAACTACTCTATTTTTCGTATTTCCCGAGTATCATGTAGGTGCTGTACCTAATGGGTAATCCTGTACTGTATGTGGAGGGATCCATATTCAAAATACCCGCCAGAGTAACTTTTTAGATTATCCGCTCCTGATTGGTGGGCGGCAGGTCGACCCCGTGCATCTGCGCATCACCCGCGCGCATGCCTGGAGGCGAGAAGGAGACCAGAGAAGAACCGCACCTGACCGAGAACGGACCTGTTGGTAACGCCCCCTGGACTGTGGTTATCCAGTACCCCATATTGGCCAGATATCTTTGGACCTCGCCCATCCTCGCCCCTAGAAGCCATCGTATTGCTTCAATCACCCTGGGAGAAGACTTCAGGCTAAAGGTGAGCCGCTGTTTCCCCCGTTTTTTTCCACATTCTATTGTACGTCGATTACCACGTGGTTGGTCAGCCATAACCCCTAGGCGACCACCTCCACATGTACATAATAGGTAATCAAGCACTGTTCGCGGGTAAATTGAGGTGTAAAGTAATGGAGAACAGTTTTTAGTTTAGTTCATTTATTATGCACCCCATACCCATCTTGTGGGCGATAGTAGAAAGGGTTAGAGGCACATAATGGGCTCAGGGACTGAACCCCACAATTCATTTAGCTAATCAAATTACAATCTTGATGAGCTAGTTACAAAATGCAATATAACTCGTCAAATCAACAATGGGGAAGACACGGGAGACATCTCCTGTCACGCAGGGTGCAGTCACACCACAGATTTCCAGTATCAGCTATTGATATTGGTAATGGTTCAAAAGGGCCACCATTTACGGGTTATTCATGCCCGTGCCATCTTTTTGGTGGGTTAATCTTCAGCAATAGGGAAGAGTTCGACAATTGTGGAGGGTGGTGTACGAGGGTGGCGGGGGCCGGCCGTGACGTCGCCTCTGACAACAGCTGGCAGCAGCAGCAGCAGCAGAGAAGTGTCGAGTCACACCGCCCGCCGCCGCCTTACTCTTCACTCTCTACTCGTCCAGGTCGGGGCCAATAGAGCCAACATGTCGACGGCACTGTTTGGAGGAAGTGCTCGTTCATCTAGCAAGAACCTGGTTGAGTTTAGGGTGAGTATGGTGAAAGGTGGAGGGAGATGTTTGGCAGAGGCAGGTTGAGCCGGACGGATACAAGTCACTCCGTACATTGACAACATCGCACACTAAGATATTTACAACTTCGGACACCAGCTTTCGACGTTTCGCATATGTGTACGTGTTCCATATTAAAACGACAATATAATGCTATTAACAATTAAAATCTTCTACTTAACAGGCATATAGTTATTAAATGAAGTTTGGTGATGTAATAGACATAATCCGGAGTCCGTAAGGACGCCGCCCGCCAGCGTAAACACAACACACCCGAATGCCCACAAACACGATACAACGAACAAAACACAACACTTCTGTCAGTTTTTGGATAAACTCCTTTTATATTTATTATGTGATAGTTATACTTGTATAAAATGATAACTATTATAGGTAAGCGCCTAATATTTAATATTAATCAATAAAAAAGAAATCAGAAGCCACACGCCTGTCTGTACATGTCTTTTGTGTAAAAGTATTTTGGGCGCTCATGTACTTGTGCGCTAGCTGGCGTTCACAACTGTTCTCGCCTACAAGCATTAGAATTAAACAAACGAATTTATTTATTCATTTATATACAAGAAGACACATTTTCTCGAGAGAGAAATATATCTGACTTATCAAGTATGTAGCTTGCTTAGCAAAAGGAATTATTAAATTTGGGTTCAGTTTAACTACCACTCAATGGATGATTAATTGGGGCATAATAAAGGATAAAATGAAAGATAGGGAAACAACATTAGAGAGATAAACTCGAGAGAGGTTTTCATGTTAACCCAAAAATTATTTGAAGAGCAAGACGGACTGCGGGGTCAGGCAATTGGTCCCAATGCTATCGTGATGGGGATCAGCCATTTCACGTGTTAATGACTCTTGTATAGTTGTGTAGTTAGGGACAACAGGGTAAAGGGGTAATGGACATTGTAGGTTCATTGTTCTACCTGGGAATCCTCCACTGTTTTATATCTTATGTATGTACTCACCTAGTTGAGGTAGCGGGGGTTGAGCTCTGGCTCTTTGGTCCCGCTTCTCAACTGTCAATCAACTGATATACAGATTCCTAAGCCTACTGGGCTCTGTCATATCTACATTTGAAACTGTGTATGGAGTCAGCCTCCACCACATTACTGCCTAATGCATTCCATTTATTAACTACTCTGACACTGAAAAAGTTCTTTCTAATGTCTCTGTGGCTCATTTGGATACTCAGCTTCCACCTGTGTCCCATTGTGCGTGTACCACATGTGTTAAATAAATGTGTGTATGTATGTATGTATGTATGTAGGTATGTATGTATGTATGTATGTATGTATGTATGTATGTATGTATGGTTGTATTTATGTATGTATGTATGTACTTTGCTCTAAAAAAAACATTATCATTAACATATGTATGCATATATATATCTATGCAATATAGTCTGAAAATGAACATTGCAGAGTTTATTTTCAACTTCCCCCGACAGAGAAGAAAAACATAAGAAATATTGAGAACATTCGTGTTAAAATCATTAAGCTCACCCTTTCGGTAATATTCCATATTATTTATATATGTATATATTTATATATATATATATATATATATGTCGTACCTAGTAGCCAGAACTCACTTTTTGGCCTACTATGCAAGGCCCGATTTGCCTAATAAGCCAAGTTTTCCTGAATTAATATATTTTCTCATTTTTTTTCTTATGAAAAGATAAAGCTACCATTCATTATGTATGAGGTCAATTTTTTTTCATTGGAGTTAAAATTAACGTAGATATATGACCGACCTAACCAACCCTACCTAACCTAACCTAACCTATCTTTATAGGTTAGGTTAGGTTAGGTAGCCGAAAAGTTAGGTTAGTTAGGTTAGGTAGGTTAGGTAGTCGAAAAACAATTAATTCATGAAAACTTGGCCTATTAGGCAAATCGGGCCTTGCATAGTAGGCTGACAAGTGCGTTCTGGCTACTAGGTACGACATATTATATATATATATATATGTATATATATATGTATATATGTATATATATATGTATATATTATATATATATGTATATATGTATATATAGTATATATGTATATATATATATGTATATATATATGTATATATGTATATATATATGTATATATATATGTATATATGTATATATATATGTATATATGTATATATATATGTATATATGTATATATATATGTATATATGTATATATATATATGTATATATGTATATATATATGTATATATGTATATAATATATATATGTATATATATATATATATGTATATATATATGTATATATATATATATATGTATAATGTTATATATATATATATATGTATATATATATATATATGTATATATATATATGTATATATATATGTAATATATATTATATATATATATATATATATATATATATATATATATATATATATATATATATATATATTATTATATATGTATATATATATATGTCGTACCTAGTAGCCAGAACTCACTTTTTGGCCTACTATGCAAGGCCCGATTTGCCTAATAAGCCAAGTTTTCCTGAAATAATATATTTTCTCTAGTTTATTTCTTATGAAATGATAAAGCTACCCATTTCATTATGTATGAGGTCATTTTTTTTTTATTGGAGTTAAAATTAACGTAGATATATGACCGAACCTAACCAACCCTACCTAACCTAACCTAACCTATCTTTATAGGTTAGGTTAGGTTAGGTAGCCGAAAAAGTTAGGTTAGGTTAGGTTAGGTAGGTTAGGTAGTCGAAAAACAATTAATTCATGAAAACTTGGCCAATTAGGCAAATCGGGCCTTGCATAGTAGGCTGAGAAGTGCGTTCTGGCTACTAGGTACGACATATATATATATATATATATATATATATATATATATATATATATATATATATATATATATATACTATATATATAGTATATTCCGATAATTGTAAGGAGAAAGGGTGGGGGAAGAGAAAATTAGAATACAGTAAGTTAAAAACAATTAACAAGCCGAGCGCGGGTCAGGTCACTCGAGAATAGGATACGCACAAATCTGTATACCAAACACAAGGGTGCTAATTGACTAGTTGTTGAAGGGGAGAGATGTGTGATGGGGGAATGTTTGCGGAAGATGGAGAAGGGGTATTTAGAACGGTAAGTTAAGAGAGGGGGCAACTAAGGTGCATCATTGAAAAGCAAATGAGCATCATTGCAGTAGCAGGAGCCACGCACATCTTTAGCCTGCGTTGTTGAGACATTGTCAATTAAGCGGTGTCCAATAACAGTATCTTCGGTATTTAAACAATACCTTTAAAAATACTGGAAATATTGAAAGATTTAATCCAGATATTAATCCCCTTGTGTGCAACAGCTTCAAGCTCAACAAGTGGCAATATAAAATAGAGAACAGGCGATTGTTTTTTGCTCATAGTGTAATAAACCCCATTGGCCCACCCACCCGCTGAAGCCGTAAATGCCAAGACATTACTTCCGTTTAAAATTAAGCCGGAAAAATCCTCAGGTACGTGGAGGATGAGGGAGGCCTTTGAGCAACCGCCGACTTCCTGCCCCGTCGAGACCATCTGTGGTCGCCCTCAGCCAATTCATGTGAAACATGTATGTGTGTGTATTAAATATTTTGATTTATTATTTGC
>WNGS01072478.1:0-37500 GCA_020271785.1 Procambarus virginalis | reverse complement strand
GAGCTACAACATGGTAAAAGAATTGTAGCCGGGAGTTCTACTGATCTTACTCGGATCCTGCAGCCTCTCCGAGACACAAACTGTGATTTTACACAATTCCCCTATACACCCGAGCTCTATCAATAAGCTGTTCTACCTCTTCGCCCTTACTTCATTACACACAGAAATCACAATAACCTGATGCATCAAATGAACAAATCTACAAGGGCCGTGACAAGGGTTCGAATCTACGTCCGAGAGGAACCCAGATGCTGCCTTAATCGACTGAGCTGCAATATGGTAAAACAATGGCAACCGGAAGTTCTACGACCTTACTCGGATCCTGCAGCCTCTCCGAGTCACAAACCAGGATTCTACACAATTCCCCCATGCAAAAATATACGGTGTACCTTTAATATTATAAATGTACACATATAATTTTATAAAGAGTAAAATTACTGACATCAACAAGTGATCCATACAGTGAAGCACAAATACAATACAATACATCAGACAATGGAGATGTGTGGGGAGTGTTCGGAAGTATTGGGAAGACGTACTGTAGGCATCAAGTGTTGCATCTGTAACATAAGTTTTCACCTGGCCTGCGCAGAATTATCTCCAGGATGCACAAACAGGCAAGGAATTTACTGGGTTTGCAAGATGTCAGGTTAATGTGGGAGAACATAACTAAACTGATAAAAAAACATTCCCGAGTTACAGAGATTATCATTCACAGACAAGCTACCAGGGATATATGCGGACTGGGAAAAGAAAACAATGGATAACGACCAAAACTCAAGAACAGGTAGTTTGAAGAACTGCAGCAGTAGTGTGGAGGAAGAGGGTATTGTGGTACAAAATAACAGCAATATTGCAGAGCCAGGTAATATAAACAATGAGAGCAACAATGAGACAGAGTGCATAAATGAAGGAATTGGGACGAAAGACGGAGATGGCTCCAATAAAGAGGTAGACAAGACAGATACAGGTATAAATACCTTAAAAAACGGAAAAACTGAACATTTTTGCAAATTCTACGCTCAAGGAATTTGCAAATATGGAAAATTAGGAGCAAAATGCAATTTTCTGCATCCTCGAAAATGCAGGAACATGTTGGCGAGGGGTACATGCTGTTTTGGAACAAGGGTGTAGATACTTTCACCCTAAATTATGTCAATTTTCAATTAGCGACAAAAAATGCTACAATCTTCAGTGTCCGGAATTCCACGTGAGAGGTACACAGCGTTATAGACGGGAAGATCAATATGACACTACTGGAATATTTTTTAGAAGAAGGCAGGAACAGAGTAGAAAATATAAGAGAGAGGAACAGTCAGATGGAATCAGTACGGGATAACAGAGGGGAAGGGAGATACCCACAAGACTGGAATACAAATTATCAACAAGCACACAGGTACTACACCACACAACACCCGTCCTACTACCAAAACTGGACGAATCACTTCCAAAACAACACACCCTGGACCTGGGTAGATTGGGGGAGAACTACCAAAGCCCACCAGAAGTGACACGCAATGTGGGAAATCATTCATATTTTCAAACATACAAGGCTTAAAACCAAAATCAAGAAATAAAATTAAGTTCATAAATGGCCTCCTAATAGAATCGAACTCAATATTTGGTGCATTTACAGAAACCCACACAAAAGAACACATGGATAGTGAAATCTGGACTCCGAATAATAATCTATATAGATGTGACAGAGAAATTAGGTCAAGTGGAGGAGTAGGTCTGTATATTAAAGAGGAGGTGGCATGCACAGAGCTCCTGAACTCGTCCAATGTGGAGGTAGAGGTACTTGGAATCAAGGTAGAAAATATGAATCTACTTATTATTTTAATATACAAACCGCCAGATGCAACAATTGAGGAATTCACTGAACAGATCCACAAAATAGAGAATATCCTTGATAACCTAGCAAACCCAGTACCAGATATTATCTTCCTTGGAGACTTCAATCTTCCTAGTTTAAAATGGAGAATAGTAAACAATAACTTTATAGCAAGAAATCAACCTGGAAATATATGAAAGTAGAAATATATCAAATGTAGAAAGAGAACGCAGACGATATTACAAAAGAAGGAAGAAATTAACGGAAATGCTTAAGCAGACACGACTCTCCATACAAAGAAGAAATAATTTAAACAGGGAGATTGAAGAAATCGAACAGAGACTGAAGCATTCGTATCAGACTGAAGAAAGGCAACTAGAACAGAAAGCAATTCAAGAAATAAGGAAAATCCCAAAATATTTCTTCACATATGCTAAATCAAAAGCGAAAACCACTGCCAGTATTGGACCTATTCGTATTAGTGACGGTTCATACACTGAGGATGACAAAGAAATTAGTGAAATCCTAAAAAAGCAGTATAAGGACATGTTTAGCACTCCGATACACAGCATGAAAGTGGAAGATTCGGACAATTTCTTTATGAATGATATTCAAACACCTGTAAATATATCTGATATGAACACGAGCGTAGCAAATTTTGAAAGAGAAATTGACAATATGTCAATGCACTCAGCCCCGGGTCCAGACTCATGGAATTCAATAATTATAAAGAAATGCAAAGTGCCAGTAGCACAGACACTCAGTATAGTGTGGAGGAAGAGCTTGGACACAGGGGAGATACCAGACGCGCTTAAAGCAGCAAACATTGCCCCTCTACACAAGGTGGTAGCAAAGCGTTGGCAAAGAATTATAGACCAGTTGCACTAACGTCCCACATAATAAAAGTATTTGAGAGAGTGATCAGGAGTCAGGTCACTAGATTCATGGACACCAATGACCTCCACAATCTAGGCCTACATGGATTTAGAATAGGAAGATCATGCCTCTCACAGCTACTTGACCACTATGACAAAATCGCTGAGGCATTAGAAGAAAAACATAATGCAGATGTCGTATACACAGATTTTGCAAGGCATTCGACAAATGTGACCATGGAGTGATTGCAACACAAAATGAGGTCAATGGTTATAACTGGTAAAGTAGGACGCTGGATACTCAATTTCCTGTCGAACAGAACACAAAGAGTAACATTCAATCAAGTAAAATCGAGTCCGAGCTCAGTTAAAAGCTCTGTACCTCAAGGTACAGTCCTTGCACCACTGCTGTTCCTTATTCTCATATCAGATATAGACAAAAACTCAAGTCACAGTTTTGTGTCATCCTTTGCAGATGATACAAAAATCAGCATGAAAATTACCTCTGCTGAAGACATTGATAAACTACAAACAGATATTAACAAAGTTTTCGATTGGGCAGCAGAAAATAACATGATGTTAACGGTGATAAATTCCAGATACTCAGATACGGCAAAAATGAGGATCTTAAACATTATAGAGGACAAATCGAATCCTTGAATCGAATCCAAACACAATCGAATCTGCCCATAGTAGGAAAACAGCATGTCAAGGATTTGGGAATAATGATGTCCGACGACCTAACGTTTAGGGAGCATAACCAAGCAAGTATTGCGTCAGCCAGAAAAATGATAGGATGGATAACGAGAACCTTCAAGTCCAGAGATCCCATCACAATGGTTGTACTCTTCAAATCACTTGTGTTGTCCAGTCTTGAGTACTGCTCAGTACTCACTTTTCCCTTCAGAGCAGGAGAGATTGCTGAAATAGAGGGAATACAGAGAACATATACGGCACGCATAGACGAGATAAAGCACCTAAATTATTGGGATCGTCTCAAAGCTCTCCAAATGTACTCATTAGAAAGGAGACGAGAGAGATACCAAATAATATACACGTGGAAAATACTGGATGTACAGGTCCTAAATCTGCACAGGAAAATAACAACGTACTGGAGTGAACGACATGGAAGAAAATGCAGAATACAACCAGTGAAGAGCAGAGGTGCCATGGGCACAATCAGAACACTTTATGAACATTAGAGGTTCCCGGTTGTTCAACGTCCTACCAGCGAGCATCAGAAATATTGCAGGAACAACCGTGGACATCTTCAAGAGGAAACTAGATTGTTTTCTTCAAGGAGTGCCGGACCAACCCGGCTGTGATGTGTATGCGGCCTGCGGGCAGCTCCAAGCAACAGCCTGGTGGACCAAACTCTCAGAAGTCAAGTCTGGCCTCGGGCCGAGCTTGGGGAGTAGAAGAACTCCAGAACCCCATCAACCAGGTATTAACCAGGTAACCGAGGTCTATCAATAAATGTTCTACCTCTTCACCTTACTTCATTACACTACTTCTTACTATCATTACTCCTTACTACGTTTACCATGTCGGAGCTCACTGAATTAAGGCAGCATCTGGGATCTTCTCGGACATAGGTTCGAACCTCGTCACAACCCTTGTGGATTTGTTCATTTATATATATATATATATTATATATAATTATATATATATATATATATATATATAATTAATATATATATATAACTGAAAACTCACACCCCAGAAGTGACTCGAACCCATACTCCCAGGAGCAACGTAACTGGTAAACTGTATGTACAGGGACGCCTTAAACCACTTGACCATCACGACCGGACATAAGGAAGTGATAGCCGAGGCTATATGAACCACTTCCCCGCCGGCACTCGGATGGTAATCTTGGGCATAGCATTTTATCAAATCACCTAATTTGGGGGGAAACACGTGAGGAACACAAATGCAAACAAGCTGAATGGTCCCCAGGACTAGATACAACTGAAACTCTCACACCCCAGAAGTGACTCGAACCCATACTCCCAGGAGCAACGCAACTGGTATGTACAGGACGCCCTTAAACCACTTGACCATCACGACCGGACATGAGGAAGTGATAGCCGAGGCTATATGAACCACTTCCCGCCGGCACTCGGATGGTAATCTTGGGCATAGCATTTTATCAAATCACCTCATTTTTTGGGCAACACGTGAGGAACACATATACATATATATGTATATACGACATATATATATATGTCACACCTATAGCCAGAACGCACTTCTCAGCCTACTATGCAAGGCCCGATTTGCCTAATAAGCCAAATTTTTTCCAGAATTAATATATTTTCTCTAATTTTTTCCTATGAAATGATAAAGCTACCCATTTCATTATTTATGAGGTCAATTTTTTTTGTATTCGAGTTAAAATGAACGTAGATATATGACCGAACCTAACCAACCCTACCTAACCTAACCAACCCTACCCTAACCTAACCTACTAACCTACTAACTAACCTATCCTTATAGGTTAGGTTAAGTGAGGTAGCCGAAAAAGTTAGGTTAGGTTAGGTTAGGTTAGGTTAGGTAGGTTAGGTAGTCGAAAAACAATAATTCATGAAAACTTGCCTTATTAGGCAAATCGGGCCTTGCATAGTAGGCTGAGAAGTGCATTCTGACTTCTAGTACGACATATATATATATATATATAATCTATATATATATATATATATATATATATAGATATATATATATATATGAGAAAGCTGCATGAACGCGCAAGCCATATATCACTAAGAACTCTTTGACCCGGCCAGGATTCGAACCCATGCCGTCCAGGATCACCCCTAAACGTACACAGTACCGTGACCACCGCACCAATGATCGTCTATAAGGATTGGTCAGTCTTGCGCTTATTAACTAAGCTCCCTGACTGACCAACCCCCGACGACACTCATGGATCCATTTGGGTACAGTTTTCATCAAATTCTGGCGCATGCACGGGCCGCACTGAGTCTAACATGTGTGAGAAAGCTGCATGAACGCGCAAGCCATATATCACTAAGAACTCTTTGACCCGGCCAGGATTCGAACCCATGCCGTCCAGGATCACCCCTAAACGTACACAGTACCGTGACCACCGCACCAATGATCGTCTATAAGGATTGGTCAGTCTTGGCGCTTATTAACTAAGCTCCCTGACTGACCAACCCCCGACGACACTCATGGATCCATTTGGGTACAGTTTTTCATCAAATTCTGGCGCATGCACGGGTTGCGCGTTCATGCAGCTTTCTCACACATGTTAGACTCAGTGCGGCCGTGCATGCGCCAGAATTTGATGAAAAACTGTACCCAAATGGATCCATGAGTGTCGTCGGGGGTTGGTCGTCAGGGAGCTTAGTTAATAAGCGCCAAGACTGACCAATCCTTATAGACGATCATTGGTGCGGTGGTCACGGTACTGTGTACGTTTAGGGGTGATCCTGGACGGCATGGGTTCGAATCCTGGCCGGGTCAAAGAGTTCTTAGTGTATATATATATAATATATAATAATATATATATATATATATATATATATATATATATATATATATATATATATATATGTCGTACCTAGTAGCCAGAACGCACTTCTCAGCCTACTATGCAAGGCCCGGTTTGCCTAATAAGCAAGTTTTCCTGAATTAATATATTTACTCTAAATTTTTTCTTATGAAATGACAAACCTACCCATTTCATTATGTCTGAGGTCAATTTTTTTTTACTGGAGTTAAAATTAACGTAGATATATGACCGAACCTAACCAACCTTACCTAACCTAACCTAACCTATCTTCATAGGTTAGGTTAAGTTAGGTAGCCGAAAAAGTTAGGTTAGGTTAGGTTAGGTAGGTTAGGTAGTCGAAAAACCATTAATTCATGAAAACTTGGCTTATTAGGCAAATCGGGCCTTGCATAGTAGCCTGAGAAGTGCGTTCTGGCTACTAGGTACGACATATATATATATATATATAGAATATATATATATATATATATATGTTTTTTTTGAGTTTTCATTCGCATATAGCCTGGGACCATGCGGCTTTTCGCATATATATATATATATATATATATAGATATATATCTATATATATATATATATATATCTATATATATATATATATATAATAATATATTTATATTATTATATATCTATATATATATATATATATATATATATATATATATATATATATATATCGTACCTAGTACCTATATATATATGTCGAGTTCTCCCATATAACAGGGCTCGATGAAAATCATGAGGGATCACTCACTATCTCATTGCATGGGGAGGTTTGGAGTTCTGGTTGGTTAAATACCCCAGAATTCCTACCTCTTTAGGGCTCTGATGTATGGTGTAGTGGATAAAGTGCATAACTACCACCTTGATGGCCAGTGTTTGAGTCCCCTGGTGGGTTGAGTGTCTAAAAGTTATATATTTCAAACTTGTGGTTTATAAACAAGTCTGTGCATTAAGCATTGGCACTGAGTTCTCCCATATAACAGGGCTTGATGTAAAATACGAGGGATCCCTCACTATCTTCTTGCCTGGGGAGGTTTGGAGTTCTAATTGGTTAGATACACCAGAATTCCTACTTCTTTAGGGCTCTGAAGTATGGTGTAGTGTATAAAGTGCATAACTGCCACCTTGATGGCCAGTGTTCGAGTCCCCTACCTTGGTTACCTTGAGGTTACCTTGAGGTGCTTCCGGGGCTTAGCGTCCCACGGCCCGGTCATCGACCAGGCCTCCTGGTTGCTGGACTGATCAACCAGGCTGTTTGACGCGGCTGCTCGCAGCCTGACGTATGTGTCAAGGCTGGTTGATCAGGTATCCTTTGGAGGTGCTTATCCCGTTCCCTCTTGAACACTGTGAGGGGTTTGCCAGTTATGTCCCTTATGTGTAGCGGAAGCGTGTTGAACAGCTCGGGCCTCTGATGTTGATAGAGTTCTCTCTCTCAGAGTACCTGTTGCCCCTCAGGTACCCCCTGGTGGGTTGAGTGTCTAAAAATTATATACTTCAAACTTGTGGTTTATAAGCAAGTCTATGCATATAAATATGTATATCTATATAAACAAAAATGGAAATATTCGTTTGTTCAAAATCGCTAATCTCTGAAAGTTCTTCACCGATTGCTTTGAAATTTTCACACAACGTTCCATTTGTATCCGAGCGGAATTTTATATACATACTATATAGATGTCACGTCTGTGACCAGAAAAAAATGTTTTTTCTGAAAAACTGTGATTTTCATGTCTTTTATTATGTGAGGGAAATCTTCGAATCCTCTTTACCAATTGCTTTGAAATTTTGTCACAACGTTGCATTCAAATAGGCGCATGTTTTTTATATACCTACTATATACATGCCTCACCTGGGAGAGGAAAAAACATGGTTTTTTTTAAACGCTTTTTTTTTAAATCTGTTGGACGTAAGAGCAACACACGCTGTAATCTCCGAAAGTTCTTCACCGATTGCTTTGAAATTTTGACACAACGTTCCTTTCGAATTCGTGTGTGTTTTTAAGTACCTACTATATGGATGCCACACCTGTGACAGGTAAAAACATGCTTTTCTTGAAAAACAGCGCCATCTGTTGCACGTAATAGCAACACAGGTTGTACTAAATATATTACGAATCCATTTCAATGTTTCCGATTGCATTGATAAATTTTCATAGATTTCGATTTATTTTCATATTGATTTAATTATTTTGAGTGACATTGCATTGGAATTGAGCTGTGTTGTTTATCATACCTTTTATTTCGTGAGAATAGTTGATTTATTATTTTATCATTGTTTTTCATTTCGTTTTTTTTAACTGTTACTATTTTACAGTGCAATTGCCGGTGGAATTGAGCTGTGTCGATTGATCTGCGTTTTAATTGAAATATTTCGTTATTATTTGTTTTGTTTTTTGTTTTGTTATTTAAAACCTGAAAATGGACAACGTGTATATTTCACAGCTAAAAATTTGCAACAAATAACTATGAATCCACCGGCTACAACGTTAACTGCTTTCTTCACGTTATGTCAGAATGACGCATTTGCGAAAACATGTGGAATGCGAGTAAAAAATCATTTGAACGACGCAGAAGAGGAGAGCGAAAGTCGACAGACATGCTGGCATATTCAAATAAACTACGATAGGCAGACTGTACACAGTGCATCCTAATCAGGATGAATGCTTCTTTCTTCGCATGCTGTTGGTTAATGTGCTCGGTCCAACGTCTTTCCAGCAATTAAGATTTTTCAACGGCGTTACACATGCCACTTTCCGTAGTGCATGTCAAGCTCTGAATTTATTGCAGAACGACAGACACTGGGATGTATGCATTAATGATGCGTCAAACACGTCTCATCCAAATAAAATTCGTGCATTGTTTGCAATCATATTGACCGCCTGCTTTCCTTCATCCTCAACAGGGTTATGGGAGAAATATAAATCGCACTTAGCTTAAGATATTTCCCGTCGAATACGCAAGGAAAAATCAAATATGAACATGGATTTCACAGCAGAAATCTACAGCGAAGCGTTGATAATGATTGAAGATTTGTGCTTAGAAATTGCGAACAAAGTTCTCAATCAATTGGGAATGCCATCACTGAATCGATCTGCTGCTGTTTCGTTCGATGTAAAATTGCGTCGTGAACAAAATTACAACACGAGTGATCTGTTGTCGTATGCGCAATCAAATATTCCTAAGCTAACGCTTGAGTAAAAAGACATTTAAGATCAAATAATTCAAACTGTCAAAAACGGGCTTGGAGAAATCTTCTTCATAGACGCGCCAGGAGGAACTGGTAAAACCTACCTAATTAGATTGATTCTGGCAGCAATTCGATTCCAAAATGGCAAAGCCTTAGCTCTTGTATCGTCCTGAATAGCTGCGACATTGCTACCAGCTCATTCGGCTTTGAAATTGACGTTGAACATGAAATTCATAGAAACTCCCACGTGCAACATTTCCAAAGCATCCGGCATGGGAAAAGTACTGCAGAAATGCAAACTTATTGTTTGGGATGAATGCACAATGGACAACAAAAAGTCGCTCGAGGTTCTTGATCGACCATTGCAAGATTTGCGTGGAAGCATCAGACCATTTGGGAGTGCATTAATATTGCTTGCAGGAGATTTCAGGTAAACATTACCTGTAATTCCTCAATCGACACCAGCGGGCGAAATAAATGCTTGCCTGAAATACTCTACTTAGTGGCGCCACGTAAAGACGTTAAAATTAACTACAAATTTGCGTGTCCAGCTGCAAAAGGATCCATCAGCTGAAATATTCTCACATCAATTCACTCGATCTGCCAGGGATACCACCGCACGTACTGCAATTGAAAATCGACATGCAAATTATCATGTTGCGAAATATCAATCAGTCAAAGCTTTGCAACGTCACGTGGCTTGCAGTAAAAAAATAATCAGCAACATATTAGAAGCAACAATCTTAACAGGACCTTTCAAAGGGGAAGATGTCCTCATTCCTCGCATTCCTATGATTCCAAAAGATATGCCATTTCAATTTAAGAGATTGTAATTTCCAATTCGATTGGCTTTGCAATCACCATCAACAAAGCTCAGGGTCAATCTTTAGAATGGTACAGTTTATATCTAGACACGGATTGCCACTCACATGGTCAATTATATGTTGCGTGTTCTAGAGTCGGCAAACCAGACAATCTATATCTCCCCAGACAATGGAACAACAAAAAATATTGTATACCACAAGCATTGTGAAATTAAACATATTAGAAACGTGCGTTTTCTCTTTTTTTTCCATTTAACCAGACTGAGCCGCAGCAACGCGTGGCGGGTACAGCTAGTATATATATATATATATATATTAGTATATTTTGGTAGCAGTCTTTCCTGTAGACATATGTTATTAAATATGACCGAAAAAGTAAGATTAATAATTCTAACACGAATTTTCTCAATTTTCCTTATGTTTGTTTTACTGATGACGGTAAATGAAAAATCATTCTCCAAAATTCATTCTTTATTTCTTAGTCTGACGCGACACTTGAACGCGTTTCGTAATAACTAATTACATTTTCAAAGACTTTTAGTTTTCTCACACAAACTATAACCTTAAAGCACTAAACAGTTCTTACTATGCTATGATTTAAACAGCTTTCATCTTTCATTTTATACCCGCGTTTTGGGTGAGGTGATATGTTACAACAGTTTTAATGAGGTGAACAAAACTTTCAACAAAGGACAGAACACGAAAACATGGATATTAACTGGATATTAACTGGGTAAATTGAAGGTATGAATGGAAGTAACTGCGGAAGGGCCTATTGGCCCATATTTCTTGATGCTTCTATATTGGAGCGGGGTCTTGAAGTGGGTAGAATATAGTTGTGCATTAATTGACTGTTGATTGCAATCAACAGTCAATAATGCACAACTATATTCTACCCACTTCAAGACCCCGCTCCAATATAGAAGCATCAAGAAATATGGCCAATAGGCCCTTCCGCAGTTACTTCCATTCATACCTTCAATTTACCCAGTTAATATCCAGTTAATATCCATTGTTTTCGTGTTCTGTCCTTTGTTGAAAGTTTGTTCACCTCATTAAAAACTGTTGTAACATATCACCTCACCCAAAACGCGGGTATAAAATGAAAGATGAAGCTGTTTAAATCATAGCATAGTAAAAGAACTGTTTAGTGCTTTAAGGTTATAGTTGTGTGAGAAAACTAAAAGTCTTTGAAAATGTAATTAGTTATTACGAAACGCGTTCAAGTGTCGCGTCAGACTAAGAAATAAAGAATGAATTTTGGAGAATTGATTTTTCATTTACCGTCATCAGTACAAAACAAACATAAGGAAAATTGAGAAAATTCGTGTTAGAATTATTAATCTTACTTTTTCGGTCATATTTAATAACATATATATATATATATATAATATATAATATATATATATATATATATATATATATATATATAGATATATATATATATATATGGCCTTGCCCAGACTTACCTATTTCCTCAGGTGTGCTCCTTCTTTTGACAGCCCAAATTAACAGAATACGACCACTCCTAAAGACAATAACTATGAAAGTGTTAAACCTCTCCCTGCAAGATGACCAGTGGGACCAAGCAACGCTCCCATTAGACTCGGGGGTATAGGTATTCGCAAGGCGACACAGTTAGCATTGCCGGCATTCTTATCCTCGACCAGTGCTACAAGTGAATTAGTGAAGGAAATACTACCAGAATACCTAAGGAACTCCATTGGGATTCGTGATCCCAAATTTGTGGAAGAGCGGTCGGTGGGACACACTCGCCAATTCACA
Source organism: Procambarus virginalis (assembly GCA_020271785.1). Classification (NCBI taxonomy): domain Eukaryota; kingdom Metazoa; phylum Arthropoda; class Malacostraca; order Decapoda; family Cambaridae; genus Procambarus; species Procambarus virginalis. The sequence continues at coordinate 25,458 of WNGS01072478.1, read as the reverse complement.
ACACCCGACCAACTTGTCCAAACGACGGTAAACAGGCAAATGGGATAGCCCTATAGTGGAGAACATCGCCAAAGCATTGCTGGACGTAGCTTCTCAGAAGGACAGAGCGCGTCTCCTAGCTGTGCAAGCCCCCATGCTGGGTACTTCCTGTTGCAGTCCCTAATTCCGCCTTGGGCACCCGCTGGATCATCGGCCCTAAGTATTGGTGTTGCTCTGCGCCTTGCCGCCCCTATCTCCACCGAGCACCGGTGTATTTGCGGCCAGGCACGGGCAGACAATACGGCAGCCATGGTCTCATCTGTCGNTAATGAATCCTGGTGCTTGCACACACCCACACATAGATATATTGTAAACTGATACTGTGAGTACTCTGGGTAGCCTCACCACACACTGTGCTCTCTGTGACTTAGATTCAGGTGAGACTTGCTCACGACATATAAATATTCTGACAAGTATATATAGCTAACTAAAGGGGAAATGGGAGGGTAACTGTAAACACCTACTTCACCTATACTAGGATGACAGTTGGGTTGTAGCTCCTGGTCCAGGCTCTCGCCTCGTACACCCTCCAGAAACACAAGCCAACGCCTTATTAGGATGTTCGCGTCTCGCCGCTTTCTGTACACTGCAGGTCCGTGCTCCTCCCTACATTCAGGGTCGGAGTCGGTCTCCTGGCCTTCAACTTTCCTCCCAACTATGGCAGCCAGCCTACGTCTTGCGGTTGTCGCACGTTTCCCAAATAGTCCCTTGTCACTGTACTCCCAGAGGAACTGCCTCTCACCACTACGAAGTCACTGTGAAGTTATCAGCCGTCCCAGACGATACTGCTTAAGCTCCATCCGCACAGCACCCGACTTCAGAGCACTTGAAGCTCACTACACTGTCAATTCCTCGTCGTCTAAGTATGCCAATAGGTATTTGGGAAGACTTCTCGACGTGCTTGCATCCACACTGTTGACTCGTGGTGTCATGTTCACAGAAAATGGTACCATCCGTTTTCTATGTGCGGCGGCTGGACGCCACTAGAGAGGTAAACAGAGCACACAGGACGCCTGCCAAGCTTGGGAGCTACTCTATCATGTAATCGTTTATAAGTATTAAAGTCAGTAACCAGGAATGACTTTACATCAACCTTACTACCAAGACTATCTCAGCTATACACAGACACCACACTGGCGACGAGGATGAACTGGGAACGCAGGTATTTGTTCAACAAAACACAAGGAAGGAGCATGCTGCCTCACGCCCGGAGGAGGAAGAGAAGTCTGTGAGCACCATACCCATGCTTATTTGTGCTGACTGTTGCTGTGTGCTGATCGTTGCTGTGTGCTGGCCGTTGCTGTGTGCTGGCCAATGCTGTGTGCTACCCAAGCTGTGCTGAGTGTTGCTGTGAGAGGAATCTGCGACGCTGTGTACGAAACGACGCTTTGATGCAGTGTACAAACCCGATGTTTTGGTTACGAAACGACGCTTCGTGCTACAAAATTCTTCACGCTGTGAACCAACTGCTGCCAACTGCTGCCTACTGCTGCCTACTGCTGTGCCAACTGCTGCCTACTGCTGTACCAACTGCTGCCAACTGCTGTACCAACTGCTGTGTTGCTGTGAGTAGGAACAACACATGTACACAAGGGCTAGGTAAGAAGTCAGTTGCTGCTGTGTTGTGCACTGTTGTGAACTTTTGCATTAAAATGCTTGTGTGCTTTGCAAAATTAAAGTAATTACAGTGAATTCTTGAATAACATATACAGTGCAGTAAGTGTTATATATTCTGAGGAACATTTTAAGTGATAAGTTTAAATTTATTCAGTAAAAATGGCAAATATACCTCAGTTTCCTGCATTTGATCCTGACTGTGACCAGACAAACCTGTCACAGAGGTGGGTCAAATGGCTTAAAAGGTTTGAAAATTTGTTGATAGTTTCTGACATCAAAAGTGCTGAAAGAAAGCGTGCCTTTCTACTTCATTATGCAGGTGATAGAGTTTGTGACATCTTTGATACACTGAAAGACACTGGTGGTGCCAAAGATTATGACACTGCCAAGGCCAAATTAACTGAGCATTTCAAACCAAGGCAAAATACTGCTATGGAAATTATGCATTTCAGGAGAGCAAAACAACTCTCTAATGAAACTGTTGATCAATACCATACACGTCTGCAGGGTTTAGCAACCCATTGTGAGTTTGCTGATGTTGACAAAGAAATCAAACAGCAAATAATTGAAACATGCACATCTACACGTCTTCGTCGAAGAGCTCTAGAACTTGTTGATGATGAAAGTTCTCTTAACAAGATACTGGATATGGCTCGTCGAATGGAAGATGCTGCACGTGATGCTCGTGCCATGGAGTGCAGTGCCAACAACGGTTCTGCCACTGTTACTAACAGTCATGAAGTATGTAAGGTTCAGGGAGTACACCATGATCGTAGAAGATATCATGCCAAACCTAACATTAAATTGAGCCGAGAACCACATCACAACTGGAGTCATGGAACAAGACTCAAGCAGTCACAACGACTCACATCAGAGGTTGTCAATAATAAATGTTACAATTGTGGAGGAGACTACCCACACCAAGATAATGTTTGTCCTGCACAAGGTAAGAAGTGCTATGAGTGTAGAAAACTAAATCATTTTGGTGCTATGTGTCGTTCCGCACTAAAGAAACCACAATCAATAAATAAAAGCAATGTACGAGGATCAAGTCATAGGAGTCGAGGTGGCAAACACAATATTGCACCTCAAATCAAGAATGTTAATAATATACAAGACAACATTTCATTACAACCAGTCTCAGATGACAGTGAATGTGATTATATTTATGGAGTACAATCAATCACAAAATGGAATGATCTTCCAAACAACCCAGAGACTATAGTATACATTGCTGGCATTTGTCTCAAAATTCTCATTGACACTGGATCAAACATTGACACCATTGCTGAGTGCCACTATGAAAAATTTAAAAAACAGTTACCAAAGCTTGAAAAATACAATGGTAAAGCCACTGCCTATGCTTCAAAGGTAGCCTTACCAGTGATTGGAACTTTCACTGCAGAGATTAAGTCAAAGAATGCAATGCTCATTACTACATTCCATGTTGTTAGGAATGCAAAGGAGTCTTTACTCAGTTACAAGACTTCAACCAAATTGGGGCTACTTCAGCTTTCTAATGCTGTAGCAGTGGAATCTGCAAACAATGTTGATGCTATTGTTGCTGAATTTTCTGATCGGTTTAAATCCATAGGTTGTTATACTGATAGCAAGGTACATCTGCATATCAACCCAGATGTAATTCCAGTTGCCCAACCACATCGCCGACAACCATTCCATACTCGCAAGAAAGTCGATGCCGAACTGGATAGGCTGATAGAACTAGATATCATTGAACCGGTAACAGGCCCAACACCATGGGTAAGCCCAATTGTCACTCCACCAAAGCCGAAGAATCCAGATGAGATACGCATTTGTGTAGACATGCGTGTTCCCAACAAGGCAATAATGCGTGAACGCCATCCTACACCCACTGTAGATGATATGATATACCGCTTGAATGGTGCAACTGTATTCAGCAAGTTAGATTTAAACAAGGGCTATCATCAGCTTGAACTTGATGATGAGAGTCGATTCATCACAACGTTTACGACACATCGAGGTCTGTATAGGTACAAGCGCCTGAGTTTTGGTATTAACAGTGCTGCTGAAGTATTCCAGCACATCATCAGCCAGGTATTGCAAGATATACCTAATGCTGACAACATGTCTGATGACATCATTGTTTATGGCCGTACCCAAGCTGAACACGACAAAGCTCTTCGTGCAACATTGCAACGCTTACGAGAAAAGAATTTGACGCTAAGCCGAGCAAAGTGTGAGTTCAATCAACATAAAATTGAATTCTTTGGACATGTACTTAGTGACAAAGGTCTGTCTCCAGATCCTAAGAAAGTTGCAGATATCAAGAATGCTGCACCTCCTTCAACATCCACTGAAGTACATAGTTTTCTGGGAATGGCAAACTACTGTTCTCGCTTCATTCCAGATTTTGCTACCATTACGAAGCCTCTACGTGAGCTCCTGAAGAAAAATGCATCATGGTACTGGAGCGATGTCGAGCAAAATGCATTTGATGCTGTGAAAGATGCACTAGTAGAAAATGCGACTGCTGCATACTTTGATCCATCAATGGACACTGAGTTAACGGTGGATGCTAGTCCTGTTGGTTTAGGTGCTGTGTTAGCCCAACACAAACCTGGTCAACCAGATTCAAGAGTAGTAATTGCCTACGCCAGCCGTTCTCTCACAGATGTTGAGCAACGATACAGTCAGACAGAGAAGGAAGCTCTTGCTCTTGTATGGGGCTGTGAACACTTCAATGTGTATCTGCTTGGTGCACCCTTTACCACGATAGTCACTGACCACAAACCGTTGGAGACCATCTTCAATAATCCAAAGTCCAAACCACCAGCTCGCATTGAGAGATGGGCTCTTCGTCTGCAACCATACAACTTTACGGTGAAATACAAGCCAGGTGCAGGCAATCCCGCTGATTACATCAGTCGACATCCTGCCAACAGTTTCACCATCACCAAGCATCAGCAAGTTGCCGAGGAATATGTACACTCTGTAACCTGTGATGCAGTCCCTAAGGCTCTCACTCTTGATGAAATCCGTACTGCAACCCTAGAGGACCCAACTCTGCAAGCAACAGTGGATGCATTGACTAAGAAAAAGTTTCCACGCATCCCACCCTCAGGAGTTGACCAAGATGCATTCAAAGCACTTGAACGCATCCAGACAGAATTAAGTGTTACGCAACAACGCGACACCGTGCTGCGAGGTACTCGTATCGTCATTCCAGCTGTTCTCCAGCAACGTGCTCTGAAGCTTGCACATCAAGGACACCAAGGTCTTGTAAGGACCAAACAGCTGCTACGAGAAAAGGTGTGGTTTCCTGGCATTGATCGTCAAGCTAAGGACATGCATGATGCCTGTGTCCCTTGCCAAGCTGCAGTGGATACTTCAAGACCAACACCTCTACAACCTTCACCACTACCTGCTGCACCATGGATGGAAGTATCGATGGATTTCTGTGGACCGCTACCAACTGGAGAGTACTTGATGGTAGTCATTGATGATCACTCACGTTATCCAGAAGTAGAAATCATCACTTCCACATCTGCAAAGGCTGTCATCCCGAAGCTCGACAAGATCTTTTCAAACTTTGGCATTCCTGAAGTTGTCAAGACGGACAATGGACCGCCATTTAATGGACAAGACTTTGTCAACTTTGCTGAGCATATTGGATTCAAACACCGCCGTGTGATGCCACTACATCCTCAAGCAAATGGAGAAGTCGAGAGATTCATGCAACCTCTCATGAAAGCGGTACGCTGTGCTCATGCCGAAGGACGATCCTGGAAACAAGCTATGTATGCTTTTCTCAGGAACTACCGTGCAACACCGCATGGAACACTGGGCAAGTCGCCTGGCGAACTTTTATTTGGACGTCCTATGAGAATCGCACTACCTGTCATGCCAGCCAAAGTAACGGATAAACGTCTCGCTCAGAAGGATGCACTAGCCAAGGGCAAAATGAAAATTGCTCATGATCAACGTGCAAAGGAACAATTCATAAAGGTTGGAGATACTGTTCTCGTTAAAAAGAAAAAAGAGGGAAAGCTAGATATGCCGTATGATACAAAACCATATAAAGTGATTAGTGTAAAAGGAACTATGGTAACAGCGAGTAATAGAGATCATAGTATAACACGTAATATGGCTTATTTCAAAGTGATTCCAACTAGTGTAGAAAATGATGAAGTGCAAAGTCGTGCAAAAGAAAAAGAAAAAATGAGTTATAACTCGATAAACAATTCATCGAGGGATATTTTTGTATTTAAGGACTCTCGTCCAAAACGTCATGTTAAACGCCCTACACGATATGATGATTAATTGTGTTCCTATGTAATGCAAAGTATTTACTTGTTATGCTGAACTAAATTTAATATTGTTTGAATAATGCAGATCTCTCATTCAATATTTTGTAACTTTGTATTACAGTTTCTTTCATGTTTGTTTAACATTGCATATGTATTTTTAACATTGAAATCCTTTGTGGTAAAGATTGTTTAAATTCTTTGTGTGTTTAATTAATGTTAAATGTATGCAATATCTCTTGATATGTTAATAACTTACTTTGTGTCAATAACTTTGCTTTGTGCTACAAGCATGGTAGACATCCTGTATTCATTCTTTTTAAAGAAAAGGAGGGATGTCATGTTCACAGAAAATGGTACCATCCGTTTTCTATGTGCGGCGGCTGGACGCCACTAGAAGAGGTAAACAGGAGCGCACAGGACGCCTGCCAAGCTTGGGAGCTACTCTATCATGTAATCGTTTATAAGTATTAAAGTCAGTAACCAGGAATGACTTTACATCAACCTTACTACCAAGACTATCTCGGCTATATACAGACACCACAGTAGGGTTCCACGTAGGTAGGGTTACTGTCAAACATGACAGGATTGTCGATCACACGTTCAACCTGGTTGACAAGGCGGTCAACCCGGTTCGCTCACGGCAGAATGGCCCAGCCACTAAACTGTCTCCTATTCTGGTGAACCGTCAAGGACGTTGCACGCGTCAGTGTCCGGCCCACTTCTTGCAACACACCTGTCCCTGAGCACTTGTTGTTCAATATTCTGTCAATTCCTTATCTGAGCCACATCTGGGTTGCAGGAAGACCTCACAGAGTGCGTGCTAACAACAGGAGACGCTTATATCCACCGGAGCTCGGTAATCCGTCACTCAGACAGGATGACCGGTCGCACGTCCTGCCTCTCGGACGCGTCGTGTGAGACTGATGGCGCGAAAGCGCCGCTACGGCTGGACTACCTCTGCATATGTGACGTCACATTTTCCAAAGTAGGTTTTCATTGGCTCCCAGTTCCACGTCGCTGACGGTGACCAATCTTGTGACACTGACGTCACACAGTTTTGGCGGGAGAACAGACTCGCCAGCGCCATTTTGGCTCCCTAAAGGGCCTATCCCACAGGCCAAAATACTATACTTTCACAAATTTCTCGGCTCAGCGAGAATACTGTTCTCTCCCACATATGTTCAACTGATGCCTGCAACGTAGAGAACGCTCAGAAATAGTGGACATGACTCTTACAGCAGGCGTGGGAGAATTAGAAGTGGGGGAACGCTGTCACATACCCCTCCCCTTAAAATAAGAGTCATGTCTGGTTAGTGCATGCGGGACAACGCATCTGCGACTACATTGTCCTTTCCACTGAAAATCTTGGCTTCCAGCCAGTATCGCAGCCGCCAATGTGTGACACTCCTCATGTGTCTGCAGACCGTCTTCAAGGTCATCCTTGGCGTCCACTGCTTATCCATTACGGACCGAGGGCTCCACACCTCGTGTCCGTTCACCAGCTGGAACTGTGAGAAGCTTAACGGTTCTGCCACTACTCGACGAATGGCCAACAAAACAGGGTCCGCTGTCTCTTCCCACTCATCTTCCTGCTCTACGCAGAACATTCCCAGAGCTGTCTCCGAGGTGGAGTGGAGTCTTCCGACCGCCCCCTTCGACTGCGATCGGTAGGGCGACGACCGACTCTGCATCACTCCCCAACTCGTCATTGTTCGTCTGACACATTCAGACCGGAATATTTTTGCACTGTCAGCCTGATTTTCCCTGGGCCTCCTCACCCAAGAGAAAATATGTTGTAGTTGCCCAGCCACTTCTCTTGACGTTGAACGTCGCATCGTGGTCACCCCTAGGTGACCCGTAGAGTAACAGCGTGCAACGGACTCAACACTGCCGCTCTGCACTTGGCAGGCAACGCTACTTGGTCTGTCGTACCTGGAGAGGCTTTTCCGACCTCCATCCTTACAGGTTTACACTGTCTTATTAACATGCCTTCTTGCCTGTTAAAGTGAGTAGCTTTCTCGGGACCAATACGTCCTCCTTTGACCTTACAAATCAACTTGGGGGATTCTGCCTGCTGCACCTCCTCGAGACGAGTGCGGTCCACCCCAGGAGAACTGGTGAGGGTCACCTGTACCTCACCATCTGGGCTGCCTTCGCCCTCCACTTGCTCTCCTGGTTCCATGACGAGGTGATCATTTCCCAGGCCGTCGGACGTCTCCTCGTCAGCCTTATCAGATCCACGCCCTCCTCGTCCGTCGCACTGCCTTGGAATTACAGCACAGACAGGGAACGCCTCCCTGGCGATTCCTTTCTCGTCCCCGCAGGCGTCGATCACTCCGCCTTTCTTCTCGAAGTGCTCCAAGCACTCCTCGTCCTTCATGAGGTTCGGGAGGACTCGTCCTCCACATGCGTCATTTCCCAAGATGACCTGTGCCTCCATCTTGGGCATCGTCGCACAGACCCCTACTACAAGGGTTTGGCATCCATAATCCGAACTCGAGGTCACCCGGTGTAGGGGCATCTGCACTGGGCCTCCCACAGTGGTCACACTTGCCTCACCTACACGGGTATTCTCGTGACACTCAGGGAACAGGGTTCTGCTCACCAGGGTAAATTCCGCCCCAGTGTCTCTCAGCATCATTACCGGGCTGGGGTCTGCATCCCCCACCCTTACAGTTCCCTCACGCACGAATGGGTTAGCCTCTTTCTTCCTAAGTACGGGTCCATCCCGCACTCCTTCGGCTAACTGGTCCTCTACCCGTACAAAAGCAACGTAACCCCGCTGCTTAGGACGTCTACATTCGCGCGCGATGTGTCCCATTAACCCGCAGTTGAAGAAGCGGATCCTTCTTCTTCCTCGGACTTCTCTTGCGCCTTCCAAAGACTCATGCTCAGCTTCTCCGGCCGTAACGATAACAAGATCTCTTGAGCTCTCCCTCGGTGACTTCTTCGGCGGTTCCACAGCACTCCTCTGTCCTCTACTGTCTCCGTTCGAGTGGTAGGACCTGGGAGAACTCGGTCCTGTCCTCCAACCGTCCGACCTTCTATTATTTCTCCCATAACTGGAGAATGTGGGCGGTCGGTGCTGTCCCTCTCGACATGGACGTAAAGCTTCTTCTAGCATGTCTGCTCGATCGGCTGCGGCTCTCGGGTCCTTGATGTCCGCTTCCTTTACCCTCACCCTAATCTCGGGAGAGAGCACGGACATGAACTTTTCCATGACCATTAGCCTCTTGATCTCTTCAGCCGACCTTGCTCCTTCCGACTCCAGCCGTTTCAAGAATTTCCTTTCCATGTCCCTCGCCGTCTCCGCATACGATTTTCCTGACGATCGGATACATTCTCTAAACCTTTTTCTATAGCACTCCGGCGTCAGCTTGAACGAATGGAGCACGGCCCGTTTTACTGCATCATAGTTGGTACATTCCTGGAGATCGAGCATATTGTAAGCTTCACGAGCTTCACCAGTGAGCCTTCCCTGAACTAGCTCTGCCCACTCTGCCCTCGGCCACTTCTTCAATGTAGCGACCTTCTCAAAGTGATCGAAGAATCCCTCAGCCTCATCAGGCACAAAGACTGGCAAATCCCTCTCTCTCTCACTCGGCGGTCCTCTTGCTGTGATGGGGCAGGCGGAGCTAGCCCTGGCTCAGCTCGCTTCAGCTCAACCTCCAGCTGCTTCATCCTAGCTTGTGCTCGCGCTCTACTCGTCTCAGCTGTGCCTCGTGCTCTTCCCGCGCAGCTGTGCTTCTTGTTCACGCTCTTACCCCTGCGCAGCTGTGCTTGTACTTCTCTTTCTTCTCGGCGCAGCTGTGCTTCTCTTTCTGCTTCTTCACGCTTCATCTGTGCTTCGCGTTCGCGCTCTCACTACGCAGCTGTGCTTCTCTTTCTTCCCTGCGCAGCTGTGCTTCTCGCTCTTCTCNTATATATATATATATATAATAATATATATATATATGATATATATATATATATTAGTAGGCATCCGTCAATCCCGTGGGGTTATGGAGTTGTGCCCTGGGTGTCAAGTTGTTGTAGTGTAGTTGGATGCAGCGCCTGCTGTGGCTGTGAAGGCCAACCCGAGAATGACAGTCCCGACTGCAGCGAGCGTAGATAAACGCCGAAGCGGGTGTATCTGACAGTGGTCGAGACCTCCTCTGAAATCTATTTTCCTCCGCCTGCCTCTTCAGTTCATCCTCGAATTGCTGGAGTCCCTTCTGCACTTTACATCTCCAGGCAGATCTGTCCGCAGCTGCAGCCTCCCAGATGTTGATGTCGATGTTCATCTGCTTGAGGTCGCGTTTGCAGGCATCTTTGAAACGCAGCTGAGGTCTTCCGGTGGGTCTCCTTCCTGATGCCAGTTCTCCATACAAGAGTTCCTTCGGTATGCGGCTATCGACCATGCGTGTGACATGTCCCAGCCATCGCATGCGCCTCTGTTTCAGGAGAGTGAACATTGAAGAGACTCCTGTTCTCTCGAGTACAGTGTTGTAGCTGACGTGGTCTTTCCACGTGATGTCAAGGATGCGTCTCAGGTTCCGCATGTGAAAGGTATGAGCCGTCTCTCCTGGCAAGAGCACAGGGTCCAGGATTCCGAGCCGTAGAGACGTGTACTCACCACACATGCCATGTAGACTTGTGCCTTGGTGTGCACTGTCAGTTTGGCAATTTCCCAAACGCACTTTGTGAGCCTGGCCAGTGTTGTGCGGCCTTCCCGATACGCCTATTGAGCTCAGTGTCCAGGGAAAGGGTGTCTGAGATTGTGGAGCCCAGGTACACAAACTCGTGAACTGTCTCCAGCACATAGTTTTGCTATATTTATACAGGGTAGCTCATTGACATCTTGTCCCATCACTTGTGTCTTCTTCAGGCTGATTGTCAGGCCGAATGCGGAACAGGCTGCGGCAAAGCGGTTGAATTGCTGCTGCAGGCCTTCTGCTGTGTGTGTGGTGATCGCTGCGTCGTCGGCGAAGAGGAACTTCCTGAGGATTCGCATCTGTACTTTTGTCTTTGCTCGGAGTCTGGATAGATTATAGAGCTTTCCATCAGATCTTGTACAGAGATAGATTCCTTCTGTGGTTGTTCCAAAGGCATGCTTGACGAGGATCGTGAAGAAGATGCCGAACAGGATTGAAGCAAGAACAAACCCCTGTTTAACACCACTGTTAATGTTGAATGGTTCAGATGTTGAGCCGTCGTACACGACTGTCCCCTTCATGTCCTTGTGGAACGATTGTATCATGCTGAGTAGAATGGGTGGACAGCCAATTTTGGCTAAGATCTTGAAGAGTCCGTCCCTACTCACGAGGTCGAAGGCCTTTTAAGGTCAATGAAGGTAATGTACAAGGCTTTTCTCTGCTCCCTGCACTCTTCTTGAAGCTGTCTCTGGGAGAACACCATGTCAGTGGTCGACCTCTCTGCTCGGAAACCACACTGTGACTCGGGGTACACTCTTTCGGCAAGAATCTGAAGCCTGAACAAAACGACCCTAGCGAAGAGTTTGCCAACGACGCTGAGGAGGGATATTCCGCGATAGTTGTGTACATCGCTTTTGTCACCTTTATTTTTGTAGAGTGATGATGTTTGTATCTCTCATGTCTTGTGGCACCGAGCCCTCCCTTCAGCACTGGCACAGAAGTTCATGAAGCTCAGATTTAAGTGTTCCACGAGCGCACTTGAGAACTTCAGGCGGAATCCCGTCGTCTCCTGGGGCCTTCCCTGAGGAAAGTGAATCAACTGCTTTCTCAACTTCTTCCACAGTTGGTTCAAGATCAAGTTCTTCCATGATGGGCAGGCATTCAATTGCATCCAAAGCCTCTGCGCCCACCAAGTTCTCTCTGGAGTAGAGTTCGGAGTAATGTTTCACCCAGCGATTCATCTGTTGATCACGGTCTTTAATGATCTCTCCAGTGGCTGACTTTAGAGGAGCCGTCCGGTTTTGTGTAGGGCCTGTTGCCTGTTTGATCCCTTCGTACATGCCTCTTATGTTGCCGACAATGGCCGCAGTCTGGATGCTGGAACAGAGTCGAAGCCAGTATTCGTTAGCACAACTCCTCGCAGTTTGTTGTACTCTACTGCGGGCAGTACGGAGGGCCTGTAGGTTCCTTTCTGAGGGCAGGTTCTTGTAGGATGAGAGCTCGTCTCTTTTCCTCTACGAGGGGTAACAGTTCCTCTGCACTGGCCACGAACCAATCTGCTGACTTGTTGGGGGATGCCAACCTACACTGACTTGTTCTGCATCTTACCGAAGGTGGACATGGCAGTGTTGAAAATAGTGCCCCTGAGATGTAACCACCTCTCACTTGCGCTATCACAGGGTGGTACAGGAAGGGAATGTACCAGCACTGCAATGAATTCCTCCACCTTGTGAAGGTCACGGGTCTTGTTTACGTTAATGCATGGTCTTCCCTCCTTCTTTGCTCTGTGGATTTTCCAGGGCTGGAACTTTACTCTGCAAACGACGAGAGAGTGGTCGGTGTCGCAATCTGCGCTCTGGAAGCTGCGGGTCAGTTTGACATTTCTCAGATTGTTACGCCCTGTAAGCACCAGGTCGAGTTGGTGCCAATGCTTAGACCTGGGATGTCTCCAGGAAACATTATGCTGGGGCTTGGTGTCGAAGAAGGAATTGGTGATGCAGAGATCATGACGGCAGCAGAACTCCAGGAGGCGCTGCCCACTCTCATTCATCTTCCCAAATCCAAACTGGTCCAGGCAGAAAGGCCAAGAGCTGTGGTCAGAACCAACTCTTGCATTAAAATCTCCCAGGAGGAAGGCTGGCTCTTGTTGAGGTATGTCTCTGAAAGCTAGGCCGAGGTCATCATAGAACTTGTCCTTCGCTTCGGTAGAGGTCAGTGTTGGTGCATAGGCATTGATGAGGCTGACCATTCCTACTGCTGTATGAAGCTGAAGTTTGATGATCCTTGCAGACCTCTCCATAGGCGGTACTATGGACCCTAACAACCTGTTCCTGATGGCAAAGCCAACGCCATGCTCCCTTACCTCTTCTGGTGGTTTGCTCTGCCAGTAGAAGGTAAAGTCCTTCTCTCGTATGCTGCCGGTTGCGGGCAGACGTGTCTCCTGCAGGGCGACTATGTCCATCTGGAGTCTGCGCAGTTCATTGTTGATCACAGTTGTTTTGCGGGCGTCGTTCACTTCCAGTAGCTCTTCCGAGAGACCCGGTGTCATGGTCCTTACATTCCACGTGCCCAGTTTGAGAGCTGGGTGGCTCTGTGTTTGTTTTCTTTTGCCTGGTGCATGGGTTGACGATCCGCTTATTGGATTGTGGCCTAAGCCCTACGCACCCAGTGGAGCAGGCGGACGGTGGCGGGACAGCACCTTATTGGCTGGGGGCTGCCCAGCTTGAGGCGGGCGGTAGCTGTCCTATGAAATCGGATTATTTCTCCGACCGACGGAAGCAACCCCTGGCGCCTTACTCTACGCCAATTGAGTGGTAGACTTATCACCGGTAACTGTCACTTCCCGTGTTGAGCCATCGCCAACGCGATGCTGGAGTGTCCTCTCCAGGGCACAGGCCTGGGCAGTAATTATGGAGGATCAGCTGTTGCCCATGCAACAGATCCACCCTCTCCACGCCACCGATGTGATCCAAGGGAAGGGCAGGCGCCGATACGCTTGGCACCAGTGTTGCCGCAGGAGTTGCCAGAATGTAGCTGTAAACAGCTGCAAACTGCCTTAGAGACTCCGACTCCGGATTTTTCCTCAGGGTTGTCTCCCGAAGTCTTTCCCATGAGTGGGTTTAAGCACAAGACAGCAGAGGTTTGAATTCGGGGTTTTCCTTCCCCTACATGAGCTGCCTTTCCAGGCTAACGAGTCCCATCTGCCCGAAGCAACTGGTTTTAAGGCGCCAGAGACCCGCCTTCGCCCCGTGACAAAATATATATATATATATATATATATATATATATATATATATATATATATATATATATATATATATATATATATATATATATATATATATCCTCCGGGAGTCAGAGATTTATAAAGCTATCGTTTCATTTACCCCGGGCTCCTCAGGAGGCTACACAGGAGTAAGACCTCAACATGTGAAGGAAATGGTGAACCCTGCTCTTGGTCCAGCTGCAGAAGCGCTCCTGACAGAAATCACAACGTTTGTCAACAACTGCCTCGCCGGGTTAATCCCTGATGAAATCAAACCATTCTTCTTTGGTGCATCCCTATGTGCCCTGAAAAAGAAGGGGGGAGGGATCAGACCCATTGCCGTTGGCAATACCCTTCGCCGCCTAGTTGCAAGGGCAGCTGTCAGAAGTATCCGAATGGAAGCCGCCACTATGCTGCAACCAAATCAGCTGGAGTTTGGAGTCCCCCAAGACTGTGAAGCAGCGGTCCATGCTGCACGAGCCTACATTAGCTCTCTTACTGAAGACCAGGCAGTAGTAAAATTAGATTTTAAAAACGCTTTCAACTCGGTCAAAAGGGAAGCAGTCATCTCTTCAGTCCAGGAACATTGTCCAAGCATTCTCCCGTTTGTGTCAGCAGGCTAAAGCAAAGACTCAACCCTCCTCTTTGACAAACATGAAGTCACCTCAGCAGAGGGAATTCAACAGGGAGACCCACTGGCACCCTTCCTCTTTTGCATAGCGGTTCGAGAAATTACAACCAGACTGTCCAGTGAGCTCAACATCTAGTTCCTGGATGATGGCACTTTGGCAGGTACATAAGACTCCCTGCTGGAAGACCTGCAGCTGATGGAGGGGGGGGACCATGGGTCTCGTTCTTAACCCCTCCAAGTGCGAAATTATTGCATCCGGTGAGGTAATTATTAGAGCAGTGAAATCAGTTTTACCAGAAGCCTCAGTCATTAAACCCACCGACAGCACACTACTTGGAGCACCTCTGGGCCACAATGCCATTGCTGCAGTCCTTGACGAAAAGTTTAGAGACCTAAAGAGGATGCAAGCGAGAATAGGGGACTTGGACTCTCATGATGCCCTCTACCTTCTCACAAAGTGCCTTACCTTGCCCAGGCTAACATACTTCTTAAGGTGTGCGCCAACTTTTGGCAACCCACTTCTAAATCAATATCATGAGCTCCTCAGGTCAATATTCAGGAAGGCGCTCAACCTAGATTTAGATGACAGTCAGTGGGGCCAAGCAACACTACCAGTGAGATTTGGGGGGATAGGCATACGAAAGGCAACTGAGGTAGCACTTCCAGCATTCTTATCCTCATGTACAGCAGCCAACGAATTGGTAGGGCAGATCCTACCAGAGCGTATGAGAGAGACAGCGGGAACTCATGATCAAACGTTCATCGAAGCAGCCAGACAATGGGACACCATTGCACACCCTCAACCCCGACCACAAGTCCCAAAAGACCACAAGCAGGCCCACTGGGATAGCCACATAATGGAAAAGACTGTCACAACAATGATTGACAACGCTGATGCTGAAAACAAAGCCCGCCTCCTAGCGGTAACAGCACCCCACGCCGGGAATTTTTTATTTGCTGTGCCCAATGCAGCCCTGGGAACTCGCCTCAGTCATGACGCTCTCCACATTGGAGTTGTCCTTCGCCTTGCCGCCCCCATCCTCACCGAACATAGGTGCATCTGCGGAACTGCGATGGCAGACCAATATGGTCGTCATGGACTGGTATGTCGTAAATCACAGGGTAAGATTGCAAGACATGAAGAAGTCAACGACATCATCAAGAGGAGCCTCGCCACAGCCCGCTGCCCGGCACAAAGAGAACCACACTTATCCAGACCTAACGACCCTCAGAAGCGTCCAGATGGGGTCACCTTGCTACCTTGGAAGGATGGTAAGCAAGTGTTGTGGGACTACACGTGCGCTGCCACACTGGCCAGTACCTACCTCCACTACAGCACACGTGAAAGCGGTGGTGCTGCCTCTTTCAGGGAATCACAGAAAATTATTAAATACAGAGGTCTGGCACACTGCTACAGTTTGGTTCTGATCGGCTCGGAGACCCTCGGTTCGTGGGGAAAATGTGCATTGAAGTTCCTGAAGGAATTAGGGGTCACCGTCGTTCTACGGGTCTTCCCTCGATCCTCTAGGCTCCACTGCGCGCCCAGGAGAGTACCCCAGCCGATCTCACAACCGGCCTTAAGTTGTAAGATGAGTGGAAACACAGATTGTTTCCTCAATTTGTGGCCCGCCCCGGCAAAGAACTATCACACAGCCTTCAAGGTCGCCAACTGGTGTTTTTAGGTGCCCAGTAACACTGCAGTGGTGAGGTGTAATTGTGGTAATTGTGGTAAGAGCAATTTCAGCTAGTTTGGTCTCAGGCAAGTAATTACTTCTGTCACTCTTCTATTTCCTTTTGGTAGTCACAAGATAAATGGAGGGGATGATATCAAACACCAAAGAGTTTTGGTATTTTACTTAAAAGACAACGAGAAACATATATGCATCAAAAAACATATCAGGATCAATGTAGAACAGCTGCTCAATCCGCAGCCAATAATCCAGAACGCACTAATATGGCAACGCGCTCCCTCATTAATGTCACTTTCAAATATCAGCTGATCCTGGGCCTAGCACCCGTGAGAAAGAATAGTACTTGTTTTCTCTTTGGCGCTCCCCGCTTATTTAACTTTTCGCAAAACACTGTATTTAACATTCACATGACATACTTATGATTCCACTGGGTTGCGATACACCACTTCACTGGTCTCGCAATTAATATCTTATTCACACTGCACTCACAGTGACTTTTCACTGTACCAAAAGATTACTCTATTCTTAATAATATTTACTGTGAATGCGCTCACTTGGTCACTGTACCGTTCTTTAAATCTATACTTCCTCTTAAAGAGATATCACTGGCAATCACTTCACATATATGAGATTATTCAGTACACAGGCATGTACATAGATAAATCATTAATCAAATTACAGGCATATATATATATATATATATATATATATATATATATATATATATATATATATATATATATATATATATATATATATATATATATATATATATATATATCATGGAGATCAATACACAGGCATTTATATCAATAAATCATGGAGATCAATACACAGGCATTTATATAAATAGATCAGGGAGATCAATACACAGGCATTTATATAAATTCTGGGCTCATAGCCTAACACCAAATCTGGTTTACTACTAATATATAATAATAATGATCACAGGAAATGAATTATAGTCACAGTAAATTCCTTAATGAATCCTGGTGCTTGCACACACCCACACATAGATATATATGTAAACTGATACTGTGAGTACTCTGGGTAGCCTCACCACACACTGTGCTCTCTGTGACTTAGATTCAGGTGAGACTTGCTCACGACATATAAAATATTCTGACAAGTATCTATAGCTAACTAAAGGGGAAATGGGAGGGTAACTGTAAACACCTACTTCACCTATACTAGGATGACAGTTGGGTTGTAGCTCCTGGTCCAGGCTCTCGCCTCGTACACCCTCCAGAAACACAAGCCAACGCCTTAATTAGGATGTTCGCGTCTCGCCGCTTTCTGTACACTGCAGGTCCGTGCTCCTCCAGTACATTGCAGGGTCGGAGTCGGTCTCCTGGCCTTCAACTTTCCTCCCAACTATGGCAGCCAGCCTACGTCTTGGCGGTTGTCGTACGTTTCCCAAATAGTCCCTTGTCACTGTACTCCCAGAGGAACTGCCTCTCACCACTACGATGTCACTGTGAAGTTATCAGCCGTCCCAGACGATACTGCTTAAGCTCCATACGCACAGCACCCGACTTCAGAGCACTTGAAGCTCACTACACTGTCAATTCCCTCGTCGTCTAAGTATGCCACTAGGTATTTGGGAAGACTTCTCGACGTGCTTGCATCCAACTGTTGACTCGTAGGTGTCATGTTCACAGAAAATGGTACCATCCGTTTTCTATGTGCGGCGGCTGGACGCCACTAGAAGAGGTAAACAGGAGCGCACAGGACGCCTGCCAAGCTTGGGAGCTACTCTATCATGTAATCGTTTATAAGTATTAAAGTCAGTAACCAGGAATGACTTTCCATCAACCTTACTACCAAGACTATCTCAGCTATATACAGACACCACATTGGCGACGAGGATGAACTGGGAACGCAGGTATTTCAACAAAACACAAGGGAGAAGCATGCTGCCTCACACGCCCGGAGGAGTTAAGAGAAGCTGTGAGCACCATACCCCATGCTTATTTGTGCTGACTGTTGCTGTGTGCTGATCGTTGCTGTGTGCTGGCCGTTGCTGTGTGCTGGCCAATGCTGTGTGCTACCCCAAGTTGTGCTGACTCAAGCTGTGTACTGAGTAATCTGCGAGGCGACACTGTGTACGAAACGACGCTCTGATGCAGTGTACAAACCCCGATGTTTTGGTTACGAAACGACGCTTCGTGCTACAAAATTCTTCACGCTGTGAACCAACTGATGTGCCAACTGCTGCCTACTGCTGCCTACTGCTGTGCCAACTGCTGCCTACTGCTGTACCAACTGCTGCCAACTGCTGTACCAACTGCTGTGTTGCTGTGAGTAGGAACAACACATGTACATAAGGGCTAGGTAAGAAATCAGTTGCTGCTGTATTGTGCACTGTTGTGAACTTTTGCATTAAAATGCTTGTGTGCTTTGCAAAATTAAAGTAATTACAGTGAATTCTTGAATAACATATACAGTGAAGTAAGTGTTATATATTCTGAGGAACATTTTAAGTGATAAGTTTAAATTTATTCAGTAAAAATGGCAAATATACCTCAGTTTCCTGCATTTGATCCTGACTGTGACCAGACAAACCTGTCACAGAGGTGGGTCAAATGGGTTTAAAAGGTTTGAAAATTTGTTGATAGTTTCTGACATCAAAAGTGCTGAAAGAAAGCGTGCCTTTCTACTTCATTATGCAGGTGATAGAGTTTGTGACATCTTTGATACACTGAAAGACACTGGTGGTGCCAAAGATTATGACACTGCCAAGGCCAAATTAACTGAGCATTTCAAACCAAGGCAAAATACTGCTATGGAAATTATGCATTTCAGGAGAGCAAAACAACTCTCTAATGAAACTGTTGATCAATACCATACACGTCTGCAGGGTTTAGCAACCCATTGTGAGTTTGCTGATGTTGACAAAGAAATCAAACAGCAAATAATTGAAACATGCACATCTACACGTCTTCGTCAAAGAGCTCTAGAACTTGTTGATGATGAAAGTTCTCTTAACAAGATACTGGATATGGCTCGTCGAATGGAAGATGCTGCACGTGATGCTCGTGCCATGGAGTGCAGTGCCAACAACGGTTCTGCCACTGTTACTAACAGTCATGAAGTATGTAAGGTTCAGGGAGTACACCATGATCGTAGAAGATATCATGCCAAACCTAACATTAAATTGAGCCGAGAACCACATCACAACTGGAGTCATGGAACAAGACTCAAGCAGTCACAACGACTCACATCAGAGGTTGTCAATAATAAATGTTACAATTGTGGAGGAGACTACCCACACCAAGATAATGTTTGTCCTGCACAAGGTAAGAAGTGCTATGAGTGTAGAAAACTAAATCATTTTGGTGCTATGTGTCGTTCCGCACTAAAGAAACCACAATCAATAAATAAAAGCAATGTACGAGGATCAAGTCATAGGAGTCGAGGTGGCAAACACAATATTGCACCTCAAATCAAGAATGTTAATAATATACAAGACAACATTTCATTACAACCAGTCTCAGATGACAGTGAATGTGATTATATTTATGGAGTACAATCAATCACAAAATGGAATGATCTTCCAAACAACCCAGAGACTATAGTATACATTGCTGGCATTTGTCTCAAAATTCTCATTGACACTGGATCAAACATTGACACCATTGCTGAGTGCCACTATGAGAAATTTAAAAAACAGTTACCAAAGCTTGAAAAATACAATGGCAAAGCCACTGCCTATGCTTCAAAGGTAGCCTTACCAGTGATTGGAACTTTCACTGCAGAGATTAAGTCAAAGAATGCAATGCTCATTACTACATTCCATGTTGTTAGGAATGCAAAGGAGTCTTTACTCAGTTACAAGACTTCAACCAAATTGGGGCTACTTCAGCTTTCTAATGCTGTAGCAGTGGAATCTGCAAACAATGTTGATGCTATTGTTGCTGAATTTTCTGATCGGTTTAAATCCATAGGTTGTTATACTGATAGCAAGGTACATCTGCATATCAACCCAGATGTAATTCCAGTTGCCCAACCACATCGCCGACAACCATTCCATACTCGCAAGAAAGTCGATGCCGAACTGGATAGGCTGATAGAACTAGATATCATTGAACCGGTAACAGGCCCAACACCATGGGTAAGCCCAATTGTCACTCCACCAAAGCCGAAGAATCCAGATGAGATACGCATTTGTGTAGACATGCGTGTTCCCAACAAGGCAATAATGCGTGAACGCCATCCTACACCCACTGTAGATGATATGATATACCGCTTGAATGGTGCAACTGTATTCAGCAAGTTAGATTTAAACAAGGGCTATCATCAGCTTGAACTTGATGATGAGAGTCGATTCATCACAACGTTTACGACACATCGAGGTCTGTATAGGTACAAGCGCCTGAGTTTTGGTATTAACAGTGCTGCTGAAGTATTCCAGCACATCATCAGCCAGGTATTGCAAGATATACCTAATGCTGACAACATGTCTGATGACATCATTGTTTATGGCCGTACCCAAGCTGAACACGACAAAGCTCTTCGTGCAACATTGCAACGCTTACGAGAAAAGAATTTGACGCTAAGCCGAGCAAAGTGTGAGTTCAATCAACATAAAATTGAATTCTTTGGACATGTACTTAGTGACAAAGGTCTGTCTCCAGATCCTAAGAAAGTTGCAGATATCAAGAATGCTGCACCTCCTTCAACATCCACTGAAGTACATAGTTTTCTGGGAATGGCAAACTACTGTTCTCGCTTCATTCCAGATTTTGCTACCATTACGAAGCCTCTACGTGAGCTCCTGAAGAAAAATGCATCATGGTACTGGAGCGATGTCGAGCAAAATGCATTTGATGCTGTGAAAGATGCACTAGTAGAAAATGCGACTGCTGCATACTTTGATCCATCAATGGACACTGAGTTAACGGTGGATGCTAGTCCTGTTGGTTTAGGTGCTGTGTTAGCCCAACACAAACCTGGTCAACCAGATTCCAGAGTAGTAATTGCCTACGCCAGCCGTTCTCTCACAGATGTTGAGCAACGATACAGTCAGACAGAGAAGGAAGCTCTTGCTCTTGTATGGGGCTGTGAACACTTCAATGTGTATCTGCTTGGTGCACCCTTTACCACGATAGTCACTGACCACAAACCGTTGGAGACCATCTTCAATAATCCAAAGTCCAAACCACCAGCTCGCATTGAGAGATGGGCTCTTCGTCTGCAACCATACAACTTTACGGTGAAATACAAGCCGGGTGCAGGCAATCCCGCTGATTACATCAGTCGACATCCTGCCAACAGTTTCACCATCACCAAGCATCAGCAAGTTGCCGAGGAATATGTACACTCTGTAACCTGTGATGCAGTCCCTAAGGCTCTCACTCTTGATGAAATCCGTACTGCAACCCTAGAGGACCCAACTCTGCAAGCAACAGTGGATGCATTGACTAAGAAAAAGTTTCCACGCATCCCACCCTCAGGAGTTGACCAAGATGCATTCAAAGCACTTGAACGCATCCAGACAGAATTAAGTGTTACGCAACAACGCGACACCGTGCTGCGAGGTACTCGTATCGTCATTCCAGCTGTTCTCCAGCAACGTGCTCTGAAGCTTGCACATCAAGGACACCAAGGTCTTGTAAGGACCAAACAGCTGCTACGAGAAAAGGTGTGGTTTCCTGGCATTGATCGTCAAGCTAAGGACATGCATGATGCCTGTGTCCCTTGCCAAGCTGCAGTGGATACTTCAAGACCAACACCTCTACAACCTTCACCACTACCTGCTGCACCATGGATGGAAGTATCGATGGATTTCTGTGGACCGCTACCAACTGGAGAGTACTTGATGGTAGTCATTGATGATCACTCACGTTATCCAGAAGTAGAAATCATCACTTCCACATCTGCAAAGGCTGTCATCCCGAAGCTCGACAAGATCTTTTCAAACTTTGGCATTCCTGAAGTTGTCAAGACGGACAATGGACCGCCATTTAATGGACAAGACTTTGTCAACTTTGCTGAGCATATTGGATTCAAACACCGCCGTGTGATGCCACTACATCCACAAGCAAATGGAGAAGTCGAGAGATTCATGCAACCTCTCATGAAAGCTGTACGCTGTGCTCATGCCGAAGGACGATCCTGGAAACAAGCTATGTATGCTTTTCTCAGGAACTACCGTGCAACACCGCATGGAACACTGGGCAAGTCGCCTGGCGAACTTTTATTTGGACGTCCTATGAGAATCGCACTACCTGTCATGCCAGCCAAAGTAACGGATAAACGTCTCGCTCAGAAGGATGCACTAGCCAAGGGCAAAATGAAAATTGCTCATGATCAACGTGCAAAGGAACAATTCATAAAGGTTGGAGATACTGTTCTCGTTAAAAAGAAAAAAGAGGGAAAGCTAGATATGCCGTATGATACAAAACCATATAAAGTGATTAGTGTAAAAGGAACTATGGTAACAGCGAGTAATAGAGATCATAGTATAACACGTAATATGGCTTATTTCAAAGTGATTCCAACTAGTGTAGAAAATGATGAAGTGCAAAGTCGTGTAAAGAAAAAGAAAAAATGAGTTATAACTCGATAAACAATTCATCGAGGGATATTTTGTATTTAAGGACTCTCGTCCAAAACGTCATGTTAAACGCCCTACACGATATGATGATTAATTGTGTTCCTATGTAATGCAAAGTATTTACTTGTTATGCTGAACTAAATTTAATATTGTTTGAATAATGCAGATCTCTCATTCAATATTTTGTAACTTTGTATTACAGTTCTTCATGTTTGTTTAACATTGCATATGTATTTTTAACATTGAAATCCTTTGTGGTAAAGATTGTTAAATTCTTTGTGTGTTTAATTAATGTTAAATGTATGCAATATCTCTTGATATGTTAATAACTTACTTTGTGTCAATAACTTTGCTTTGTGCTACAAGCATGGTAGACATCCTGTATTCATTCTTTTTAAAGAAAAGGAGGGATGTCATGTTCACAGAAAATGGTACCATCCGTTTTCTATGTGCGGCGGCTGGACGCCACTAGAAGAGGTAAACAGGAGCGCACAGGACGCCTGCCAAGCTTGGGAGCTACTCTATGTAATCGTTTATAAGTATTAAAGTCAGTAACCAGGAATGACTTTACATCAACCTTACTACCAAGACTATCTCGGCTATATACAGACACCACAGTAGGGTTCCACGTAGGAGGTACTGTCAAAATGACAGGATTGTCGATCACACGTTCAACCTGGTTGCAAGGCGGTCAACAGTGTTCGCTACGGCAGAATGGCCCAGCACTAAACTGTTCTATTGGGTGAACCGTCAAGGACGTTGCACGCGTCAGGTCCGGCCCACTTCTTGCAACACACCTGTTCCTGAGCACTGTTGTTCAATATTTGTCAATTCCTTATCTGAGCCACATCTGGGTTGCAGGAAGACCTCACAGAGTGCGTGCTAAAACAGGAGACGCTTATATCCACCGGAGCTCGGTAATCCGTCACTCAGACAGGATGACCGGTCGCACGTCCTGCCTCTCGGACGCGTCGTGTGAGACTGATGGCGCGAAAGCGCCGCTACGCTGGACTACCTCTGCATATGTGACGTCACATTTTCCAAAGTAGGTTTTCATTGGCTCCAGTTCCACGTCGCTGACGGGACCCATCTTGTGACACTGACGTCACACAGTTTTGGCGGGAGAACAGACTCGCCAGCGCCATTTTGGCTCCCTAAAGGGCCTATCCCACAGGCCAAAATACTATACTTTCACAAATTTCTCGGCTCAGCGAGAATACTGTTCTCCCACATATGTTCAACTGATGCCTGCAACGTAGAGAACGCTCAGAAATAGTGGACATGACTCTTACAGCAGGCGTGGGAGAATTAGAAGTGGGGGAACGCTGTCACATACCCTCCCCTAAAATAAGAGTCATGTCTGGTTAGTGCATGCGGGACAACGCATCTGCGACTACATTGTCCTTCCACTGAAAATCTTGGCTTCCAGCCAGTATCGCAGCCGCCAATGTGTGACACTCCTCATGTGTCTGCAGACCGTCTTCAAGTCATCCCTTGGGTCCACTGCTTATCCATTACGGACCGAGGGCTCCACACCTCGTGTCCGTTCACCAGCTGGAACTGTGAGAAGCTTAACGGTTCTGCCACTACTCGACGAATGGCCAACAAAACAGGGTCCGCTGTCTCTTCCCACTCATCTTCCTGCTCTACGCAGAACATTCCCGAGCTGTCTCCGAGGTGGAGTGGAGTCTTCCGACCGCCCCCTTCGACTGCGATCGGTAGGGCGACGACCGACTCTGCATCACTCCCCAACTCGTCATTGTTCGTCTGACACATTCAGACCGGAATATTTTTGCACTGTCAGCCTGATTTTCCCTGGGCCTCCTCACCCAAGAGAAATATGTTGTAGTTGCCCAGCCACTTCTTGACGTTGAACGTCGCATCGTGGTCACCCCTAGGTGACCCGTAGAGTAACAGCGTGCAACGGACTCAACACTGCCGCTCTGCACTTGGCAGCAACGCTACTTGGTCTGTCGTACCTGGAGAGGCTTTTCCGACCTCCGACTCCATCTTACAGGTTTACACTGTCTTATTTAACATGCCTTCTTGCCTGTAAAGTGAGTAGCTTTCTCGGACCAATACGTCCTCCTTTGACCTACAAATCAACTTGGGGGATTCTGCCTGCTGCTCCTCCTCGAGACGAGTGCGGTCCACCCCAGGAGAACTGGTGAGGGTCACCTGTACCTCACCATCTGGGCTGCCTTCGCCCTCCACTTGCTCTCCTGGTTCCATGACGAGGTGATCATTTCCCAGGCCGTCGGACGTCTCCTCGTCAGCCTTATCAGATCCACGCCCTCCTCGTCGTCGCACTGCTTGGAATTACAGCACAGACAGGGAACGCCTCCCTGGCGATTCCTTTCTCGTCCCGCAGGCGTCGATCACTCCGCCTTTCTTCTCGAAGTGCTCCAAGCACTCCTCGTCCTTCATGAGGTCGGGAGGACTCGTCCTCCACATGCGTCATTTCCCAAGAGACCTGTGCCTCCATCTTGGGCATCGTGCACAGACCCCTACTACAAGGGTTTGGCATCCATAATCGAACTCGAGGTCACCCGGTGTAGGGGCATCTGCACTGGGCCTCCCACAGTGTTCACACTTGCCTCACCTACACGGGTATTTCGTGACACTCAGGGAACAGGGTTCTGCTCACCAGGGTAAATTCCGCCCCAGTGTCTCTCAGCATCATTACCGGGCTGGGGTCTGCATCCCCCACCCTTACAGTTCCCTCACGCACGA